>SJXQ01001427.1:108553-120526 GCA_006408695.1 Aepyceros melampus | reverse complement strand
CACAGTCTAAGTCTGCTGGGGCCCAGCCTGGGCGCCGCCGAGGCCGGGAGCGACGTCCGGGGGCAGGCGCCGCCTCTGTCCACTGCCCCCTTGGAGGGGCTCTTGGGTTTGGCTTCTCTCCTGACGTCACAGCATTCTGGTTCATCATTGGTTAGAAAGGTTTCGTAGAGCCCTGGGTGGGGGATGAAGAAAGCACAGGGTTAGCCGGAGGGAAGGTGGGCAGGCAGGTGCTCAGGGGGGAGGGCAGCGGGTGGTCTTAGTCTGATCCGCTGCATCGTCATGGCCAGGGTAGAGGAAGGTCACGGCACCACGGTCTGGGTCAGCGGCCCTCCGTGCTCCCAAGCCAGCACTTGCAGGTTCCTCGCTGTTCTCTTTTGGACTCTTGGTGGTCACCCCCTGAAAGTTCTGGCTTGTGATGGATATTCGGGGATGAAAGATTTCATTGCAACCAAATCAGAATCCCACGTTCTGGATCCCTGTGGTGCCACCAAAGCCATTCAGCCACCACTATTTTTTTTTCTTTAATAGGACTGTGATTAATTAATACAATGCATAAAGTGACACCACCCAGTCACACTTTAGCATATTTCATTTCGGAAACAACCACCCAGCTGTAATACCAGAGCTACGGGGACCACATCAATAATCACTTCCTTTCCAGAACCTCACCGTGGTTCACATCTCTCTCTCTTGATGAATCAGCTTAACCGTCTACACACCAAGTGGGTGACCCTTTTCGGAACGTGTCTCTTATTCTTCCATTTGCTATTATCCTATTGCTGACTGCTTAAACTGAAGCCTTTATTGTCTTCCGCCTGGACCTCTGCCCCATGCTTCTCTCTTTCCAATTCTCCAGCACTGCTTTTCAGTAATTGTGGGTGTAACTCATCTCTCACTCTTATTTTCTCTCCTTGTTTTCTCCTTCCCTAGCCACAGAATCTCAATCATTCTTCTTCCTCTAAAAATACACACTGTTCTTACTTTTAAATTGACAAATGGATATTTTGGAAACTTTTGAGGAGGAAAAAATAAAACAACTGGCTTTCTATAACCTCTCCAATCTTGTTTCTTGTTACATCATATATAACATTTTTATGAGGTTACTTAAGCCATGTTGTATCTTTTTTTTTTTTCTTACTTGACTAAAACATTTTCTCATGAGAGCATGGTGTTTCTACACCAATTTTATTGTTGCTCTTAAGCTTGAAAAACTTAAAAATGATGATAGAATAGCTGTAAGGATTAAATACAATTATGTATGTAACGTGCTTGACTCAGGATATAGCACAGAGAAATAACTTGAAAAAATCCGGCTACTCTGAATTGTAATCACTATTCTTAATAATGTCTCAGGCTTCCCTGGTGGCTCAGATGGTAAAGAATCCACCTGCCAAGGCAGGAGACCTGGGTCCCATCCCTGGGTCAGGAAGATCCCCCTGGCAAAGGGAATGGCTACCCACTCCAGTATTCTTGCTTGGAGAATCCCATGGACAGAGGAGCCTGGAGGGCTACAGTCCATGTGGTCAAAAGCGTTGGACACGACTAAGCAACTAGCATACACAATAATGTCTCGTTGACTCTTCTTAATTCATGAAATCTAGTCTCCTGTCTCCTCTTTCAGACTCACTGTTCAGGGCTCCAGACATCCTGAACTCCTGGCAGTTCTCAGAATCTGTAACACTTTCACCCAAATCTGTACCACAAGGCCAAAGCTTCTTTTTGGAATTTTCTCCATCAATTCATAACTTTAATTTCTCCTTCAATAGAGCAATTACATTTTTCTTTTAATCACAATTGCTCATTTTCATGTCAATTTCCTTACTTATGTGTCACAATATAAGCAAAATCTATATAGTATCAGCCTCACATTCCCAATATGTTGCAGAATGTCCGAATAAAATAGATACTTGATGAGATTTGTTACATGAATAAACTCAATATATATTTACTCAGTAAAAGAGTCTATTAAATAATACACAATGCAACCTTCATTTCTTAAAAAAATGACCAAGGTATCCTTATAATGATGCTTACAATAGTCATTCTTCTTAGGCATTCAAAGGTAAACTTCACCTTCGCCTAGGTAGAATATGGAAAAAAAAACTGAATTAATGAGGTCTGCAGCTCTGACATTTTTATCTATGATATTTTTCTTTTTTCAAATAAGATACCTCATTGGTAGACCAGTCATTTATTGAAGTATATAAGTTTTTCAAAATTATATTCTTCAAAGAAGAGTTTATAGTCAAGATTATAACAATAGAAATCTAAAGGGCATTTAGATAGACATTTTGGAATGTTAACAGTCAGAATACAGAATACATTTAATAGTTCATCCAAATAACAAGTTCTTCCCAAGTTGCTCAGAACCAGCTTGCTGATTTATACCTGAAGTCATTTCAGAAAAAAAAAAAAATAAGGTAATTCGTTCAGGTCAATACATGTACTCTTCTCAACTAAAAAATTAATACTCTTTCTCTTTTCCATTTGTTAAGCATTTTTATTCAGAGTTACACATTCATATTAGTCATCAAATACTTTCACAAGATACTTTATTAAAAAATTCATCCACCTTCCCATCTCAAATTCTTCCTCCTCAGAGGCAAATATTGCCCTTCTTTTCTTTCTTCAGTACTAGCTCCATTTCTGGAAATAACCTGCTTTACGCTTTTCTTGATTTTTCATTTTTTTTTATCACTATCTATAGATCTCTCCCTCCCCAGGACATATAAGGATAAAACATTCATTCTGAGCCTTCTCCAGGCAAAAGTAACCCCCATTCCTCTATGATGTAGCAAGTTTAATACATATGTTCCTTTGTTAGGATGCTGTAAAAACAAGTCTCAACTCAGATGTGCAGTGAACTTTCATTTTCTGTTCTTATTCCAGTTTTTCCTAGAGATAACGATTATCTTAGAGTTTTCTATGTACTTACTAATTCAATACCCAGTACTTTGCCAACTCTTTCCTATCAGCTTTATTTTCCTAAACTATCTCCTGCAGTCTTTAACCATCTGGGCTGGTTGCTTTTATGCCTAACGCACAGACTCCAGCCTGAAAGCTCCATGAATTTCCCTCTTGGCAATGCTGGCAGCCTCTCTCCTTTCTCTTTTACCATATTCCTCTTAGCTCATTCTGGTGGACCAGGCATCTCGTATATTCATAAGGACAAATTCTAGAGTAAATTTCTGAGAAGCTGTGTGCCTAAAATGCTTATCTCACATTTAGCTGACCATTTGGCTGATTGTGGAATTCTGGTCTAGAAATTCTTATCCTTCAGATTTATTTGAGCATTACTCCCATACTTTTTCCCCATGTGTCTCAGTGGTAAAGAATCCGCTTGCCAATGCAGGAGACACAGGGAACCTAAGTTTGATCCCTGGGTTGAGAAGATTCCCTGGACGAGGAAATGGCAACCCACTGCAGTATTCCTGCCTGGAGAATCCCATGGACAGAGGAGCTTGACTGGCTACATTCCATGAGGCTGCAAAGAGTCGGACACGACTGAGAGACTAACACCACGTAATAATTTCATTGAGGTTGTCTCTTTTTCAAGATGCTGACACTGTAATTTCCAAGAGCTCTTTACTCTGCGTTTTTTTCCAAGGTGGCTGTTCTGGCTGCGCAGTTGCAGTGTACGCGTCATCGCTCTGAGCTGCTTAGAGTGCTTCTGTTTTGTCCTGTTTCATGTCCTCCCAGCGTATGTTCTGTTTACTCCAGGTTGCTTTTCTCTTCTTTGCCTTTTTTTTTTTTTTTTAACATGGGAAGCCCTGCTCATGTCTGTCACCCGGACCAACAGTTTTTTCCAACCATCTCCAAAAAATAGGGTTCCCCTCCCACAAGGGAGTATGCCAGCGTTTTTCTCGGCCGATGGAGCACGGGTTGCGGAGAGGCCTCACAAACACACTTCCGCCCGGTCCCCTTATGCCGTCCCCTCCTCCGACGCGTTCCATGGTGTCCATTCCTGTGTCTGGGTGGAGTCTTGTGGAGAAATCGGGTTGACTCCTTGCTTCCTCTCTGCTGCTTCAGCGTTCGTTTCCCCAGGCGTCAGCAAATCCTTTCAAATAGGCACGACCTTCTTTCTGGCTCTCCGAGGGCGTGGTGGCTGTCGCCCCATCCAGCCTTCCGCCCTTTTGGATTTCTGCTGGGTACCAGTGTCTTTCTCTCAGGCCTGCCTGGAAGGCTCTGCTGCGCTCTTCCCTCCATCCGGCTGCCCTGTCCCCGCGTCTGCTCACCCCTCCAGCCAGGACTGCTGCCTGCAGCTGGATCGAGCCCGTCTCGGGGTCTCCCCAGAAACTCCCCCAGGCTGAGCACAGGCCCTGAGCAGCCAGCTCCAACAACCAGGGCACCTGTGAAAGCCAAGCCAGCCTCGGATTTTCTTCTTTTTCTTTTTCTCCATCTGCCGAATAACCTTCCTCTCTTACTCCCTCACACGTGTGGTTCCGAGTTCCTCCTGCTCAACCACCTGGACCCAGACACTTCCTAGGAAAGCCAGCTTAGAGCAACTGACTCTTCCTCCTCATTCAAAGGAGCCATAAGGACACATTGCAAATGAGAGAATTTTGCAAATAATAATCTCATTGCACAAATACATAAGGGGATGAACAAAGGACAAAAGCAAATTTTCAGTCAACTGAAATGTTATTCTGATACGTTTTGCTACAAACTCTTCTCTTTGCAGTCTCTAATGAACCAATATCTATCTGACATTGAATTATAACAACTATATTCTTGATCTTTTTATACTTTTCTCTGTAGTGTGTTGTACACTGAAGAATTTCCCAATGATCTGAAAGGACAGTTCAATTCACTTCATTCACTGTCAGACCTGTAGTGCCTATTAGTACCTTAATCATCATGGAACAACATTTGCAAACATTTAAAAGTGTTTCTTGACCATTTCTTCTGTTGCTTATCTAATCATTTGCAATGTGGATTTAAGTGCATATCTTCTAATTTGTTAAATATGTGCAATTACTAATTCTACTAGAACTTACCTTTTATTTTAAAAAAAAATCACACATTTGGACAAATTTGTCTGATTATCAGGATCAGTGATGAGGAAATTATCAAAATTTTACTTCCTTCAATTTCTAATCCATCATTTTTGGGCTATAATCAGATGTCTGAAACTTATTTATTATCAAATTACTAACATTTTCTATCTTCCCCTCAATGATTATTAATAATATTTGCATATTGTTTTAAATGTACCTTCAGTTCAGTTCAGTTGCTCAGTCATGTCCGACTCTTTGTGACCCCATGAATCGCAGCACGCCAGGCCTCCCTGTCCATCACCAACTCCCGGAGTTCAATCAGACTCACATCCATTGAGTCCGTGATGCCATCCAGCCATCTCATCCTCTGTCGTCCCCTTCTCCTCCTGCCCCCAATCCCTCCCAGCATCAGGGTCTTTTCCAATGAGTCAACTCTTCGCATAAGGTGCCCAAAGTACTGGAGTTTCAGCTTTAGCATCATTCCTTCCAAAGAAATTCCAGGGTTGATCTCCTTCAGAATGGACTGGTTGGATCTCCTCGCAGTCCAAGGGACTCTCAAGAGTCTTCTCCAACACCCCAGTTCAAAAGCATCAATTCTTTCTTTGGTGCTCAGCCTTCTTCACAGTCCAAATCTCACATCCCTACATGACCACAGGAAAAACTATAGCCTTGACTAGACGGACCTTAGTCAGCAAAGTAATGTCTCTGCTTTTGAATATGCTATCTAGGTTGGTCATAACTTTTCTTCCAAGGAGTAAGTGTATTTTAAGAGCTAATTTAGGCAACAAAACCAAACCAAACCAAGTACAGTTAATGGGAGGAATATGTCAAAAGTTCAAGGCTATTCCATAATCAAAACCATGGGTTTTCTAGTAGTCATGTATGAATGGGATGTAAGAGCTGGACCATAAAGAAGGCTGAGCACTGAAGAATTGATGCTTTTGAACTGTGGTGTTGGAGAAGACCCTTGAGAGTTCCTTGGACTGCAAGGAGATTAAACCAGTCCATTTTAAAGGAAATCAACCCTGATTATTCACTGGAAGGACTGATGCTGAAATTTCAATACTTTGGCCACCTGATACGAAGAGCCAACACATTGGAAAAGATCCTGATGCTGTGAAAGACTGGGGGTGGGGGAGAAGTGGGTGACAGAGCATAAAATGGTTAGATAACATCATTGACTTAATGGACATGAGTTTGTGCAAACTCCAGGAGATGGTGAAGGACAAGGAAGTTTGGTGTGTTGCAGTCAGTCCATGGGGTCTCAAAGAGTTGGACATGACTGAGCTAATGAACAACAACAGCCTTTCTTCACTTCATCTTATTTTCTGCCCATTTCTGTCCAAGCTGGCCGTGTTTTTGCTAATATAAAATTCTCACTGGCTTTGTGAGACTTCATGTCACAAGGGGTCACCCTAGTAGACAAGAAGCTCCCCCACAAATCCTTCCTAGATATTCCCTCCTGTACTTATGGCTGCTCCTCAAAAGGCTGAGGGGAATCTATGAGTCACACCTAATAGCTTTAAAAGCCTTTTGTGCAACTTAATGCTCTGACCTTCCAAAGAGGTCATTGAATGGTTGTACAGACACAACCTCAGGAATTTTGTTTTGTTTTCTCTAGGGCATGATTTCCCAAGAGAAATTTTTTTTTTAAAAATCTTTTGCCATCTCAGTAGACTGAGATTTTTTCAAATCATCAAATCCTGGTTTCTCATTATTTAATAATTATTCTCAGTGTGTGTCTCTTTTTTTGCATTTTATATAAGTAGAAAGAAAAAACCAGGTGATACCTTAAACACTTGCTGGAAATCTCAGCTATGGAGCCAACATCACCACTTAGCATCTCTGCTTTCCAGATAACTGCAGACACAGTTTTGCTAACCTTTCTTTCTTTTAAAATCCATTTATGTATTTTTGGCCGTGTTGGGCCTTAGTTTCTGCACAGGGTTTCACTAGTCTTGGCTCATATGTGCAGTTGCCCTGTGGCATGTGGGATCTTATTTCCCTGACCAGGGATTGAACCTGTATCTTCTGCCTTGGAAGGCTGATTTTTAATCACTGGACAGCCAGAGAAGTCCCCTCTGCTAAGCTTTTTTATACCACTGAAGATGTTTCCAATTTCCATGAACACATTCCTCATTCCCTTCTGAGCCATCCTGGCAGGTTTGAATGACCATATTCCTACTAACATCCTTTTGAAGGCAATCTGGGCTTTTTCTATCATGCTTCTCAGAATTCTTCCAACTTATTCCACTGCCTGGTTCCAAATGCATCTCTGCATTTCTAGTCAATCCTAAAGGAAATCAACCCTGAATATTCAGTGGAAGGACTGATGTTGAAGCTGAAGCTCCAATACTTTGGCCACATGATGTGAAGAATCAACTCATCAGAAAAGACCCTGATGCTGGGAAAGACTGAGGGCAGGAGGAGAAGGGAGCAACAGAGGATGAGATGGTTGGATGGCATCACCGACTCAATGGACATGAGTTTGAGCAAACTCTGGGAGAGAGCAAAGTATAGGGAAGTCTGGCATGCTGTAGTCCAAGGGGTCACAGAGAGTCAGATGCAACTTAACAACTAAACAACAACAGCAAGGGCGTTTATTACAGCTGCACTCCATTTCTACGTGCTGGAATCCCTATTAATTTTCTATTTATCGCTGCTACAAAAAGCTGTCACAGACATCAAAGTGGCTTAAAATGGATCCAGATATAGCCTCACAGCTCAATAGGTTGGAGCCTGGGCCCTAACCCTCACAGCTCAATAGGTTGGAGCCTGGAACCAGCCCAGGCTCCAACCTATTGAGCTGTGAACTTACACCTGGATGCCATTTTAACCCAGGATGATGTTGGTGACAATATCGTATGAGGCTGAAATCAAGGCGTTGGCCATGATTCTGCACACTGGGTCAGGAGGCTGGTGGAATTCAGTTTCAAGTGGCTGTAATGCTGAGCTCTCTGCTACCTTGCTGGTTGCTGCCTGGGTGGACCTGGATAACCCAGGATGATCTCGCTAGTTTAAGGTCAGCTGATTAGCCACCTTAATGCCATGTGAAAAGTCCTTTCTGCCGTGTAATGGGCCATAGTCACGGGCTTATCGGGAGAGACCACAGGGGCTAAAATCTTGGCTACGACACAGACGTTAATATCCTTCTCATTTCACTGTGGGTTTGGATACCTGTGACATCTCTGGATATTTCATATATTTGTTGTTTTCTTTTTTTTAATTGGAATTTGATGTATCACTTTTTATTTATTTTTTGGTACATTAATTTATTTAATTGGAGGCTAAGTTTTTTGGTATGTATGGTTTTTGCCATACATTGACATGAGTCAGCCATGGGTGTACCTGTGTTCCTCATCTTGAACCTCCCTCTCACCTCCCTCCCCATCCCATCCCTCAGGGTCATCCCAGTGCACCGGCCCTGAGTGCCCTGTCTCATGCATCAAACCTGGACTGGCTGTTTTCTAAAATTTCAAGAAATTATATCTCCACATGGCTTCTTCGCAGCTTCTTCTGCTGGGGCTCTTGCAGTCTAACCATGGTTTTCTTCCACACTGGAGAAGTTCCTTCTAACATGGCTTTGATTATAAATTCCTTTCCCCATTTCCACCTTCATACCATTTTTGTTGTTTCATTTTGTTTTATCCACATGGGGTGGACTCTGTTCCTTCCCTGCAACGCTTCTTCCTCTGGTCACCTTCAGTTGTCACGTCTCTCCTGGAGGCAGGACTGTCTTCAGGGTGAGTGAGCGGAGATGAAATGGGCAAATGCCAGCTCCCTTCCCAACACTCCCAAAAGTCCTTAGTAGGAAGGCTTCATCACACCCATCCAGGAAGCACATTCAGTGTCTAGAGAGTGGATCCTGGCTTTTGTGGGCAGACGCCCTGCTGCACAGGCAGGACCGGGGAGAATCTGTTGGCTCAGACGTCAGCTCAGGCCTTTAAGCCATCACTGAGCTCCCACTCCTTCTGTTCTGCTCTCTCTCTGTCCCCGAAGCAGCTCATGGTTGTCACAGGGTCCCAGTAGCAGAATGGTCCCCGCGTGGGCTGCATTCTGCTCTCAGAGCCCGCTCTGCTGGCCCACAAGGTTCTGTGTTCCCCAGAGGCCTGCACCTGCCTTTGCCCTCCTGTTCATTTTTAAAAACAGTCTCTGTTTAGCCGTGTCCCACTTCCTAGGTTTTATAGCTTCCATGAATGTACCCATTTTGTAGTTTTTACTTCAACCTCAGTAACAGTCAGAGGTAGGTTGGGAAGTAAAAGTCTGGTTTCAGCTTGCCACCTTGGATGGGAAGTCACACCCAAACTCAAATGCACTGGTCTGCTCATTACCAAGACTACTTTTTGGAGGGCTTCCCAGCAGTGCTCATGATAAAGAACCTGCTGGCCAGTGAAGGAGATGTGAGAGACGCAGATTCAGTCTTTGAGTTGGGAAGATCCCCTGGAGAAGGGAATGGCAACCCATTCCACTATTCTTGCCTGGAGAATCCCATGGACAGAGGAGCCTGGAGGGTTACGGTTCATGGAGTCACAAAGAGCTGGACACCACTAAAGCAACTTAGCACAAGACCATTTTTTACTACCACATAAATCCTTAGCATTGCAAAAAAACAGTTTCTGAAATTAGTGTTTCACCTTTAATATCCTTTTGTTTTATGTTTGTTACAACAGTGGTTTCACATGCATATAACCTAGTATTTATTTTAAAATAACATACACAAAATATATAATTAGCACCAGTATACAACTTTTATCCACATTTTTAAAAAAGGTAAGCATAAAATAAGTGACCTGTAGAGATTTTGCTAAATTTCTGCAATTATTTGATCATTGGCCTGGTAAGGCAATATAAAATGAAAAGTCAATCTCAGAAATCTAGAAAAAAATTTCCAAATCGTAGTGACCATCTACAGAAAGAATAAGACTTAGGAGCATCTATATAGTTATAATCTTTACAGTATCTTTTTAAGGCAAGGGCAAATTGTAAGTAATTAAAGTATGCTGTTGTTGCTGTTTAGTTGCTATGTCATGTCCGACTCTTTGCGACCCCACGGACTGTAGCCCACCAGGCTCCTCTGTCCATGGGCTTCTCCAGGCAAGAATACTGGAGTGGGTTGCCATTTCCTTCTCTAGGGGATCTTCCCGACCCAGAGACTGAACCCACGTCTCCTGCGTTGGCAAGTGGATTCTTTACTGCTGAGCCATCAGGTAAGCCCCTAATTAAATATATTTTGAAATTGATTAGCTTTATTTTTGAAAGGAGTAGTGGCAAATGTGTCAGACCCGGATGATAAGTTTTAAGGCTAACATCACTTTTAGCTCTAACTACTCCATCTTTACTATGAACACCTAGCAACCCACTCATCTCCTGGAGAACAGCAAGTATTTGCTTAATGAAGCAGAGAAACCAAAGGATCATGCATTGACGCTGTTGAGCGGTGAGAGATCATTTCAGTGGATTGAATATATTAGCACAGGTACATAACCAACAAAGGTCCGTCTAGTCAAAGCTATGGTTTTTCCAATAGTCACATACGGATGTGAGAGTTGGACTATAAAGAAACCTGAGCGCCGAAGAATTGAAGCTTTTGAACTGTGATGTTGGAGAAGACTCTTGAGAGTGCCTTGGACTGCAAGGAGATCCAACCAGTCCATCCTAAAGGAAATCAGTCCTGAATATTCATTGGAAGGGCTGAAGCTGAAACTCCAATACTTTGGCCATCTGATGCGAAGAAATGATTCATTGGAAAAGACCTTGATGCAGGGAAAGATTGAAGGTGGGAGGAGAAGGGGACAACAGAGGATAAGATGGTTGGATGTCATCACTGGCATGATGGATGTGAGTTTGAATAAGCTCCAGGAGTTGGTGATGAACAGGGAGGCCTGGCATGCTGCAGTCCATGGGGTTACAAATAGTCGGACATGACTGAGCGACTGAACTGAATTGAACTGATGACCCAAGAGTAGAACATCAGTACACGTATCAGGAATCAGGAAGAAAAGGGATATAGAATCTCAAGAACTGGCCACACAAGTACCTACTTGTGTAAAGGTCATTCAGGGAGAACAGCTAAGTGCATGCTAGACAGAAGACAGATTGCTCTCAAAACTGAAAATTGTACCAAATGAAGATCAAAAGCCCACACTAAAATGGCAGAGAAGTCCTACAAAGAATTCATTCATTTCCTAAGACCATAAGCTAAATTTAGGGATAAATCAGAAATGTCTTAAAGCTCAACAGAGAACTCCTCAATAAAGGGTCTTAAATTATTTTAGGATGTTACTAAAAGAACAAAGACTGTCTTCTGCAGCCTCAACAGAAGTAACATACAGCTGATAAATATCATGTTACATTGTTATTGCCCTAAAATGGTTACAGTGATATTTTTAGTTATGAAAAATGTATTCTAAGTAAATAAAAAGGAAAAAAATGTATCGGATGAAGAACATATTTGCTCACCAAAGACACCATTTAATTTTCTACTGCATCCTGGATGATTCCTTTTAGGGTGGCCTTGATGTAGACTTCACGGAAGGGGTGAAGGAGAGCCATGTGGAGCCTGGAAGAGGAGCCCACAGCCTAGACTGCAGCTGTCTTCACCTGTGCAAACCATCAGAGCCAGGGGCTGCTGGCGGGACAGAAAGACCTGTGTTCTTCCTCCTGTCCCAAGTACCGGGGCCTCCCCTGGTGGCTCAGCTAGTAAAGAATCTGATTGTGATGCAGGAGACACAGGTTCAAGTACTGGCTGGGGAAGATCCCCTGGAGAGGGAAATGGCAACCCACTCCTGTATTCTCGCCTGGAGAGTTCCATGAACAGAGGAGCCTGGTATGGGCTACAGTCCATGGGGTCATGGGAGTCAGACAGGAATGAGCAACTAAACCAGCACCACCACGACCATTACCACCACCACCACCACCACCACCACCAATACCATCACCACCAACGCCAACACCACCACCATCACCACTACCACCA
>SJXQ01001427.1:0-107443 GCA_006408695.1 Aepyceros melampus | reverse complement strand
CACCACCATCACCATCACCACCACCAATACCATCACCACCACCATCACCACCACCACCGCCAACACCATCACCACCAATACCATCACCACGACCACCATCAACACCACCACCACCATCACCACCACCACCATCACCTCCATCACCGCTACCATCACCACCAGGGGCTTGAGCCAAGCGTGGCTGGTCAAAGTCACTTGAGGGAAGGAATAAGGATCTTGACTTTAATTCTTATTCTTATAATCTTGACTCCCCTTCCACCCCCATGATCCAGCTATGGTTCCAAGGTGCCTGCATTTTGCTGCTTGGGTTGCCCTTACAGATGGGAAGGCTGTGTATGGGATTTCATGAAGTGCATTTCCAGAATTCAGAGAAACTCATTTAGCTGTGTCACGTGAGTCTAGGAGGAGGTGAAAAAAGTGGCGCTCTCCTAGATGTTTGATCCCCTGGAAAAGGAAATGGCAACCCCCTCCAGTATTCCTGCCTGGAGAATTCCAGGGACAGAGGAGCCTGGCAGGCTGGGACAGTCCATGGGGTCGCAAAGAGTCAGACATGACTGAATGACTAAGGGCAACATTGTTACCCAGAGAGAAAACCGCAGGGTCTTGGTTAAGGAAATTACCTATTATGTTCCGTTTCTACTTGTTTTTGCTATTCTCCCCTGTGAAGTGACACGGTGGAGCTCACATACTGTAAATTAGGGTCGTGTTTTGGTAGATTACTCAGTGTTTTTTAATTTGGAAATCCTTAGTAACTGTGACTCTGCAAAGGAAATAGCCTTAAAAACAGGAAACTACATTAAAAAAAAAAAAAAGCCGACTGCTGTGGAATCTCAAACAGTGACTGGTAATTGAAGAGACAGTTTTGCTAATGCTTTGATCCGTCCACGAATGTATTTAGAGTACTAACAACATTTCCTGCTTTTCTTTCCAAAAAAGAAAAACAGACTTTCTGTGTAATCACAGAACATGCTCAAACCATCCCATGTGTGTGCTCTCCTGCCTACACACACACACACACACACCACTGATGGCTTCAAAACATCAAGACACCTCGTAAATAGACCCTGACTTCAAATATGTGCTTTCTTTTCAATGAGGTAGGGGGAAACTATTATCTTAATGTGATCACCAGTTTTTGAAGCATTAAATGTGAACAAAAATAGTTTTGATTTTCATCAAAATGTTTTTACTCAAAACAAATGCTTAAACTTAGTTTGCCCTACTAGGACTCTAATGAAAAGCTAACATTCTAGAATTGTTAGAGGATGAAGTAAGAAAATTAGTTTCAATATGTGAGAGTCAATATTAAATTTAATGAAAGAATTTAACTAGAATGATTATCTTTATTTGTCAGATGTGAACTGAATTGACCTCCAATAGTTTTGACATTCGAAGCAGGGCATTCAAGTGAAAATAAAGTATATAAGACAGCAATTTTTTTTAAAGGAATTATAAAAATATTGGAAGGAATGAGACTGATGGCAGGAAGCTGGGTGTTTGGGGAATGAGCTATAGGTCCATTTAAAGAAGATATGGCTCATTAGAAGGCAGACTTCCATAAAAAGTAAAGTCATATCTTAGAGTCACACATATTTTCCACAGACAGATTCTGACATGTCATTTGACTAAGGACAGTATCAGGTACGTTGTTGCTGTTGAGTCTGTAAGTCACGTCTGACTCTTTGCGACCCCAAGGATTGCAGCATGCCAGGCTTCCCTGTCCTTCACTATCTCCCTGAGTTTGCTCAAACCCATGTCCATTGAGTTGGCAATGCCATCCAGCCATCTCAAACTCTGTCGACCCCTTGTTCTCCTGCCTTCCATCTTTCCCAGCATCAGGGGCTTTTCCAATGAGTCGGCTCTTTGCGTCAGGTGGCCAAACTACTGGAGCTTCACTACTAAGCCAAACTATTACAGCATCAGTCCTTCCAATAAATATCCAGGGTTGATTTTCTTTAGGACTGACGGTTTGACCTCTTGCTGTCCAAAGGTATCAAGAGTATTAGTTGCTTATTCTCTCAGTTACAGGGTCGGGCAGAGCAGCTGGTTTGGTTGATTTCACCCAGTGGCACTTGGGTTATCTCTCTGTCATGCTTCCCAGCTGTTGCTCCCTGAGGTTTGGTATCTGACAATGATTGCTAATTAGTCAAGAAGTGCGAAGCGACAGAGATAAAATCCTTGAGCATTAGTCTTTTCTGGGGTGTGGGTGGGGGGTAACAAGATCCAACACTCAGTTATGGATCTTCTGTGAGAGACACAGAGTATCTGTTCTTTGAGAACAATAAAGGCATGTGTTCTGATTTCTGTTGATTACATTTAAAACTACATATAGAAAGGTGTGTTTGTGTGTGCTCAGTAATATCCCAACTGTTTGTGATCTCATAAACTGTAGCCCACCAGGCTTCTCTGTCCTTGGAATTCTCCAGGCAAAAACACTGGACTGGGTTGCTATTTTCTCTTCCAGGGGATCTTCCTGACCCAGGGATTGAACCTACAACTCTCTGTCTCCTGCACTGGAAGGTGAGTTCTTTACCAGTAGCGTCACCTGGGAAGCCCATAGAGAAGTATATATAATATAAAATATGTAATTATATATATAAGTATACATATACAAATATATAGAAGTATATATTATATATATATAGTAAACTGGGAAAGTATTAAGCTGAGAAGATATGAAGAACAGTAAAAATCAGGTTTTGAAGTATGTATCTTTGACTGTGTGGATCACAGTAAACTGTGGAAAATTCTGAAAGAGATGGGAATACCAGACCACCTGACCTGCCTCTTGAGAAATCTGTATGCAGGTCAGGAAGCAACAGTTAGAACTGGACATGGAACAACAGACTGGTTCCAAATAGGAAAAGGAGTACGTCAAGGCTGTATATTGTCACCCTGCTTATTTAACTTATATGCAGAGTACATCATGAGAAATGCTGGACTGGAAGAAACACAAGCTGGAATCAAGATTGCTGGGAGAAATATCAATAATCTCAGATATGCAGATGACACCACCCTTATGGCAGAAAGTGAGGAGGAGCTAAAAAGCCTCTTGTTGAAAGTGAAAGAGGAGAGTGGAAAAGTTGGCTTGAAGCTCAACATTCAGAAAACGAAGATCATGGCATCTGGCCCCATCACTTCATGGGAAATAGATGGGGAAACAGTAGAAACAGTGTCAGACTTTGTTTTTTTGGGCTCCAAAATCACTGCAGATGGTGACTGCAGCCATGAAATTAAAAGGCGCTTACTCCTTGGAAGAAAAGTTATGACCAACCTAGATAGTATATTCAAAAGCAGAGACATTACTTTGCCGACTAAGGTCCGTCTAGTCAAGGCTATGGTTTTTCCTGTGGTCATGTATGGATATGAGAGTTGGACTGTGAAGAAGGCTGAGCGCCGAAGAATTGATGCTTTTGAACTGTGGTGTTGGAGAAGACTCTTGAGAGTCCCTTGGACTGCAAGGAGATCCAACCAGTCCATTCTGAAGGAGATCAACCCTGGGATTTCTTTGGAAGGAATGATGCTAAAACTGAAGCTCCAGTACTTTGGCCACCTTATGTGAAGAGTTGACTCATTGGAAAAGACCCTGATGCTGGGAGGGATTGGGGGCAGGAGGAGAAGGGGACGACCGAGGATGAGATGGCTGGATGGCATCACAGACTCAATGGACGTGGGTCTGAGTGAACTCCGGGAGTTGGTGATGGACAGGGAGGCCTGGCGTACTGCGATTCATGGGGTCGCAAAGAGTCGGACACGACTGCGCGACTGAACTGAACTGAACTGAACTGATCTCTCAGAGGCAATACAGCATAACCTCATGCACTAAAAAGCAGACTCCTTGGGCCTCTAATTTTCCACAAGAAAACAGAGATGCAGGAAAAGGAAAAAACGCATGAATGATGGCAGAGAGAAAGGGAAGGAGGGAGGGGAGGAAGGAAGAAAGGGCTAGGCATTCAATTAAGAATTAGATATTAAGAGGAGATATAATAGAGGAAAAAAGGACCAAGCATGTAAGGAGAGGGTCACGGCTGAGGGAAGGCTGGCCACTCTGGATACAAAGTGAAGTTCCGGTGAGCAGGAAGGAAACCCGTGCTGCCCAGGGAGCCAGATGCCTGCGCTTTAGGGGGAACCTGGGAGAAGAGTTGCTTCCTCTGTTCTTCGGTGGTCTTTTCTGCTTGCTTAAACTGCTGAGTGGTCATGTTGGATGCATACGGCTGAGAGAAGCCCCTGCTTGCTTCCTCACTGCTCAGCCCTTTCTAGGTGACCCCTGGATCCATGAAGAGTCGGGACCTCGGTCCTCCTTACAGTCCAGACCCCAGTGTCCATAGTCAGCAGGAAACCTGCCCTCAAGAGCTCGTTGACAGCTCCTGTCCTTCCAGCTCTAAATCTCCGTCGGACTCCACATACGCAGTTTCCCTCACTATACTTTCACGATTGGTTCTTTTGTGCTAACTGATGGAGCTCATGATTTTTAATACATTTCACGCTTTTCCTGATGCTCCACATGTTGTAAGTATTCCGTCTTTGCGGAAAGAATAACAGAAAAGAACAGGGATACAAGCCATTCTTTCTATAAGGGTTGAGACTGGGAGTTTGAAAGCTGTCCACAAATCTCACAAAACTGTTACATAAAATATGTGCCTGCATTTCCTCCCGACACCACAAGAGCGGGCTGGAAATGATGAGAACACACACATTTCCAAAAGGAGGGCAGTTTATCTAGAGATAGAACGTTTATCTACCTAGATGTTGTCTCTTTTTCATCAGGATTTTTTTTTAGAGCAGTTTGAGGTCAGCAGCAATATTGAGCAGAAAGTAGAGCGATTTGATTTTCCAGACTGAAAAGTCGCGACCTGTAGTTTCCTGAGATGAAAGGTTTGCAGATTCAGGTTTAAAATCTTCTGATTAGGAAGCCTTGCAAACCGTAGACACAGCATACACAACAGCTTCGCAAACTACATGTGGTGGTTTTAAATTCCTTCAAAGGGAAACTCACGAAATCGATGAAAATAATTTTCTCGTAAAATTAAAACTGAGCCATATTGGTTAATACTCTTTTTTCCTCATCATTACTCTCTCTGCATAATTATTAGCCTCCAAATCCTCTTGGCTGAGTTCTCTCCTTGCCTTTATAATTCCTTTTTATTGCTTCTTCTCTAATCCCCCAGAACTTCTGAAGTGCACAGATCTGTCTCCATGGAAGGGTGAGGCCTTATTCTGTTCTTGAACATCAATGCTGAATATGTCTGTTGTAATCCCAGACCGCCAGGCGTCGTGCAGAGCCGCCGGGACAAGGCACTGGGGGGCTCACACGTTAGGACTTGCTGGCCTCACGTCTTTGGAGGTGGGGGCCGAGACCGGGGGTAGGCTGGGGTGCATGTGGTGGTTTTCCCTGCGTCTTCCCTCCAGGTATGCTGCAGGTCCGAAGGGCCCCATTGCACAAAGACACGGCTGTGAGGTCAGTTGAGGTGTTAGAGCACTAAATTTCAGCTCCTCTGAATGTGACCATATTTAGAGAGGCCCTTGAAAGCGATGATTCCGCTAGAAGGAGCTCTTTGGAGTGGGCCCGAGTCCAGGGTGGCTCCTATGAAAAGAAGGAGCTTGGACACGGAGGAAGCCCCTGGGCGCACACACATGGGAAGAGTGTGCGAAGGCCCAGGGAGAGAGGCCTCTGGAGAAGTGAAGCCGGCCAGCACCTTGACCTGCATGTCTGGCCTCCTGGGCTGAGGGATGACACCTTCTGTTGGTTAAACCCCCGTCTGTGGCATCTCGTTATGGCAGTCCAAGCCAGTTACATGCCCGCTGGTCAGCACTGGGTTAGGGCCCATTCTGATGACCTCGTTTTAACCTGATTACCTGTGTGTGTGTGTGTGTGTGTGAGTCGCTCAGTCATGTCTGACAGCTCCTCTGTCCACAGGACTGTCCAGGCAAGAATACTGGAGCGGGTTGTCATGCCTTCCCCCAGGGGATCGTCCCAACCCAGGGATCAAAGCCAGGCCTCCTGCCCTGCAGGCACTTTCTCCACTGTCTGAGACATCAGCCACCCGATCGCCTCCATAAAGACCCGATTTTCATATAAGGTCACATGCTGAGAAACTAGGGGAAGGGGGTTGAGACTTGAATTGCGGGACAGCAGGCAAGTTAACCCTGACGCTCAGTTTGGGGGCATTTAAAATGTCAGTTCCACCAATGGGCTGCCACACTGCCCATCAGGCGTAAAGTCCTCGCCTCCCGGGTGAGTGAGCAACATGTGTGCTGCATCAGGACACTGGACCTGAGTCTTCACTTTGCCTGTGACAGGAGGGTCGCCGTGAGGGACAGAATGGCTTTTCGGGCAAATGCTGATGTTCTTTCCTGACTCCACCGGAGGGACGCTTTGTTAAGGCGCTCCTACTCGTCAGCCCCCTTCCTGCAGTCGCCGTAATATCGCCGGCGACAGACGCAGACGGGAGGAGCCTGGTGGCCTGGCATGGGACACCCGCGCCCTCGGCGTCCCTGGGGCTTCTCCCTCCTTGAACGGACTATCTGTCCGCACAGCAGGGGCTATCACAGAAGGCCCCCCATTAATTCATTCATTCACTGTTTGCTCACTGAGCACAAACTGTGTCAAACGCCTTTGGGGGCGCTGGGATACAGCCACGAACAGCATGTGCTGCGCTCAGTCGCTCGCTCGTGTCCAGCTCTGTGCGACCCTGTGGACTGTAGACCGCCAGGCTCCTCTGTCCATGGGATTCTCCAGGCACGAATACCAGAGAGGGTTGCCATGCCCTCCTCCAGGGGATCTTCCCCACCCAGGGACCAAAGCCAGGTCTCCTGATTGCAGGCGGATTCTTTACCAGCTGAGCCACCAGGCAAGCTCAAGAATACTGGAGTGGGTAGCCTATTCCTTCTCCAGGGATCTTCCTAACCCAGGAATCCAACTTATGTCTCCTGCATTACCAGAAGATTCTTTACCAGCTGAGCTACCAGGGAAGCGATAAACAACATACTTGTTCATATAAATCTCCCAAAGCATGAAAAGAATGCTGTAGGATATGAAAATTACTCATGCCCCAAGAAGAAAACTTTAAAATTGATTTTGAACAGTAACTGCATCATGGGTAAAAGAATTGACCTCCTAAATTTTTACTAATTTGAAGGAAACTTCACATTAAACACGAGACTAAACACTACAATGATCTGATACATTAACTATTACGACTGAAATGGCCATCTCACCTGGTAATGTCAAGCCAGGCCGCCAAGAGAACTGATTCCTCTTACGTTTCAAAATGCACCAAATGCACCATTTCCTCATGGGACTCAAACAGACTGAATGCAAAGCAGACGCTCATGCAGAGTCACAATTATTTAGGTAAACATTTTAGAGGCCTTTGCTGTTCAGTTGCTCAGTCTTGTCCGACTCTTTGTGACCCCATCGACTGCAGCACGTCAGGCTTCCCTGTCCTTCACTCTCTCCTGGAGCTGGCTCAAACTCAAGTCAGTGACACCTTGGGTCCTTGTCTTTCCCCTTCATAGTAATATATGTGTAGGTTTGTATGTGTGCAGTCTAAAACGTTTGCTAACTAGTCAGACTGAAAAAAACTAGCCTTCTAAGCACAGACTCCTCCAGAAGACAGTGCCAGACGTTCCCCTTTCTTTAAGCAGGACGGATGGTCTAGGTAGAAAGTACGTGTGATGTTCATTTTTAAGGTATGTGGTGTTGTGAAAGCAGGATGTGTGTGTTGAACTGCTGGAGACGGCTCCGCACACACCACAAGCTGTGTGTCCCTCATCTCTCTCCCTACAGAGGGACCCTGTCCTGCTGGAGGCCAGAAAGCAGGCCTTTGCTCCCGGGCCGCTTCCAGACCGACCGATCACTGTCACTTCCTGTTTCACTAGTGATGCAAACACTGAACTAACAGCCAGGAAATGGGGGACTATGCTAGCTTCTGCAGTAACAGGTTGTAGGGGGGTGGGTTAGCGGGTGGCAGCTCTGCTTAACCCAGTACAAAAGCGGCATCAGAGTACATGACGTCTGCGACTCGGGCATACTCTAAGATTGGCCGAGTCACGGGAGATCACTGGAATGTCCAGAGCAGTTTGGTACCCAGGACAGCTAGCAGGTGGAGACAAATGCTTCACAGAGGCTTGACTGCAGAGATGTTTAACTGCAGACAGTTACTAAACACCTTCACTGGAAAAGGTCTCACCTGTTCTAGGAGATCCCTCTTTGCCCAAAGCTATAGGGCTTCCCTGGTGGGGCAGCCGGTAAAGAATCTGCCTGCAATGTGGGAGACCCATTGGGTAGGGAAGATCCCCTGGAGGAGGAAACGGCAGCCAACTCTAGTATTCTTGCCTGGAGAATCCCTCGGACAGAGGAGCCTGTGGGCTGCAGTCCATGGGGTCACAACCGTGAGATGATGTCACTAGGATCCTCGCCAGGGCGTGTTAAAGAGAGGACAGCTTTCTGCTCAGTGACCTGGGGACAGGCCAGGAAGTGGCTGCAGGCTTCGCTCCCCCCACCAACCCCGGCTCCTGGGATGGTGAGCCCCGAGCTCCCTGCCATACAGACTGGGCGCACCTCGGGGCTGATTCTACCCCAGGCCACGCAAAAGCGCCAGGCACGGGCTCCTCGACTCTCCCTGGTCTGATCCCTTTTGTTTCTCCTCTTGGGTCAGGAGGGGTGGAGACAGAAAATGCAGAAGCACCACCTGGACTGTGTCAGAACGTCTCCCGAGTGTGTGGAGGTGTGCGGGCTTGGGAGGGTACAGCCAGCATGTCTGGAGGCAGGTGAGTTTATCACCAGTCCTGCCTGGCTCTCCCACCAGCATCATCCAGGGGGACCTGGAGCCAGGGGCCGTCCTCCACCAACACCCAAAGGATGGCCGAGTGGTCTGCAGCCGGAGCGCTTCGCCCTCACGCTGCCCGTCTGACTCAGACAGGATAGGCCGCGCTCAGGGTGATATGGCCGCAGACCAGCCGTCTGACTCAGATCCGGCCCTCGGCCACCAGGAGGGGCGAGAGTGCTGGAGGCCAGCGCAGCCAGCCCCTAGGAGTAATGAAATAGAAACCCAGGGGGTGCGACCTTCCAAAATTCCTAGCCACAGGCAGAACCCACCAACTGAATTTCCACTCCAGGGCTCTTTCCCGGCATTAGCCTCCTTGCTCAAGGCAAACTTGAGCTGCTGTGGAAACACACGGAGGTGGACGTCGGGGAAGACGGACTTGAGGGTGACCTGAACTCAGATCTAGGTGTATGCATTTAATCCGAAAGTGCAGTGTCTTCATGGAAGACGGTGTCCCAAACACATGAAAGTAGTACATGCTATGCAAGGTTTTTAAAAATAACTTGTTTTCATATTTCTTATTCTAGCCTGATCATGGGCTTCCCTTGTGGCTCAGCTGGTAAAGCATCGCCTGCAATGCGGGAGACCTGGGTTGGATCCCTGAGTCAGGAAGATCCCCTGGAGCAGGGAAAGGCTACCCACTCCAGTATTCTGGCCTGGAGAATTCTGTGTATTGTATAGTCCCAGGGCCTCAAAGAGTCAGACACGACTGAGCGATTTTCACTATCCTGATCATGCTATCTTCCTTCACACTTCCCTTTCAGCCTAAGTATGTACGTAAAGATTTTTTTTTTAATTGCAGTATGTGGTTCTATAGCTAAGTGGTATTTCATTATTCTTTCTTCCAGGATCTGAGGCGGGGGAAGCAGAAACAAGTTTTAGACAAATCATGAAACATATTCACATGCTGGAGAAAGAACAGAAATTAAAAATATCATAGATGTCCAAATGAAAAGATCTCTGGGTAGCAGATTATTCTACTAAAATAAATACTCCTTTGGTGAGAAAATCTCTTATGTCATTTTCTAAAAAAATCTTTGATCAATTCTGCAGTATGTCAGGACACGATCTGGGGAAGGTCTGTTCACAGTTCCGAACTCTTTCCTGTGAATGACATGAAACTTTTTTTTTAATTCCTTTCTGATGTGATCGGCATGCATATCCAAGTATTCTTCTCCATCGTTGTCTCTCCACGGATTGAATTTCCCGGCCTGCGCGCCATTGTCTGCTTTAGGGCCCCTGCAGGAGCACGTCTGTGCCACCAGGGGGCGCCCGGCACCCATCACATCATAATCAGACCTGTCACCCTAACCACGCACCAACAGCCAGCCCACCGTGTTTTCCCGACCGGCAGAAACATAACCTCCTCCTTGTCACAGCTCGAAAAATGAAATGCAGAATTCACACAGAATTCTCAAATATGTTTTATCTCCATTGTCAGTAACCCCCAGCAGATCGATATCTACTTTTTTCTCTCTTTTTTTTCCTTTTCAATAATTCATCTATGAAAAATACGGCAGCCGCTCCTGTCGAGTCTCTTTTATCCATCAATCAAGAGGCAATTTTCATAGTGTTTGTTACCATAGCACCTGCAGCCTGCGCGTGCTGCCGCTTCTGGGTGGTTAATGCTGGTTCCCCAGCCCAGGTAAGCAATCAAGGGCTTCCTCTAGGGGATTCAGGGAGAAGGCGAGGGAGTGTGTGTGTAGGGGGGGACCCTGCCTAATTAGCAGGATGATGGGTTGACAACATAGAAGGCATGAACGACTCCACCCCCTCACTCTGAAGATGAAGAAACAGTTTCTAAAATAGTGGAGTGGTCGTGCGAACCCAGCTTAAGAGCAGAGCCCACTCTGAAAAGTTTTAACTCAATAAAGCCTGCCATCCAATGACAGGCTTCACCCTGACACCACCTCGGAATTTCTCCCTGATTAGTTTCTCAAACGCTGCTTCAGCAACATGTCAGTTTCCTTCTCTAACAGGAAAGCTAGGAGAGATCTCCAGGCAGAGTCTTTCCTTCTTCTCCTTAGACGGAAGCAGAACCGAACATCCGAGGATGCCCTTCTCTCCTCTAGCTTTTGGTTACAACATTTGGTCTTGACCTTCAGTAACAGCCTCAGTGAAAGACACTGTTCAGCAGTGGACATACATTCTCAGATATTTCATTGCTTTTTTAAATAAGCTACCAGCTTGCTAAGGATGATCCCAAAATAGGAATCTAAGACATTCCCATGGAGGACATGGGTAACTAACGTGCCTCTTAAGAAATGATTCATTAAAGATGGCATCTAGTAACTTTTCAAAATTTTAAATAACCCCCCGATTAAAGGGATTTTAAATATTTAAAATAACTTAAAGGAATCTTGTCTGTTCTGAGCCCTCTAACTGGCTTCCTGATCTCAAGGGCTGAGATGCATTTTTTTTTTGGACAGAGGACAGAAATTCTAAGCATCAGTATATATCCAGGAAAAGCCTACGTCAGTGGCCACTGCTGCTGCCACTGCTAAATCGCTTCAGTCGTGTCCGACTCTGTGTGACCCCATAGACGGCAGCCCACCAGGCTCCTCCGTCCCTAGGATTCTCCAGGCAAGAACACTGGAGTGGGTTGCCATTTCCTTCTCCAATGCATGAAAGTGAAAAGTGAAAGTGAAGTCACTCAGTCATGTCCAACTGCTCACGACCCCATGGACTGCAGCCCACCAGGCTCCTCCATCCATGGGATTTTCCAGACAAGAGTACTGGAGTGGGGTGCCATTGCCTTCTCCGACTAGGCTGAGTCTAATTCTGCCAGAGCACAGAAGACACTTTATTCAAAATGCGTAAAGATGTGTGACATGACTCTGCATTCACTCCAAATTTACCTAAAAGGTGGATTCTTTGTATTTTCATATCTATAAGAGACTGTGACAAAGTATGGGAACACATTTATATGCAAAATACCCGCAAAAGTCTCTTTATGTATTATATATGCATGTAGAGAGACTAAAGGAGATTAGTCCTAGGTGTTCTTTGGAAGGACTAACGCTAAAGCTGAAACTCCAATACTCTGGCCACTCTGGTGCTGGGAGGGATTAGGGGCAGGAGGAGAAGGGGATGACAGAGATGAGATGGCTGGATGGCATCACTGACTTGATGGACGTGAGTCTGAGTGAACTCCGGGAGTTGGTGATAGACAGGGAGGCCTGGCGTGCTGCAATTCGTGGGGTCGTAAAGAGTCGGACACAACTGAGTGACTGAACTAAACTGAACTGATAGAGAGACTTTATATGCAAAAATCTCACTAGTTTTCCTTACCACTGTGAACGGCCACTGGGCTCTGGGGTGGGGTCTCCCTGGTGGGCTCTAAGAGCTCCCTTCTACCCAGAAGGAAACATTCTGGGGGCCCTGGTCAGTAGGGACTTGGCAGCAAGTGGTTCTTATCAGCAGAAATCTGTATCTTGTTCAGAACCAGTAACAAAGAATTGGACCATAAAGAAGGTTGAGCACCGAAGAATTGCTTTCAAACTGTGGTGCTGGAGAAGACTCTTGAGAATCTCTTGGACAGCGAGGAGATCAAACCAGTCCATCCCAAAAGAGATCAACGCTGAATGTTCATTGGAAGGACTGATGCTGAAGCTGAAACTCCAATACTTTGGCCACCTGATGCAGAGAGCTGACTCACTGGAAAAGACCCTGATGCTGGGAAAGGTTGAAGGCAGGAAGAGAGGGGGACGACAGAGGATGAGATGGTTGGATGGCAACACCAACTCAATGGACATGAGTTTGAGCAAACTCCAGAAGATAGCAAAGGACCGGAAAGCCTGGTGTGCTTCAGCCCATGGGGTTGCAAAGAGTCAGACACGACTGAGTGACAGAACAGCAAAGCAACAAAACTGGAGGGACCTCCGGGACGTGAGGCGGGAAGGATGGCCGCCAGTGATGCGGACACCTAGGAACTCTTCCAGGAGGCCTGGACCACAGCTCAGAAAAGAAGATCAATCTGAAAATTAGTACATTCTTGTCCAAAAAATGTTACAGAAATTAGGGGCAAAATGCCTTCAAGATTTTACTCTACACATTTTTGAGAAGTAAGAGAAAGACCAGAAGCTGAACTGCCAGTGCAGAAAGAGGAGGCCGGTTCCCAAGACTCAGGGACGAGATTCTCCCAGGAAGCTTCCAAAGTCGCTGACAGTTTCCCCAGACCTGAAAAACGACAGCTCTCTCTTTCCCTGTCTGTGTTCCATGGTGATGCAGACGAAACATCTGACTTCCAAAAACTCAAAGGTAATTAAAATATCTAAGACAGACTTTCTGCACATGTTGTGCAGAAAGAGATTAAATTCCACGTTAAGCTTTCTAATGGCCTTAGAAGTATGCAAGGAAAGAGGCAAACACTGAAACCAAGGTCTCGGATTCAAACTGACAGAGACGAGAACAGGAAGCAGGGGACAGAGACAGGCGCTACCCCCTTGGTCTGAGGCTGCTGTTGGCTCTGAGAAGCTGCTGACCTTCTCCAGGGAAAAAGCTATGTGTGTGTGCATGAACAAGAGTGCTACTTCCACATGGAATTCCAGAAGTTTCTCCGAAGTCTTAAAATCATGGACACCTCATTGACACCAAAGTCAAGACGAAGGCCTTATCTTGATGACCATTTGTCGAAAATGTTATATAGAAGTCAAATAACTGAATAGCCTGTGACTGGTGAAGTCTGGCTCTGATTCAACGGAAGGAGGTATTACTATCTTTGTTTCTCCCTCCCTTTCGTTCTCTGTCCTCCCAGCAGATAGGAGCTGTATGAAAAGTGATCTCAGCATCAAATGGGTGGAGCCACATAAACAACTGGCCAATCCCCTTACATTCCTCATGCGCCCCGCCCCGTCGGTAATCCTCGAGCCAGACGCGCCTGGGGGCTGTTGCTGTCACTGGTTTACTGCTGAGAAGATAGCGGCTCAGAGAGGCTGCACCGCAGAAACAGCAGAGCCCGCATCTCTTAGCCTCCATCCAGAGGATTTCCCCACAGGTCTGGGCAGCGTAGCCGTGCTCCCGTGCGTAGGCAGCTCCTCAGGGCACAGCCTCGCTGGACCGTCTCTTGAAAGCTCATCACTGAGAGCAGGACGGCTAGTGGGTGGGCATGGAGATAAATGCTCGAGAAAGAATCCGGTACATCTCACTGATCAGAACTTGGAAATGCCGCAGCTCGAGCCATCCAGTTACGAGGACATCACGGAGCGCTTTTTGAGAGGCGACGGACCGACAGCCTTGATGGGTACATCTCGGCGGCCGAGTGGACCGTCCTCACCCGCCTACTCAACATTTACGTGGAAAAGCAATCTCCTCTCCTTTACATCTTATTCTATGCCTAAATGGCGTAATGCTTATAAATATCCAGAAATTGAAGGCCGCTATTCTGCCCAGTCTGAGTCATCTGATGAAAGAAAACATCATCAATGGGAAATATGAGATAAAATTGCTCCTGGTCCTTATGTGTTTATAACACACACACACACACACACACACGTAACTTAAATGAGCATTTCTTTATACTCTTGGTACACACACACACACACACATTTAAGTATATACTTGGGCCCTGGTGTCTCAGATGGTAAAGAATCTGCCTGCAATCAGGAAGATACAAGTTCAGTCCCTGAATTGGAAAGATCCCCTGGGGCAGGAAATGGCAACCCACTCCAGTATTCTTGCCTGGAGAATTCCATGGACAGAGGAGCCTGGTGGGCTGCAGTCCATGGGGTCGCTAAAAGTTGGACATGACTGAGCAACTTTCACAAGTATATACTTAAATACCTACACTTATTTAAGCTAAGTAAATAAGTATTTATTTATTAGCACCTTTTTTTTGGTCAGAAAATTCCACAGGCCCTAGGGGCAAAATGACTTCAGAATTTATTCTGCACACTTTTGAGAAGAAATGAAAAGAACAGAAGTGCAACTGACAGTTCGGGAAAGAAGAGATGGATTCCCAAATATTCAGTGATGCCATTCTGACCTCAACTTGCTGCTGGTTTGAAGAAGAAATGTAATTTTACTGGCCTTATCTCCTCATCTGTTCTCAGGTTAATACACAGATACGGCAGGTGGAACCCAACCGTCTCTAAGTCAAATTTGGAACAAATCTAACGTTACATGTTGCCATGTTACCGTTTTACGAACGTAATGATGGTGGTCACGACAGACAAGACATCGTGTGGCATTTCTGAGTCAGTTTTGGGTCCTTTTTGGGGGGGTCTGTGAAGGAAAGCATGGAACAGTCCTGGCCGAGCCTTCACGGCTTCGTGGGTAGGAGGAGACCCCCAAGCAAACAAACCCCGGGTGCCAATGCAAGTCCACCACCTGGGCTGGGTGCCCGCCCCGCCCAGCACTGTACCTGTACAGATGAAACTGGAGAGGCCCCCGTAGATGACTTCATCATTGTCGGGCAATATGAACGGACACCGCGTCTGAACCTCCAAACAGTATTGCTTGCAAGGGATCGTCTTTCTGCAGTTCAGCTGCGCAACTTCAAAGTACTGGGAACACAGCCAGGCTTTGTAGACGATCTGAAACAGAGAAGAATCAGAAATAGGGTGGGATGACAACAGTTCTGACCAACAGAGGACACGCTGTCCTGGGAGAGGCATGCTGGGGCTTCAAGTGGCTCCTGAGAAGACGCACACTTGGAGAAAGCCTGTGACACAAGGCCAGCTGCGGGCAGTGTCTTAGCAGCAGCGAAACACTGTTCTCAGAGCCCTTCGGAGGACGCGACAGGTGACGGGGGCGTTCGTGTGTCAGGGGCGCACGTGCTAAGTCACCGCAGTCGTGTCCGACTCTTTGCAGCCCTGTGGACTGTAGCCCCCCAGGCTCCCCTGTCCATGGGATTCTCCAGGCAAGAGTGCTGGAGTGGGTTGCCCTGCCCGCCTCCCGGGAGTCTTCTCCACTCAGGGATCCTACGCACATCTCTTAATGTCTCCTGCATTGGCAGGTGGATTCTTTACCACTAGGGCCACGTGGGAAGCCCCAACTCAAGTGAAAAACTGTGAAGTTGAGCAGGACCTGAAGTTTTCAAAATCCACTGATAGACAAGAAAGGAAACAATCGTGTGGATCCACTGGGGTTATTGACTGCAGGTGCGAGGTGCTGGGCCCTGCAGCTGTTCAGTCGCTCGGTCGTGTCTGACTCTTTGAGGCCCCAAGGGCTGCAGCACGCCAGGCCTCTTGTCCTTCACCAACTCCCTGGAGTTTGCCAAAGTTCGTGTCCATTGCATCGGTGGTGCCGTTTCTTTTATATGGAGAGACTTTTTTTATATATAAAAGGACAGTAAAAAGGTGATGCTTTTTTGAACTGTGGTGTTGGAGAAGACTCAAGAGTCCCTTGGACTGCAAGGAGACCCAACTAGTCCACCCTAAAGGAAATCAGTCCTGAATATTCATAGGAAGGACTGATGCTTAAGCTGGAAACTCCAATACTTTAGCCACCTGATGCGAAGAACTGACTCATTGGAAAAGACCCTGATGCTGGGAAAGATTGAAGGCAGGAGGAGAAGGGGATGACAGAGGATGAGATGGTTGGATGGCATCACCGACTCAATGGGCATGAGTTTGAGTAAACTCTTGGACAGGTGATGGACAGGGAGGCCTGGTGTGTCGCAAAGAGTGGGGTCGACTGAGCGACTGAACTGAACTGGTGCTTTTTTGGTGGTTCTGCAGGGCCAGAGCTCTGCAGACGCCGGCTATTCCCGCTATAGACACTAGATGGCGCTAAGTCCCCAGCAACGAGGATGCCCTGGTTTGAGGTTGAACTCCAGGGCCATTGGCGGACAGCGGGGGGCCCTGACATTCTGTCTCACATCAGAGGCACTGAGGATCTCTCCATCTGAAAGCCCAGAAACACCCAGCCTAAATCAGATAGCTTACACTCGTGGCGTGGTGAGGAGGACGACTTAGGACCACTCATCAGATCTTGGACCTTCAGCCTCTGGGATCGGCAAGAATATTTGATAAGCATTTGCTTAACTTAACAACATGTGAAAGGGCTACGATCTCATCTAACCCTCTGTCCTTGATAGGTATTTCAGAAAACAAATGTTGGAAAATAATAGGCTTTTCTGTATTTTGCTAAGTCACTTCAGTCGTGTCCGACTCTGTGCGACCCCATAGACGGCAGCCCACCAGTCTCCCCATTATAAGGGAACAAACAACCTAGGTCTCAATAAAACGATGACAAAGTATCCCACTGAGCCACGGCTGTGACTCAGGTATTTCCCTGATGCTTGGTTCTATTCTCCTATTTTCAGGGTTAATACTATTCAGGCAAGATTTTGTTACCTATGTCCTACCTGGAAAAGTGGGTGGTTTGCAGTTAAATGTACACGGAGAGATCATAAATACCAGACAATAATAGCAAGAATAATAGGAAGTATGTATCACACTCTGGTCTAAGCAACCGACATACATTTTTCCCCCATGTAATTCCCAGCACATGCATTAGCACAGGGATAATACTCAGCAAAAGAAATAAGCAGACAACCCAGAATCCAAACAGAATCTAGGTAACTCTTGCCAATATCTGTAAGGAGGATTCTTGTGTCAGGAAAAGGAGAGAGAAGTAATCGGCTCTGAGACACTTTCCAACACTGCCCTTTAAGAATTTTTTGAGTGTCGGGCATTGAGACTGGTTTTTTTTTTTTTTTGGGTGGGAAACAGAATGACTCTGAATATTCATTGGAAGGACTGATGCTGAAGCTGAAGCTCCAATACTTTGTCCACCTGATACGAAGAGCTGATTCATTGGTAAAGACCGTGATGCTGGGAAAGACTGAAGGCAGGAGGAGAAGGGGACGACAGAGGATGAGAAGGTTGGATGGCATCACTGATTCAATGGACATGAGTTTCAGTAAACTCCCGAAGTTGGTGATGGAGAGGGAGGCCTGGTGTGCTGCAGCCCTTGGGGGTCACAAAAAGTCGGATAGGACTTAGTGACTGAACAACAGAGGGATTTTCAGACAGAAGCCCACGATGAGAAATGAACACTTGTCTTCCTTCGTAAGAAGGCCGCAGTATAAGAAGGCCAGAAATCTTTTCTGTAACGGCTTAGCCTTCTCCTACAGTGACATACTGGACCATCACTTTTCCAGGTGTCACTGAATATGTAAATGGCTCTATGATGCTAAAGAATAATTTGGGGAAGGAACAAAAATAGAGTTAAGGTCTTCTGGTGATAAACGGACGGTTAAACTACTTTTAACCCCCTTCTCCTGGGGGCTTGCACTTCCTCTCTCCCCGGAAGCAGTTTGGTTGCTAGGTAACTATGCTCCAGGAGGACAGCCCTCCCCCACCCCACTGCAGGCTCCCCCCCTTGGAAATCACAGCTGGTATACCACTTGGCCTGACAGTGCCCGGCCTGCAGGCACCAGGAAATATGCTCCGGTTACAATCTAGACAAGGAACAGACGAACTAGACTAGACTGCTACAGTGGCCCGTGTAAGGACATTTGCACTTAAACGGTTGCATACCAGTTTTCTCTCCTTCTCCCAGAGCATTTTCTCATTTGTTATTTTCCCCCATGAAACCCTTGAGACAGTTTTGGGAAATATTCTACAAATAAAGAACCCGATTTTAGAGAGGTTATTGTAGCAACTGCATGGAGTTCAGGCCAGTACTCCCTTCCTGGGCCCCCAGGCAGCTGGGACACTTCTGAGACGAGGAAAGTGAGGATGACAAGACAGGGGCCAAGTCTCTGGAGTCCCCGAGGGGAGGAGGGCAGATGGGGGGTGGGGGGAAGGTCCTACGGAAAGCCCAGCTGAGCCCCTCATTTTAAAGTGAGAAGGGGGGCTGGGTAAAATCACAGTTGACAGCAACCCCTAATCCCTGCCCTCCTGGGTGGTATTCTAATAACTCAGCACATTATTGGGGAAGGCATGCACTGATCCAATTGTAACCTATTTGTTTTTTTGTGGGGGGGGGCAAGTCACTCCATCCTAGACCCACACTTTCATATCTTCCCTTGAAACTCTGTGCTGTGGGCGAGCAGCCCTGCCCCTGCTCCCACCTCTGGCTGATCCCAGGGTCTTCTCTGCACCAGCCTTACTTTACACATCGTCTTGGTTACTGGGGCCTATTGGATGGTGTGAGGTGAGGAGGGGATTTATTGGGGAAGGCATGCACTGATCCAATTGTAACCTATTTGTTTTTTTGTGGGGGGGGGCAAGTCACTCCATCCTAGACCCACACTTTCATATCTTCCCTTGAAACTCTGTGCTGTGGGCTGTGGGCGAGCAGCCCTGCCCCTGCTCCCACCTCTGGCTGATCCCAGGGTCTTCTCTGCACCAGCCTTACTTTACACATCGTCTCGGTTACTGGGGCCTATTGGATGGTGTGAGGTGAGGAGGGGATCCCAGGGAACTGTGATCCACTTGACTCTTACACCAGACTCTTGATGAATTTACTTATTTTTTAAAAGATGATTCTCAGTTTTCATAAAAAGTTCTGGCTGTTAACTGGCAGGAGGCAGGAACATGGTTGAGAGGAGATCCCCAGAGATGAACTGAGTCGAGAGGCGTCTGTTCCCCAATGGTGGGAAGTGAGGTTGAGCCACGGGACTCTGGGAGGGGGCGCTTTATGGGTAGCGAGAGGAGCCTGAAACAGCCGCCCTTCTGCTCAGAACAACTTGCATCACGGTTTTCAGCCTCGTCCTTGCACGTGAGCTCAGCGCACACCAGGTCCTGATTCTGGGAGGTCCCAGTGACCTGGGCTTATCTCCTGGAGAGCCTGTCATAAAACGCCCAAGACGTTTTTCCCCATGGAGCTTAGAGTCTCATTTAAGTATACTTGTCTCCATACTCCCAAATCTATATCCACGTTTTAGAGCAAGGGAACCAATTTATATTGCAAATACATGTTAGCAGGCTGAAAAAAATAGTGCCAGTCACAATTTTTCATTATGAAGAAAAATGCCAGGTACTGAAAGGGGTCGTCATTCTCACCTTAGAGGAAAGCTGCTTTCTTTCCCCTTTCCCGTGAGTGTTACTAAGGGCTGCCTCTTTTTCCATGGGTAGCCTGTGCTGATGCGTTTTATGAGCTCCTTGGCTGTCAGCTCTCATGTGTGTGTGGCCTGTGTTTTCAGGGTGGGTGCGGGGGGGGAAATAATTGGTTATGCAAGCAATGGTCTGCCGCAGTGACGGCCTCCGGCTAATTCACTTTGATGCGCCAGGCATGTTGTTACAATTCTGAGTGGAGGAGAAAGTCAGCATACATCTTCACATTCATATTTCTGAACGTCTTTCATCTAAATCTGTGTCAGTGTCTGGCTAAAGCACAGGCTGCACCCAGAGACTGGAAAGACTGCCGTGCTTTAAGAGGAAAACAAAAACCAACCCTGCCTGCAGGTTGAGCCAAGTCCTCCTCCTCCGAGGATGCTCAGAGACGGGCAGCCTAAGGAGACAGACTCCTTGATCCGCCGGAGATTCAGAGTGTTTAGCAGGCATACCTCGTCCTGCTGTAGCTTGGCTCCATCTCTGAAATAAAATGCAAATGCCTTCCTGTTTTCTCTTGGTGACCCACTTTGCGGATCCTGTTATGACACTTGGTCTAATCCCCTGAACTTCAGAACGACGGCCCTTGGTTCCCAGCGCTGCCCTAGGTTTGCAAGCCCAGAGCCCTGGGTGCAGTCCCTTCAGGGGAGGTCATGGGTGAGGGATGAAAAGGCAGGCTTGGCCTGGCCCGTCTGCCCCTCAGCGGTGGTACCTGGAGGTCCACAGACCCTCGACGGGCAATGATGACAAGGCGAGTCCACTCTGGGAGCTTCCTGGACTAGAGGATGCGCCCCATCAGTGATGATCTCGGTAATGAAGGAAACCAGAGAAGGATCAGCAGTGTGCCCACGGTCTGGGGGACACAGGGCCAACTGGCTGCTGCTTTCCCTCCTTCCACCATCAATAGACGCCCTGCGCTGTCTGAGACCATGCCGTCCCGGCCACATCTTATCTCCTCCCCTCATCTCACTATGGTTTGGTGTCAGCCCGAACCACCATCCGGAGATTTGCTTTCTCTAAGCAACCTGGCCTCTGTGATGACAAACGCAGCTGCTAAAATGAGCTGTTTTCTTATTTGCCCTCTTGGCAGCAATGATTGACTCTGATTAATAAACTATTTCCTGAAATGCTGGCCCCCTGATGACGAGAATCCTAACCAACACTAAGAGTTGGACACGACTGAGCGACTTCACTTTCACTTTTCACTTTCATGCATTGGAGAAGGAAATGGCAACCCACTCCAGTGTTCTTGCCTGGAGAATTCCAGGGACAAGGGAGCCTGGTGGGCTGCCGTCTATGGGGTCGCACAGAGTCGGACGCTACTGAAGTGACTTAGCAGCATCCATCTTGGGCTTCTCCTGCTCTGCCAGTCAGTACATCATCAGTTGCTTTGCTGTGACTGTTGTTTCCCCAAGTGTCGGTGTGCCCTGGGCTTCTGTTCTGAACTTTCTAACGCATGGTCTTTCAGGTAAACCACCCACTCTCAGGACTTAGCTGCAGTCTTTAAAACAGGGAAGCCTAAATCTGTGTTTCCAGGGCACCCCTTTCTCCTCCTCTCTCATCTGCTCTGCCTACAAGCTGCATTCTGTGTGTCTCTGTGTCCACGCTCTTTCGCATCTTAGCTTCTGCAAGTCTAGAGTGGAATCCAGCGTCTGCTCTTCAGAGAGAAGCAGGATGTGAGAAATCTGGGGGTCACCCAGTGCCCCTTCTGCTCTCTCCCACAGCCACTTTACCCAGGCTTTTTGGCCCAGGGCCTGCGAGCCTGCTTCCTGAGTACCAAGTCTGCCAACCTCTGGATTTTGGTTGGCACTGTTGTTCCAGCTATCCCCCTTGCTCGCCTAGCAATGCCGCATCCAGGGACGTGCCTCTGTGCTTCACGCCCCTACGTGCTGGCCGCCACCCGGCAATTGGGGTAACCACAGTGAAATCCATCTGGTGGCATCAGCACTCCACTTTACATCACCTGGGGCCTCTCCACAGCACTCAGGGGGGAGTTTAAACTCCCTAACTGCACTCAGAGCTTTGCGACCTTGCCCAGCTGAGCACTCCAGTCTCGGAGGCCCCCCTCACCCCCCACAGCTGTGGAGGGTGATGCGCAGGGTCAGTGATGCGCCTCGTCCCCTGAGACCTTGCACCCTGCTCCCCCATCCACCCCGCACACACAGCCCTCAGCCTGGGAGGTTCCTACCCATCCCGTGTGATTTCGTCTGTAAACCTTCCTGCCCCCAATCTTAAGCCCACCCCTCTGAAGCTCCCGAATGTTCTCTTCCTGTGGACTCATGCTAAAGATGACACCCTGCTTGTCTGCCTCGCTTTCTCAGCTCCCATAATGGGACCTTGTGCACACTTTTATTTTCTTGGCGCCCTGGGTGTACCTGGAGAAAATGCCCATCCATAGAGTTCTTATTGGAAATCCACACCATGGCCATTAGGTATGCAGAGTGTGTGTGTGCGTTTATTCGCTCATTTGTGTTCGACTCTTTGTGACCCCGTGGACCGTAGCCCGCCAGCCTCCTCTGTCCATAGAATTCTCCAGGCAAGAGTACTGGAGTGGGTTGCCATTCCCTTCTCTAGCAGATCTTCCCGACCCAGGGATTGAACCTGGGTCTCCTGCATTGCAGGTGGATTCTTTACTGTCTGAGCCTCCAAGGAAACCTCCAGGTGTCCACTGTACTCTCTGGCTATTTGGTTCCTGTGAGCCAGTCTGCTTGACTCTGAGATCCTGCAGAGAATGGACTCAAACTGTGAACTCTGATGTGCTTCCAAGATATTGAGTCCTATGGATCCCTTTAGAGGTATCAGCAAACTCCCTTATGGGAGGACAAATAAAGCCTATAGAAATAAAAAGTGAAAAGCCTACTTCATGAGTTGAATCTCTCTTTCCAAGCAGATACTGTGGTTTGGATCCTGAGAAACAACAGGGGCTGGGGTTGTAAGCAGAGAAGGATTTCCGCACAAAAAGGAGGCAGGAGGTGGTCCAATGAGTAGGACTCAGGGAGGCCTGCAGAGTCCCAAGGGAGGGATTCGCTCTGAACCTATCATTTGAGATGCATGAGTTGCTCTGGTTGGGGTTACAGCAAGAAGTGTCCAGAAGTCAGATTACACTAGCTCATCCCTTTCCAAAACCATTCTATGGCACTTCCAAAATGAATGTTCATAATGACAGAAGTGGGAGAAGTGAAAGCTCCTTTTGGTGACCAAGCTGTCAGGAGCCTTGCTGTGGGCATTGGAGAGGAAGGTCAGGCAGCAAGAACCCAGCAATGAGCGATGGGAGCATGAGGCCAGGGAGTACTTGGAAAAACACTTGATCCTGGAGTTGCTGAACCACCACACCAGCACTTTCCTCTTTATCTGGCTGGGAAAACCAAGAGTGTATTTAGTATCTCTTCAGGGATGGCTGAGAATTGCCAAAACATCAGGCAAGGCTTTCCCTTTCTTTATGGCAGCTCTGACATTGCAGCTGCATTCACGGTGATGGACTCCTTGAATGAAGCTTGTCGTTTTACGCTGCACAAAGGAGCCCTCGAAACCCTGGGTCTTGGACCACAGATGGAGCTTTAAAGATGATGCACATGGCATAACTTTGGAAAAACTCAGGCGTGAAGTGAGTACTTGGAAAAACACTTGATCCTGGAGTTGCTGAACCACCACACCAGCACTTTCCTCTTTATCTGGCTGGGAAAACCAAGAGTGTATTTAGTATCTCTTCAGGGATGGCTGAGAATTGCCAAAACATCAGGCAAGGCTTTCCCTTTCTTTATGGCAGCTCTGACATTGCAGCTGCATTCACGGTGATGGACTCCTTGAATGAAGCTTGTCGTTTTACGCTGCACAAAGGAGCCCTCGAAACCCTGGGTCTTGGACCACAGATGGAGCTTTAAAGATGATGCACATGGCATAACTTTGGAAAAACTCAGGCGTGAAGTGAACAAGAGGACACAGGGAATATGCTCAGCATTTTAATAACACTGTAGGTCCAATGTGACANTTAATGGAAACCACTTCTGCATGTCGGCAATGGGTGGACATAACAGCAGCTTTCTCAACAGCTTTTTCGAGGGTCAGGAAAGGAAGGGGGCAAACGGCAGCTTCTTCTGTAGACTGTCAGCCAGTCAACACCTTGAAAATGCGGCAGTATTATGTCCCATGTTCCTCTAGAAATACCACGTATTTAAGGAGGTCTTTATTAACTCCCATCAAAGTGCCAATGATCCCATTAGAATTTATAGCTTTAAAAAGACAGCTAGGAAACACTTCAACATAAATTCAGTCTGGAGTCCCATACCTAAGTGAGTTGAGAACGTTGAAATGGATTAAAAAGTTGGGAATTCAACTTTTTGAAGAAGGAAATGGAAGTAAGTCTGTAAATAAATCTGATACTAGCTTTAAGAATGGCCAGGATAATGCATTCAGCAAAGAAACGGGAGTTAGTACAATAGACTCTCCTTATTTTATAGGACTCGCAAACAAATTCATGGAGCAGTTGATTAATAAATGAATGTTATAACCCAGAATGTAGAGCATGTCTAGAAAATACCAGTGCATTCAGAGAACTATTATAGGTAACCAATACACTAACTAAAAAATGCAGATGTATTCTTTTTTTTCACAAAACTAAATAGAATAGGATACACTATAACTCCTTCAGTTAATGGAAACATACAACAAAGGTCTAAAGAAAATCAAGGCATAATTTTATCATAGACCCCAAAGTAAAATTTGGAAAACTTGCAGTAATAAAATGAAATAAGTTATCTAACAATCTGATCATTTTACATAACCTGGGACTATAATACTAGCGTATAAAATGCCCGGGGTATACATGTAAGTTTTCTACTTCTTTGCAGTATTGTCAAGACATTTCTGATGAATAATACATGGTAAGAAATCCTTTATGATATCAGAAGCATGTGCTATGCTATGCTAAGTTGCTTCAATAGTGTCCAACTCTTTGAGACTCCATGGACTGTGCCCGCCAAGTTCCTCTGTCCATGGGATTCTCCAGGCAAGAATACTGGGAGTGGGTTGCCATTTCCTTCTCCAGAGGGTCTTCCCAACTCAGGGACTGAACTCACATCTCTTCCATCTCCCGCATTGGCAGGCGGGTTCTTTGCCATCAGAGCCACGTGGGAAGCCCATTAGAGCCTCAAGGGTTGTCGATTAAAACAATAATGATGTCTTTGCCCCTCGGTTGAATGGACACCGCGTTCTTTATTTTTCCCACGGGTGGGAAGCAGCACTTCCGGTCCTTTGTCATCGAGTCCACACTCAACAGCGCTCACTGTGGTTTTCTGCTTTATTCTGGCAGGTCCTGTTCTGAGGGCCAGGGACGGGAGAGAGGACAGCTCCTTATGGAGGTGATGATGCCCACGCCGGTGTTTTAGGGGCGCAGCAGTGTGGCCTGCCACTTGGCCCTTGAGACAAGCCACCTATTGACACCTGGTCCTTAGCTAACAGGATCACAGCCAGGTAAGTGCCAGCGAGCCTGTCAGAATTTAGAGCTTTAAAGAGTGACAGAGTGAGTGCTCCACAACCCTCATTAGAATACAGTTGCAGCCTGTTATCACAACGGGGAGGAGCCAACTGATGGATTTTTGAATTAATTTTGCTTTACCTTGTTGTGTTGGTTTCTGTTGTACAGCAAAGGGAATCAGCCACCCATCTGGATCCCCCCCAGTCAGGTCAGCGCAGAGCCCTAAGCAGGGTTCCCTGTGCTACCCAGGAGGTGTGCGTTAGTTACCTATTTCACGCACAGTATCAACAGTGTACATGCTGGGAGGTTGCAACTGACGCGGGAGCTGACTGGTTGCTTCCAGCCTTGGCTTCAAAGGTATCGTTCGATCCGTCCGTTAATCCACATCTATTTATTGAGAGTCACCTATTGGCCTGGCCGTAGGGAATTCCCACCAGGGGTGGACGGAATTCCATGGCTTGAAAGCTTCGTGATGAGACATTTTCCTGGCACCAAGCATAGTATTGTTAAAGAAAACCAGCCAAGACATGATGGACCGGGTGCTACCAGGAGGTGCTTTGGTTTGGAGAAAGCCGCGATGAGTAATGTCTGATCCTCAGCCTTTCCTGGTGGGGCGTCTTGCCTCCATGTTGGCTGCTGACTGACCAGGGCAGGGGGTTGTTGAAGGCTGGATCGGCTGCGGCAATGTCTTCAAAGGAGACTAGAGTGAAGTCTGCCATATCGATTGACCCTTCTCTCCACAAACGATCTCTGTGTCCCAGGCAATGCTATTTGGTAGCATTTCGCCCACAGAAGGACTTCTTTTAAAACTGGAGCCTCGCAAACCCTGGCACTGCTTTATCAACTAAGTTGATGCAAGATTTTAAGTCTTCTGTTGTCATTTCAACCATCTTCACAGCACCTTCACCAGGAGTAGTTTCTGCATCATGAAACCACTTTCTTTGCTCACCCATAAGAAGCAGCTACTCACCCTTTCAAGTTTGATCAGGAGGTTGTAACAATTCAGCTGTGTCTTCAGGCTCCACTTCTAATTCCAGTTCTCTTACTGTTTCTGCTACATCTGCAGTGACTTCCTCCACTGACGTCTTGAACCCCTCAAAGTCATCCATGAGGGCTGGAACAATTTCTTCCAAACTTCTGATAATGTTGATAGCTGCATTTTTCTCATGAATCACGACATATTCTTAATGATACCTAGAGAGGCGAGTCCTTTCTAGAAGTTTTTCCATTGACTTTGCCCAGATCTATCAGCGGAATCACAATCTAGATCAGCGATAGACTTACAAAGTGAATTTCTTAAGTAGTGGGACTTAAAAGTTGAAGTTTCTCCTTGATTCACAGGCTGAAGAATAGATGTTGTGTTAACAGGCATGAAAGCAACATGAATCTTATTGTCCAGCCCCATCAGAGTTCTCCACTAGGTGCTTTATGAATGAGGAGTAATATTTTGAAAGGAATATGTTTTTTCCTGTGCATTGGGTCTCAAGAGTGGGTTTAAAATAGTAAACCATGTTGCCAGTAGATCTGCTGACATCCAGGCTTTTTCATTCCATTAATAGAGCGCAGGAAGGGTTCAGTTCAGTTCAGTCACTCAGTCGTGTCCGATTCTTTGTGACCCCATGAAGTGCAGCACGCCAGGCCTCCCTGTCCATCACCAACTCCTGGAGCTTGCTCAAAATCATGTCCATTGAGTCAGCGATGCCATCCAATCATCTCATCCTCTGTCGTCCCCTTCTCCTCCTGCCCTCAATCTTTCCCAGCATCAGGGTCTTTTTGAATGAGTCAGTTCTTCACATCAGGTGGCCAAAGTATTGGAGTATCAGCTTCAGCATCAATCCTTTCAGTGAATATTCAGGATTAATTTCCTTTAGGATGAACTGGTTGGATATCCTTACAGTGCAAGGGACTCTCAAGAGTCTTCTCCAACACTACAGTTCAAAAGCATCAGTTCTTCAGTGCTCAGCTTTCTTTATATAGTCCAACTCTCACACCCATACATGACTACTGGAAAAATCATAGTTTTGACTAGATGGACTTTGTTGGCAAAGTAATGTCTCTGCTTTTTAGTATGCTGTCTAGGTTGGTCATAGCTTTTTTTCCAAGGAGCAAGCGTCTTTTAATTTCATGGCTGCAGTCACCATCGCAGTGATTTTGGAGCCCCCCAAAAGTCTCTCCCTGTTTCCATTGTTTTTCCAGAAAGGGCAGTTCAGCATAATTCTTAAGGGTCATGGCATTATCAAAATGATAAATGAGTACTGGCTTCAATTCGAAGCCACCAGCTGCACTGGTCCCTGACAAGAGGGGCAGCCTGTCTTTTGATGCTTTGAAACAAGGTGTTGACTTCTCCTCTCCAGCTATGGAAGTCCCAGATACCTATAGGTGTCTTCCTATAGAAGGCTGTTTTGTCTACATTGAAAATCTGTTGTTTGGTGCAGCCACCTTTATTAATACTCTCAGCAAGGTCTTCTGGAAAGACTGCAGCTTCTGCATTAGCATTTTCTGCTTCATCTTGAACTTCTGTGTTATGGCCACCACGTCTTTCCCTAAGCATCATGAAGCAACACCTTCTGCAGCTTTCAGCTCTTCCCTCTGCAGCTTTCTCTCTCTCTCAGCCTTTTACAGTTGAAAAGAGCTGGGGCCTTCTGGAAGAGGAAATGTTGTGGCCGGTCTGACTTCTCTAGACCACTAAATCTTTCTCCACATCAGCAGTAAGGCTGTTTCACATTCTTATCATTAGTGTGTTCGCTGGAGGAGCATTTTTAATTTCCTTTGAGAACTTTCCATTTAACATCCACAGCCTGCCTAGCTGTTTGGCACAAGAGGCCTAGGATTCAACCTGTCTCAGCTTTCGACATGCCTTCCTCACTAAGCTGAATTATTTCTAGCTTTTCATTTACAGTGAGAGACACATGACTCTTCCTTTCATCTGAACACTTAGAGGCCATTTTAGGGTTGTTAATTGGCCTAATTTCAATATTGCTGTGCTTCAAGTAAGACCTGAGGAGAGGGAGAGAGCGGGAAAATGGCCTCTCAGTGGCACAGTCAGAACACACGCAAACTCTGTCAGTTAATTTGGTCATCTTATACGGCAGGGACTGTGGGACCCCAAAACAGTTATGATAATAACATCAAAGGTCACTGATCATAGATTGCCGTACAGATATATAGTAATGAAAAATTACTAGAATTACCAACATGTGACAAATGCTGTTGGAAAAATGGTGCCAAAAGACCTGAGAGACCAGTTCAGTTCAGTTCAGTCGCTCAGTCGTGTCCGACTCTTTGCGACCCCATGAATTGCAGCACGCCAGGCCTCCCTGTCCATCACCAACTCCCGGAGTTCACTCAGATTCACGTCCATTGAGTCTGTGATGCCATCTAGCCATCTCATCCTCTGTCGTCCCCTTTTCCTCCTGCCCCCAATCTCTCCCAGCATCAGAATCTTTTCCAATGAGTCAACTCTTCGCATGAGGTGGCCAAAGTACTGGAGCTTCAGCTTTAGCATCATTCCTTCCAAAGAAATCCCAGGGTTGATCTTCTTCAGAATGGACTGGACTCCAAGGGACTCTCAAGAGTCTTCTCCAACACCACAGTTCAAAAGCATCACCAGAGTTGCCACAAACATTCAATTCGTAAAAAACACTCAAAGGAAGCAAATGCCGTAAAACTGAGGTATGCCTGTGCTCAGCTCCTCACCTAGGTATCAAAGCCTTGCCTACAAGAGGTGAGTGTGGTTTTCCCAGTTTCATGAGGTGAAAGTTATGATTCAGAGAATTTCATCAATGCCCAAGTCCCACGGGCAGAGAATACAGCCAAGCCTGGCTGAGTTCAGGCCACCTTACCCTGCACTCCTGCCCTGAACAAAATGTGCCCTGTTGTGCCCCACAGACCTCCGGTGTAAAGAAAACACTAACTTCTGAGAGTTTATGTAGGTTGTTCCTGGGTCTTCTGGGGATAGGCGTTAGAGATTTGAACATTTTTAACGCTTTGTACTTTGTTTCATCTCAAGAAGATACTTCAGCAACTGCTATGCATTTTCGTCTATAGTGAAAGATTTTCAATACAGCGAAGGATCGCAGTGTTTGTGATCTTATTAACACGTGCTCGTAACTCCAAGCGCCAGTGATATGAGTAATGCCGTTGTTAATGAGAAAAGAGTCAGGATTATGTCTGCAAACAATCGTGCGCGTGCTCAGTCATGTGCACCCACCGCCTGTCAGTGATGCTAACAGCCACCACCAACCAAATCGGGAAGCTGCTTTTCCTAGTCCTGGCCCTCAGTCCTGCTCTTTCTTTATTTCTCCTCTGAACATTCATTTGACTGTTAAATTATGTAGAATGGACACCCAAATTATTTATCTTTGAAAATGCACTTGATAAACATTTTCACTATGTCCATTTAAAATCTGAATATATTTCCCTTTCATAGGTATTTATTTATAAAGTGTTCTGACACACATACAAACACAGACATATACATACACACAGACACAGAGACATACACACAGACACACACATTTCTTTATAGTTGGCCAGATCTCAATATCTCATCAAGGAAAAAACATCTCCTGCCTTTCCTCTCACAGTGGACTTAGAACTGAGCTATTCCTTCCAAGTTAAAAATAAAAACACCTGACTACTTTCCACAGCCATGCACCCTCCTTATGTTTTTTTCCTCTGGGTAGAATTATGACTCCAAGAGCCTTGAGAACATTTAGTCCCTTCATGAAGGTTATTTTCTTGAGGGTCAGTGAGTGGGGAGGAGGACGATTTACCGGAGTGAATGCCTTCTTTTAAACACACACCAAGGCCAAGGTAGCCGACAGGGAGACGTTGGGTGGGAAAGATCAGAAAGCAGCACTGTTTGTGTGATATCAAGTCCAGAAATCAGGAAATCCTGTCAAAATTATAGTTTGATTTTATTCCTTACAATTCAACATGTTCTTCATGGTTTAAAGTTAGTTTCAGCTGGAAAATATATGCTGTTACACGAATGAAACAAGATCAATTGCATATTTATTGGAATTTTTTAACATTTAGATGGAAGTTGCTTCTTTTTGGTGAACAATTGTTCAATAACCTGTTTCTTTCACAAGTTCCCATGTGAGAGGCCGTTTATTCACTGTGGAATAAGGTGAGTAAGTGACAAAATGTAAGGTCCCGATGGCTGAAATTCAAAGCCCAACCGTCTGGAAAAATGTAACACCACTTCCCGCTATAGATTTGAAGAAATATGATGATGGTTACAGCAAATTGGTGATTCCAGATCTTATAAAACAGCACCTTGTGAAAAACGAAGCTGATAAGCACTGACACTCACAGCCCTTGTCTGTGCTCAGTCACTCAGGTTTGTCTGACTCTTTGCAACCCACTAAGGCTTCCCTGGTGGCTCAGATGGGAAAGCATCTGCCTGCAATGGCGGAGACCTGAGTTCCATCTGTGGCTTGGGAAGATTCCCTGGAGAAGGAAATGGCAACCCACTCCAGTACCCTTGCCTGGAAAATCCCATGGACAGAGGAGCCTGACAGGCCCCACAAAGAGTTGGGCACAACTGAGCGACTTCACTTTCACTTTTGCAACCCACTGGACTGTGGCCTGCCGAGCTCCTCTGTCCATGGGACTCTCCAGGCAAGAATACTGGAGTGAGTTGCCATTTCCTTCTCCAGGGGATCTTCCTGACCCAGGGATGGAACCCGGCTCTCCTGCAGCTCCTGCACTGCAGGCAGATGCTTTGCCACTGAGCCATGCGTACACCAGAAGCTGTTGAAAAAAGTATTACTTGATTCTCTCAAGAAACCCCCTCAAATAAATAACAGTGTTTATCCTTTTTTTAAACAGAAGTGAAAAAATGAGGCCGAGAAAGCTAACTCCCCAACTGAAGTGAGCAAGCTAAGCCAAGGGGCCAGAACTTACACGCAGGTTGGCTATTTTCAACTCCTGTGCACCCAGCCATTTAGCTATGAGACCTCTGTGATGACTGCTGGATATTCTATATTCTCAAAAGCATGCAGTCCATTCATCACTGTATATGTTGTATGTAAACATTCTTGTGTTACATCACTTCAGGATATTTCTTTTCAGCCAAAAAAAAAAGTGTAGATGGAGCAAGCCAACATACCGTCAGAACAAGGTAGAAAATTCTCTGAGGTTGTGTATCACTCATTGTCAATGGTTCACTTCCTGTTTGAGTGGAAGCTCCAGTCCCTCCTTATAAATCTTCCCTTTTACAATCACAGATGCTGTGTGTTTCCACACAGACTCTCATTTGTATGTATTATTTTCCCCCAATGTTTCCTGTAGAAAAAGAGTGACCACAGTGCTGCTGCTGCTGCTGCTAAGTCACTTCAGTCATGTCCGACTGTGTGTGACCCCATAGACGGCAGCCCACCAGGCTCCCCCGTCCCTGGGATTCTCCAGGCAAGAACACTGGAGTGGGTTGCCATTTCCTTCTCCAATAGCAAGCAATGCAGTTACTCCCAAATCCTGCAGTTCTGACTGGCTGTGAATCAGGATACACCTGCTTTTGCCTTAATTTCTCCTTAGAGGCTGGTAGTGTTGAGGCAGTCTGTCACAGACTAGACTCTTCATTAGAGCTGCACTTTATCTGATATTTGTAGAGGTTCTGGAGAAGATTCTTGAGCCCCTCAGACTGCAAGGAGATCAAACCAGTCCATCCTAAAGGAAATCAACCCTGAATGTTCGTTGGAAGGACTGATACTGAAGCTGAAACTTCAGTACTTTGTCCACTTGGTGTGAAGAGCCAACTCATTGGAAAGACCTTGATGCTGGGAAAGATCCAAGGCGGGAGAAGTGGGTGGCAGAGGACGAGATGGTTGGATGGCATCACCGACTCAATGCACATGAGTTTGAGCAACTCCAGGAGATAGTGGAGGACAGGGAAGCCTGGTGCACTGTCGTCCATGGGGTTGCAGAGAATGGGACACGACTTAGTGACTGAACAACTCTCTGTCTAGCACTGTGCCTTGATCTATGAAGAGTTACTGAATGGGCTAATTGTCGTGGTTAAAAATGTTCAAGACACAAGGTGTGTAAAAAAATCCTTCCAAGAAAGATGTTTGGTAAACACCATGCCTGCTGAGAATGTTTAAACATCATTATGAATGAATTTGGGCCTTCTGATCAAATAGTCTTGATGGCCACTTTAAGTTAAAATTTGAGCACACTGTTTTTCTGAAATGTCTTCTCCATAACATCATTCAAGTTTGCATAGTACTGGTGATTTTCAGGTCTTATAGACAAGAGTGTAGGTATGATTGAAACAATCAACATTCCCCCCCAGCCACTACATGCAAGATTTACATGATGAGATTGACAACGGAATGGAAACGAATACCTAATGGAGGGATAAGAGCCCTTCAAGTGACAAGGATCTGAGAGAAGCTGTGAGCAGTGTCACTTATTACTTGGATGGGTTGAAGAAGTGCATTTATTTGCACTTAGATTACTTATTTGAGTTTCAGTTAGTAATTCCAACTTCACAGAGTCTTAGGAAGGATAAAAGAACCATATATATGTAAGGAAAAATAAAATCTAATAAGATTTTGCTAATGTTATGTGTTGGCAAAGACAGCTGTTTCATAATGTAAGCTCTTTATGTATAACACACTGGCAGAAAGAATGGATTGCCTTTTTTTTTTTAATTGAATATTAACTCGATCCTTCCACCAACATCTACAAAGTATTATGTGATGGGCCTGGGCCAGATATATTGGTAAAAAGGAGTGGTATCATTGTTTATCAACCTGTATTTTTTGGTTAATCTGGCTAAACAGTTATATCAATGAAGATTAATCTCAAAGAAGGTAAATGGCAGCTACAATCTATTATTGAGCTTCCCAGGTGGCTCAGTGGTTAAAAAACCCATCTGCCAATGCAGGAGACACAGGGGAAGTGGGTTCAATCCCGGACTGGGAAGATCCCCTAAAATTGAAAATGGCAGCCCATTCCAGTATTCTTGCCTGGGAAATCCCATGGATAGAGGAGCCTGGCAGGCTACAGTCCACGGGGTCTCAAAGAATCGGACAAAAAAAGAAAAAGAGTCGGACACAACTGAGCATGCACACACAACAAGGAACCATATTATGGGAAATAGTCATCTAAAATCAATACCAATCATGAATGGTGGGGACTGTGTGCTGCTGGAAAAGGCCCTCTGTCCCTGGGAACAGGGAATTGTCATCCTGTTGGCCTGGTGATAAAGAGAGTGTGGGACCCTTTCTCTTGCTGGGGGATGCAAAACACCTGCAGCATAATGGGTACTCGAAGTCTGTTTGTATTTGGAAAGTGCTTTATGTAACTGTTATTATGCATCCAGGGAGGCCCTTAGCTCAGCTGCTAACCTTTGCATCACACAGTTCAGGAGAGCAGTGGGAGGAGCCCACAGAGGCTTCAGAGTGCGTGAGAAATCTGGGGGAAGTCTTGTTTACCAGGGAAAGCAAAGCTTCCCCAGAAAAGGCGGCAGACTAGACCAGTGAACGTCTACAGTTTTATTCCTGGTGTTAAATCAATTCCCCTCGCTGCACCCCAACTCTGGGAGCAGAGATCATTAAGAATACATTCAAGTGCTTAATTAGGTTTTGAAGGAGGTTTCTCCATTAACATTAATTAAAGTCTCCCTGGGCTCCAGGAAGCTCATTTGCCAGGTAGGGGTTTCCCAGGGTCACTCATTTTCCTGTTGCTGCCTCAGCAAAACCATCTTTACTGCCTCAGATTCCAAACCGAGCTTCAAGTCCATGCAAGACAGAAGGAAAAGCAAAGGAGCATGGTTCCTCTTGGTGATGGGAGATTAGGCTCGTTATAGGGAAGGCTTTCCTCTTATGATTTTGCCCTTGAGAAGGAAGCTACTGTTGGTTACCCTGAAAGAAGGTGCTGTTGCTAAGTGCCTGGGGCTAAACTGTCTTGGAAAAATGTTAAAGTAAAAGTGAAAGTCGCTCAGTTGTGTCTGACTCTTTGTAACTCCATGGACTATATAGTCTGTGGAATTCTCCAGGCTAGAATACTGAAGTGGGTATCCCCTTTTCCACGGGATTTTCCCAACCCAGGGATTGAACCCAGGTCTCTCGCATTGCAGGTGGATTCTTACCAACTGAGCCAAAAGGGAAACCCAAGAAAACTGGAGTGGGTAGCCTCTCCCTTCTCCAGGGGATCTTCCTGGCCCAGGGATCAAACCAGGGTCTCCTGCATTGCAGGCGGATTCTAGAAGCAGCCTTCTATTTATATGGATAGAAAAAAATTTTCATGAGTATGTTAATTTTATTAGGTTGAGCCCTAACTGAGCAAATTTATTAGGTTGAGTCTGGTATTCAACTATTTTGATCTATAAAAATGGCAACTTCATATGGTTCAATCTAATAAACTAGAAAGTTTAAATTTTATACGAAGAAGAACTCCACTGTAGCACCAAATCTTTCTTTACTCTCCTTCATCTCTATATGCCCTTGAATTTCAAAAGCTTTTCTGTATCTATGCCTGTGGACTAGAAGCACAGAATAAGGTCAGCAACTTTATCTCTGGTTGTCTGTTGGGGTGAAAAAGCCTTTCAGTCCTTTTCTTGTTTGAATATATTGACATTCTTGTATCGACTTCCATAGGTCCATGTGTCTTCTCTTTGGGGTGTTATTTATTTATTTATTTATGTCCTTCAGTGTGGAAGGAACAGTAGGATGAAGCAGGAAAATTACAAACTTTAAGATGATAAATATTTATTGCATGCCTAGTGGGTATTGAGAGAAATACAAAGGAGACACGAGGAAGAAAAATGAAAGGGGACTAGAGAAAGAGATAAGAATGGGGTGAAAGAGAAAGGTGCCAGCCAAGCTGGGGAGTGGAGGAAAAGAATTGTTGAGGGCACCTTAATACTGAGACCCTGTGATGGCTGTGGGTAGTCCTACATTCAAGGGTCTGCAATTTACCAAGTGAAAGCTAAGTAGCATATGTTTTGAAATGGAAAATTGGCAAAGGTAGTTTCTATAGAAATATTTGCCCAGGGCAGCATAAAGAGGGGATTACAAGAATGAATATGAGATCTAAGGCTGTCCATCCAATACAAAAAATCTTTCAATAACAATCTCCATATTCCTTTGGTTACTTGCATATTTTTGTCTGTGCTAGTCAACTGTCTTCTACCGTCTGAATGATCTTAAATGTTACATAGGTATAATTTGCTGGAAAATAGTGGTCCAGATTGTGGCTTTCTTAATTGTTCACATGATCAGTGTTTTTTCCCTGCCAAGCTATGTATAACTGTGCATATCTGAAGTTGCATTAATTTTAGACTGGACAAAATTGCCCAGTCTAAAGGGCATGGAAGAGCTCCACATTAAAAAAAAAAATCTATGCCCTATGTTTTTCACTTTGCTCCTGAGCATTGCTACAACCAAATGCATTTTGTTCTTATTTTGCTCTTTGAGGGCTTCTGAGTATAATATACAAAAACAGTTTTGGAGCTGTGCAGAAACATTTCCCTCAAGAGACAGCTGTTAATTTTTGCTGTGATTTTGAGTACCAAAGCTGGTCTGTGTGCTTAAAGTGTTAAAGTGTTAGTAGCTCAGTTGTACCTAACTTTTTGCAAGCCCATGGACTGTAGCTGGCCAGGCTCCTCTGTCCAAGGAAAATCTCCAGGTAAGAATACTGGAGTGGGTAGCCCTTCCCTTTTCCAAGGGATCTTCCTGACCCAGGGGTCGAACCCAGGTTTCCTGCCTCATAGGTAGATTCTTTAATGTCTGAGCCATGCCCTTAATGAGCAACCCAAAATCATATGCTGTGGCATCAAGGTAGAGGGGAAGGAGAATGGAAAATGCTAGGTGCTCTTCAGAAGTCTTTCACATTTTAATCCTTACTGATGTCTACAGACGGTATCCTTGACAGCAGAGGAGTTTTGATGCTTTGTCACACACGTGTGAGCTGTCAAACATTTTTAAACAATTTTGTTTCCTTTCATTTTCTAATAATAGAGTTCAAAATGGATGGGTGTTCCTAGTGTGTCGGAAAAACCATGAAAGTTGGGGCATTGACCATAAGCAAGGTTGATCCAGCCATGTGATCTAAATTTAACATCTGCGAACAAGGCCTGGGAAGAATGCAGGGGTCTGTACGGCAGTCCTACAAAGCACGGCCTGACCTCCTTGGAGGTCAGCATTTACGTAGGCACTTGGAAACAAAGCCAAGAGAGTGAGACGGGTGAGGGCAGGCCCTGCCATCCCCACTGTCATGCCAGGCATCCACATTAGAGGACTGACAGGTGGCAAGTTCAGAAGAAGGGGAGCCATGGCGCTCGACAGGACAGGAGGGTGGTCTCACCATAAGAAGGCTGCCTTGACTTGGTCTTCTCGACATTCAGATGGTATCTCCCATGTTGTAGAGAGTTGTAGAGATCTCACATACGGGGGAGTGGGGAAACAGCAATACAGTCTTACAGGTTCCTTCTGCCTCTAAGCTGCTGCTGCTGCTGCTAAGTCGCTTCAGTCGAGTCCGACTGTGCGACCCCATAGACGGCAACCCACCAGGCTCCCCCGTCCCTGGGATTCTCCAGGCAAGAATATTGGAGTGGGTTGCCATTTCTTTCTCCAATGCATGAAAGTGAAAAGTGAAAGTGAAGGCACTCATTCTGTCAGACTCTTAGTGATCTCATGGACTGCAGCCCACCAGACTCCTCCATCCATGGGATTTTCCAGCCAAGAGTACTGGAGTGGAGTGCCACTGCCTTTTCCGCTGCCTCTAAGAGTCCATACTATTTCACCCTAACACAGCCCCGAGACCCAGAAGTTACCTGGATGTGCCATCTTAATCACACGTATCTTTGAAGGTCTTCCTCAGTCCTTCAAAAATGGCTACAAAAGGGGCTCTTCTTCAGGATACATAGCAATGTGATAAGTTCACATTGCTAGACGTGGACTCAAAAGCCAGGAATGTCCATTTATCTGAATGATGTTTTTCACTCATCAGTGATGAAAGGACAAAGGCACTTTCCTGGGCTGGATGCAGAGTAGACAGAGGGCTTCAAAAACACCATGTGCAGTTCCCGGAAAACTCATAACATACAGGATAAAAGGGACCTATGTTTTCTGAGACTTGCTCTTTTTTCAGTTATTGTTCTAGAGGCTTTATGCACTGTGGCTGATAGCATCCTCTGTAGAATTCCATTTAGTAGGTACTCTTGTACCCCATCTTCAGAGACGAAGGCACTGGGACCAACAGAGGTTAAGTAACTTGCCTGAGATCACATGGGTAGCTGGTGCTGGAGCAAGACTTTGACCCCAAACAGACCAGCCTCAGAACCTGTGCGCTTCTCTGCCCTGATACACTGCTTCTCATTTGGAGAGTGTTATAAGTCCACAGGGAAGTTTTTAGTTAAGAACAAGCATGTAACAACTAAAATAGTTGAGAAAAGGTCTGCTTTAATTCTGCATTTTGAATAAGTGTAAATAGAAAGATAGAGCTTCATCTCCGTGTCATATTTGGAAACCTCATATCAAGAAGATTGAGTTGACCGGGAAGAAACATGGAAATAGGAACACAGGGAAAGATGAGGCATCGTGATAAAGTCAGGACATAGCTGAAACCCAAGGCAAGAGGTCATCTATAGCTCCAGCCATCTATAGGTCTCCAGCCATCTATAGCTCATGCTATCATCTCTTTCTAAAGAGAAATGATGACAAGTAAAACAAGATGTATCTGTAGTCCACTGTATCTGAAGACAACAAACCATTTAGAAGAAAGTAGAAATGCATCCATAACCCATAGCGTGGGCCCACGAATTCCCAATTCAGTTCAGTCTTCAACAGATCTTGAGAGAAAGGGCCTTATTGGGTATTCACATACATAACTGAGTGGAAAATATCTCCAACAGACAACTGCAGCCAAAATTTGGGGGCACAAAAAAGGACAAAAATACCCGTCAGTGGTTTGCTTCAGAGTTCCGAGGGCGTTTCTGTCTGGCTCTGTCTGCTGCATGTTACATAAGCGGATCTCGGGCAGCAAGAGCAGAACAACAATCAATACGACTAAATCGAATTCAGTGCCTAAACAACTGCGTCTACCACCACACAAGGGCAGAGGGACGTGGTGAGGGAGATGGGGGAAGGCTCCTGTTAACACACACGCAGAGTGATGTTTACTCCTAACACACACCATCAAATAGCAAAGGGAACAACAATCTTATCGTCCTACATATTAAAAAAAAGAAGCGTGGAAGTAGAATTGTAGAACCACAGTCCTCACTTTAGAAACTATTTCTGCATCCAACCATCTACCCAATGAAAGTCATTTCCTCTGTGTCATTTTTTTTCTTAAAAGTCTTTGTCTAAAAATTATTTGTCATCCAAAAATTCGTATATATAGTTTTAACAGTGAAAGGAAAATTGACGCAGAGGTTATTTCAAAATGCAACGAGTTGAATAATCATAATTGGAAAGAGTTTAATTCATCAAATGTGCATCAGACAACTAGCAAATCACTTTTAAAAGTTGTTATTCATTCTGAAACTAAATGAAGAAAGACACTAAGAATATAGTCTATTGGTAAGATGTCAAAAAATAAGATAACTATATGATATATGATATAACACCATAGATGATTTAACACATTATCTCACTGTACCACATGAGCTTTTCCTATTATTGCATTCCTTTTATTACACTGTTATTTGAATTATGAAATTATTAGATGAATTATACCAGGAAAGGACAGCATTAGCAATAAAGAAGTATGTTGCTGAAAAATCTTTCACTTTCCAGTGCTATATACATACACTGGAAATTCAATGTATGGGATTCAGTATTCTGAGTCTTAGACAAGAAATTAGACATCAGGGGTGTTGTTATCTTTTCAGTGGAGCAAGCACAATTCAATGGAACTTCATGTGTGTTCCGGTTTAAAGAGGCATAAATCGACATGCTCTTTCAAATACACTCTATCTTTCCTTCTTATCTTTTTTAAAGAAAGCTAGTTTGCACCTCTCGAAATCTAATGAAAAAGACTTTCCCCGTGCTTTGGCGAGCCCCTTCTTGCATTAGGGGAAACTGGTGACTTTCTGCATCTTCAGACACTAGACAGCACCACCTGCACAGCAGCGTCTGTGCCAGGCGTGACCTGCTTATCCTTTCACAAGGGGTAACGTGTCCTTGAGGTGGCAGGATTCTGTGTTCTCTGCTTTAATGAGGATGCCATTTTTATAAACATCAAAGCCTGGCTGGACAGCCAGCCTGGCGGGGCTCAGAGGTGCCGACCGCCATCCCTGTGCTCAGCAGCCATCGGTCACATGGAAAAGCGGAAGGACAGGCACCCTCGAGTCACCTGCTCTCCTTCGCCAGAGCTGCGTGGCCTTGGGAAGAGCCATCCTGAGCCCCTGCCACTGTGTCCAGACAGTAACTCAGCAAAAAAAGAAAAAAAAAAATTAAGCTCTCTATTCATCTGCTTTAAAATTTTAAATGTTTTGCAACATGGTTATTCTTAAGAACTGGTTTGTGACATATTTGTTTTGGGCAATTATTGATTGACAGTCACCAGCAAGACCAGCTGACACCGAGAAACCCTTCATCAAACTTCAGAAAGAGATGATGACTCGATGACCCTAATACCTAGAGGCCTCCCCCTCGTCTCCACTTCCTTCATCCCAAAGATGCTCTTATCCAAGGAATCCCCACTCAGCCTTCCTCTGAATGCGGAAGACTGAAAATCTCCATGCCTGATAGTATCATAGCACATTAGTCAATTAAAGACCGACATATACAGAAAAGTAAAGTGAAAAAAAGCAAGTGTTAAAAATGGGACACACACAAGTCTCTACTGAACTGTGCTTTCTACATTTAATATAGAAGTGGCCCTAATGTCTAATTTCTCATTTGAGACTCAAAATACTGGATACTATACTTTAGTCCACAGCACTGGAAAATTAAATATTTTTCAGCGACATGCGTCTGTATTTCTATCACTGGTCTATTCTCATGTAATTTGTAGAGTAAGTTTACCAGAAATCAGTAAGCAATTTTCATTGTTGAAGTGCACTGCCCTATTATTGAAATAATTCCTGCAAGTAGTTAATATATCTTTACTAATAATTCTACTTTGTTAAAAAAAAAGTAACATAAAGAAACCCATTTCTGAACACATATTTTTCAAAAAATATATTGCATTTGGTGCAAAGTAAATGGTCGTGATGATTCAAAGAGTACCATTTTCACGAACACTTTTAATCAAATGTTTTTCAAAGAATTATGACAGAATTATACGAAATGCATGCTAAGTCACTTCAGTCTTACCTCTCTGCAACCCTATGGCCTGTAGCCCATCAGGCTCCTCCGTCCGTGGGATTTCTCCGGCAAGAATACCGAGTGGATTACCATATCCTTCTCCGGGGGATCTTCCCGACTCAGTGATTGAATGAGCCTCTTACAACTCCTGCATTGCAGTGGGTTTGTTACCATTAACGCCATCTGGGAAGACCCCATAAATGATAGAGGTTGGCAGTACTTTCTTCAGTTCAATACATACTTGGCGTGGTATACTACCTAAAAAGCCTTGGTTAACCCCACCACCTATCATGCTTTGAAGACGCGGGAGTTTTCCTCACTTATAGATACCATTGTAGAGAACGATATAGAGGACTTCCACCGTCTCCTGACAGCGCTGGCCAGCAGCTCCCTGTGTCTGCCGCCGCCTCTTCCTCTGCCCTCCGTCCAGCCGCCCTCTGCCCAAGACGGCAGGAAAGACGGCACAGACAGAAGTCTCCACAGCCTGCTGCTGCGGGGCGCTGTCTGCCCAGGCTGGACTTGGCACTAGGTCCTGGCACCCTGTCTGGGGCCCGACGGGCATCTGCCGAAGGACACAGAGAAGGAAGCAGGAGGGCCAGAAAGGGCCCGGGAAAGGCCGGAACTCCTCAGCCTTCCCAGTCCAGGAGCCATGTTCCCTGTGGAGGAGACGAGGAGGCGGCTTAGACGCCGCGGAGTGCTTGGGCCCGGCCGGAAGTCAGCGTCCTCTCCTCTGAGAACGCGCGGGCTCCGGTCAGGGCGAAGGAGAAGGGAAGCGCGGTGCTTGGGCCCGGCCGGAAGTCAGCGTCCTATCCTCTGAGAAAGAAGGGAAGCGCGGTGCTTGGGCCCGGCCGGAAGTCAGCGTCCTCTCCTCTGAGAACGCGCGGGCTCCGGTCAGGGCGAAGGAGAAGGGAAGCGCGGTGCTTGAGCAAGGCCGGAAGTCAGTGTCCTCTCCTCTGAGAACGCGCGGGCTCCAGTCAGGGCGAAGCAGGTGGGAAACACGGCTCCTTTCCCTGGCTCAGCCCAGAGGACAGCAGACCGCAGACTCCCGGGTCAGGAGTTCAGAACGCACAGTATCTTCTTGGTGAAAACAGGCACACACGCACAAAGTGGTATGTTTCTCAATGTTACACAAATTAGTGACACGTAGGCTGTAGATGCCATCTCTCCAGTAGTTTACCAATATTTGACCAACATAATTGTATTCCTGGGACATATTATGTAGTATATACTTTATATTCTTAGGACATGTTATATATATATTCTTGGGAAATATTATATATATATATTTTTTTTTCCTCTCTGTTAATCTTTCTTGATTATTTTAAGAGACAATATGGTAATCACTGCTTCCCTGGAGGCTCAGATGGTAAAGAATCAGCCTGCAATGCAGGAGACCCAGGTTCCATCTCTTGGTCAGGAACATCCCTTGGAGAAGGAAACAGCAACCCACTGCAGTATTTTTGCATGGGGATTCCCATGGATGGAAGAGCCGGGCAGGCTAAAGTCCACGGGGTCACAAAAGGGTTGGAGACAACTGAACAACGAACACAAGATGCCTTTAGAGCACGTGTTTGGTAAGTGCTTATCTATCACCATTTATGTTGACAAAGGAGGTGACTGACACGAAGCTACAGGCATTTTTTATTCAGACCTGACCAACCACATCACCTGTGCTTTAGGAAATAGGCAAAGAGAGCCAGCCTCATCTTGCTCCGGTCAGGGCGAAGGAGAAGGGAAGCGCGGTGCTTGAGCAAGGCCGGAAGTCAGTGTCCTCTCCTCTGAGAACGCGCGGGCTCCAGTCAGGGCGAAGCAGGTGGGAAACACGGCTCCTTTCCCTGGCTCAGCCCAGAGGACAGCAGACCGCAGACTCCCGGGTCAGGAGTTCAGAACGCACAGTATCTTCTTGGTGAAAACAGGCACACACGCACAAAGTGGTATGTTTCTCAATGTTACACAAATTAGTGACACGTAGGCTGTAGATGCCATCTCTCCAGTAGTTTAACAATATTTGACCAACATAATTGTATTCCTGGGACATATTATGTAGTATATACTTTATATTCTTAGGACATGTTATATATATATATTCTTGGGAAATATTATATATATATATATATATATATTTTTTTTTCCTCTCTGTTAATCTTTCTTGATTATTTTAAGAGACAATATGGTAATCACTGCTTCCCTGGAGGCTCAGATGGTAAAGAATCAGCCTGCAATGCAGGAGACCCAGGTTCCATCTCTTGGTCAGGAACATCCCTTGGAGAAGGAAACAGCAACCCACTGCAGTATTTTTGCATGGGGATTCCCATGGATGGAAGAGCCGGGCAGGCTAAAGTCCACGGGGTCACAAAAGGGTTGGAGACAACTGAACAACGAACACAAGATGCCTTTAGAGCACGTGTTTGGTAAGTGCTTATCTATCACCATTTATGTTGACAAAGGAGGTGACTGACACGAAGCTACAGGCATTTTTTATTCAGACCTGACCAACCACATCACCTGTGCTTTAGGAAATAGGCAAAGAGAGCCAGCCTCATCTGAGGTAGGAATCTATAGTACGTTTCTGTGTCACAGCACGTTTTTAAGAATTCTCTGAGAATATAAATTGGACTTTTTTGTGTGTGTGGTTAGTATGTTAGAATGGGGTTTCAAAGTTTAAAGTGTTTACATTTAAAAGAGGAAATTCTAACTAGAGATATCCTTTGCTTCACTTATTTTTTTAGACTGAACTCCCGTGGAAAAGGGGTGAGTTGGAAGTAAAGACGTCATCACATAAGGATGTCTCAGAATGGTTAAGGGAAACTCCCAGATCTGCTGATGGAGCCACCAGAAGACCATTCCCACCGAATCACTCTTCCTGGCTCTGTGGTCACTGCATATTGAGTTCTCACCCACCCCATCTTGCTTTAGTTCCTCATCTTCATACCTACCTATGAGTTTCATTCAACAGGGAAATTCTTTTCAGATGGCCCTTTATCAGCTATAAAGCTATCAGTCTAAATTTAATCGAGTAGTGTGAACACATAATCTATGACCATTTAAGAGTGGCATTACAGGTGTTAATCCTCTCAGTGAGGGATAAAATCCACTTGTATAAATAACCTGGATGTTTATTTATGAACGACAACATATGAATCCTTACAGAGGAGACACAAACCACAAAACGTTTATTTTGTGATGGCAGAAAAAAACTTCTATGCTTATCTTGAAGCTTAAAAATAAATATACAATATAGTGAAATAAGGGCTTCCTAGGTGGTGCTAGTGGTAAAGAACCCGCCTGCCAATGCAGGAGACACAAGAGACAAGAGTTCAGTCACTGGGTCTGGAAGATCCCCTGGAGGAGGAAATTGCAACCCACTCCAGTATTCTTGTCTGGAGAATCCCATGGACAGAGGAGCCTGGTGTTCTGCAGTCCATGGGGTCCGAAAGAGTCAGACATGACTGAGCAACTACTTGAACTGAAATAAATTTTCTGGGGATCCTTATGGGGGCCAACCTGATTTCCTTAGAATTTAATTAGACTCTAATGGAACTTCAATACCCTTCCTCCTCTGTACCATTATAGTATTTTACTGAATGATCCTTATTTCATTTTTGGTTTTGTTCTATGATTAGCACAAGTTAGAGCAGTTCAGAGCTGGAAGGGGCTCTAAAGAAGCAAGGTTAAAGATTAGAATGCCTGGGTTTTCTCCTGAAATGCCCTCATCATGGATATGTACTCTCCATCTTAGATTAAACACATTGACTGATTCACTTAGACTTGAATTACCTGCACCAAAGAAGTTAATATTCTCCTACTTTCCTAAACATTCTTCCAGCTCTGATAGTCTATGGTTGGTTGAAGCACATGGTCAGCAGAGCCAAAGTATAGTGTTTATGTGTGTGTTAGCTGCTCAGTCGTGTCGCATGGACTGTAGCCTGCCAGGCTTCTCTGTCCCTGGGATTCTTCAGGGAAGAATACTAGAGTGGGTTGCCATTCCCTTCTGCAGGGTATCTTCCAGGCCCAGGGATCAAACTCCAGTCTCCTGCACTGTGGGCAGATTCTTTACCATCTGAGCCACCAAGGAAGCCCTTTCAGTGTTTATGCTGTGCTATACTATGCTTAGTCACTCAGTCATGTCTGACTCTTTGGGACCCCATGGACCATAGCCTGCCAGGCTCCTCTGTCCATGGGATTCTTCAGGCAAGAATACTGGAGTGGGTTGCCATGGCCTCCTCCAGGGGATCATCCCAACCCAGGGATTGAACCCAGGTCTCCCTCATTGCAGGCAAATTCTTTATCATCTGAGCCACCAGCTAAGCCCATGAATACTGGAGTGGGTAGCCTATCCCTTCTCCAAGGGGTCTTCCTGACCCAGGAATCAAACTGGAGTCTCCTGCATTTCAGACAGATTCTTTACCAGCTGAGCTACCAGGGAAGCCTCGCAGTGTTTATAAACCATGGTAATTCTCAATGCTTTTGATATCAGATGTGAAGACTGGCTGAGCTTCAAAGTGCCCCTGGAGTCCTGGCTGATCACCGTCCAGTTACAGCATCTCTGTCAGACTGGGATGAGAGGATGAAGGCATCCGGAATGCTTGGTATTAGTTTGCAATAACTACCTGCGGGTTTAGTAAATAAGCACAGTGGAGACTTCTCAATAAGAAACGGAATCCTTCTCAGCTTCTACTCGCCCACTCGCCAGCTCTGTGACATATGCCTGATTGTTACTGAGTGTCTCCGTGCCTCGGTTTCTTCCCAGGTATAAAATGGGTTACTCATGACATGACACTCATTGGCTGTGAGGGTTTTATAGTTAATGCAGGAAAAGTCCTTAAAACTGTGTCTGGCATCAGATACCCGTCTCTTGTGTTGTTCTTCCACCTGCAAGGCGGGAGACCTGGGTTGATCCCTGAATTGGGAAGATCCCCTGGAGAAGGGAAAGGCTACCCACTGCAATATTCTGGCCTGGAGAATTCCATGGGCTGTATAGTCCATGGGATTGCAAAGAGTCAGACACGACTGAGCGACTTTCACTTCACTTTTGGAAAGCTGACACAAAGCCAGGCTCTGTGACTGCACGTAGGATCCTGGAAAGGTCATTTAATGATCGGGACACTCAATTTCTTTGCCTACAAAATGGGAATGTCTGTTTCACAGGTTTTATTGCCACTGGTCAGATGGCGATCATGAAGCTGAAGAGCTGCCGCAGAGATGAGGGGAGTGCAGCCCCCTCCCCCTTTTTTCCAGGAAGATAGCACGCCTGGCTTGCCTGAATCCCTGGCAGGAGATGCTGAGTGGGTCCAAACAGCACGCTGTCTGGGACGCGTGGGAGGGCCTGCTGACTCTGGAAGATCTGCAGAAATCTTATTTTCCAATTAGTGCCACTCTTGCTATTGACAGACCTCCAAATTCTTAAACCCTTGGCTGCACAGAACATTGAGTCACTCACCCCTACTTTTTAAATTGCTTCAAATTGGCCTTTCGAGTCCATTTCCTAGCTTGCATTCCCAGCTTAGGAAAGTACAGAAATGTACCTTCAAAGTGGATTCTGCCAGATTAGTGACTGATTCTTGATCAATGACTTTCTGGCTCTCAGTGTGGACCTGGCTGCCCCCCGACCCCCATCCTCCATTCATTCCCGCCAGAACCTGGCGTCCTCACCACGGAGGCTGCAGAGCACCCCTGCTGGGGAGGACCTTCGGCCTCTCTTCCAGGCTCTGCTCCAGGTGAGCTCTCGGCAGGAGCTGCCAGCCCCTGACAACAAGGAGGAAAGAAGGAGAAATAATGGAGGATGGCCAGATGCCTTCAATAAGTTCTCTTTTACTTATTTTATGGAATAAAGTTGCCTTTTGCTTTTGGGCCAGCGGTAGGTTTCCTTCATAGCATTTAAACATGAATATTTTTTTATATGTTTTGCATTTACATTATTTTAATTAATTGATCCACATTAATTAACAAAGGATTCATAAATAATTCAAGCTTGGAGCCATGCACATATTATTTATGTCTTTCTATTGAATCTAACGATCCCTTTTACTGTATAGCCCCCTGGAAGAAGACTCTATGGATTCTGTCTCTTTAGATGTGAGACTAAAACTCTCCTAAATATCCGACATATCACTGAATATGTCTGACAAAAAATGATCACCTAACTCGCTTCCAACTTTTGCTCCACTAGCATAAAGGCTCATGTTCCTGTCATCAGTCATGCTTCCAAGGAGTATCTAGAATACCTCCTTACCCCCATCACCACTCCCAGCTTTAGGCCCAGCCGTCCCCTGCTGGTAGCTCGCTCGCACCCTGGCCCACAGATTCCTCAGAGGACAGGCAGGGAGCAGGGTCCCCAGCTCACTGCTCTCGGCTTTCGAGCCTTTTCTGTGCTCATGTTGCACTGGGACTCAGGGCCCAGGTCCCACCTCTGAGACCTTGGCATCCTCTGACCCCTGCCTCCTCTCTGTCATCTTTTCCCCAGGTCTCTCTCCCTCGAGTCTTCTGCCTTGGGCTTCTGTTCTCCAAAGAAGCTGAGCTCTTCCTGTATCTTATTCACCTTATGTGCTAGACGCAACCTGCCCTGTCCCCCACCTCTTCCTTCTCCTCCCTCCTGCAACAGGGCTCCCGGATCATGGGGTGATTTCAGCTCAACCACAAGCCTGCCTGCCCTGGTTTCCTGTCACAGCCCCAGCTGGTTTCCTCCAGGGTCCTTGTCACTGTGGGTCAGTTATGCCTTCATGTGATTCATCACCCCATGAAGCTTTTGAATTGTGCTGGAGAAGACTCTTGAGAGTCCTTTGGACTGCAAAGAGATCCAACCAGGCAATCCTAAATGAAATCAATCCTGAATATTCATTGGAAGGACTGATGCTGAAGCTGAAGCTCTAATACTTTGGCCACCTGATGCAAAGAGCCAAATCATTTGAAAAAGACCTTGATGCTGGGAACAATCAAGGGTGGGGAAGGGGGTGACAGAGGATGAGATGGTTGGATGGCATCACCAACTCAATAGACATGAGTTAACTCTGGGAAATAGTGATGAACAGGGAGGCCTGGCATGCTGCAGTCCATGGGGTCCCAAAGAGTCAGACATGACTTAGCAGCTGAATAACAGCAGTCCTCCAAATCCTGAGCCTATAAGACTCAGGTATCAGTCTGGGACTGAACCTGGGTTCAGTGACTGTCCGGCACCCAACTTAATGCTTTGGAGGGCTGTAAGCACTCACTGAACATGTTTTAAAGAAATGAATGGACAAATAATCACACTGAGCATCTGCATGTATAGAAAGAAACAGATTTTAATTTTAAATCTAAAGCTGAAAAATATCAGGTTGAACCATATAAAATAATTATTCTTTTAGGAAAAAATAGTCAAATGTTGAAACTTCCACATGGTTCAACTCAATAGCTCTGCCATGGATACAGGTAGATAAAAATAATATCTCCCAGTGGACCAGAACTAATCTCAAGGAAACACAAAGATAAAAATAGCCAAAGGGTAGTAGTATCAAGGGTTTACCTTTCAGTCTTTAAAACTTTTATTGTTCTTGTAATATGATTTGTGACATTCATTTTAATGTTAAAACATCAAAGACCTGATTGCTATACTGATAAAGACATCTCATGAAATAAGTTAAAAGGATACAGCTTTGTTGAAAAAGAGAAAGAGCTAGACAAGAGCCTTCTGATATTTAATGCCACCTTCCCTTCCAGTCCCCTTATTTGTTTTAAAGCTTTAGTTTTATTTCTTTTAGCTACAGTATATATATGGGCTGACAGTCAGGAGGGATCCAGAATCCAAAGGGTACTCTATCATGAAAGGGGGATGAAACGATGTGATATCCTCTATGACTCCCATGCTGTGTGTTCTGTGAGGCACTCAGTTTTGCCAAAGACAAACTGTATTGTTGAAGGGTATTTCACATTCGTCCCCCTCCCAGCCCCTCCTCTCTAATCCAATCACTGAGGAAAACTACTGGGAAAGCAATGCCAAGTGTTTCTGAAATCACAGAAGTCAGGTTATCCTTGTGGACTATAGGAATGTTGCCTTTGGTAGCGAATCTATCAATTAAAAGGCACATCAAGGACTTAGCAACAAGCTATGCCATCCTTTTGTGTCAGACTTTGCTACATAATTTTCCCTCCACAGGAAGCCATTTCAAATTCTGCAGTAATGATTCCACTGTCTTGCAGCGACGCTGCAAAAATCTGAGTCAGAACAAAGTTGTGACGTTGATAAAATAAATATTAATTGCTATGGTGATTTTGCTGGGCAAAGAGGTTACTTGTAATTTCTGATGGTCAAAGAACACCATCAGTACAGTATTATACATATTGTCACTTTCAAGAGTTGTGTATTCACACTACTCTTTATTTATTATGTAAATACTATGTGAGCTTCATCAGGGTGACCTAGTATCTTATGAGAATAGATCTATTTTTTTTTCCTATGAAAGATGAAAAGAGATGGATGGGAATTGTAGGCTTATGAAGACAGATTTGTTTGTCTTCAAGGGTAGATGTGTTTGTTCCATTGACACAGATTCTTCATGTCAGAGGGCAAATAGCCAGTGTTTTGGGAGTATCCATGATCTGGTTTTTACACAACTTTTGAGGCTTATCTCTCATCTCCCTTTCCTTTCATCTGAGAAGTTTTATTTCCATAGTTGACTCAACAAAGTTCTCATAGAAGAAAAGAATATTTCTCTGCCTACCTTATAGTGTTGTGATGAAAATACTGAAATACAGAATGGGGGTAGTATATGGGAAATCAATTAATAAATTATAAATGTATTTCTAATTGTATTGTCATAAAGTCAAAGGAAAGATATATTCATCTTTGCCCACTAATTGTGTTTAGCTACAGAGTTGTCATCTGATCCTCACTGATAGCAGATAATAAGTATGTTTTTCTCTTACTTATTTAACTAAGACCCAGAGGACAAGATGCTTCTCATTATCTCTGATGGTCAAGGAAGTCCACCATCAGCACTTTTTAATGGTTACCTGACCAGGACCATGATCACTTGGCAATTTTTACACTAACTTTAATTTATAAAACATCTATTATAATAGCTGGAAACAGCTCTTTAATCTTGAGGTACCAGAATACAAAGGACGAGATGGTTGGAAGGCATCACTGACTCAATGGACACAAGTTTGAGCAAATTCCGGGAGATGGTGATGGACAGGGAAACCTGGTGTGCTGCAGTCCATGGGGTTGCAAAGAGTCAGACACGACTGAGCAACAACAATAACCAGAATAAAAGAGGCTGGTGGGACATGTCAGCGTGGGATAATTCTGCTCTTGTTATGACTTTGTGACACTTAAAAGTCTGTTTCTAAAATTGGAAACGAATTAACAACTGTCTGTGAAATGAACAATAGCTAATTTTTCTTCACCTGTGTTACTTATGCCAAGAAAAATATGGTCTTCCTGTTGATCAGAAGCAATCTTTCAGTTCAGTTCAGTTCAGTTGCTCAGTCGTGTCTGACTTTGCGACCCCATGAACCGCAGCACGCCAGGCCTCCCTGTCCATCACCATCTCCTGGAGTCCACCCAAACCCATGTCCATTGAGTTGGTGATGCCATCCAACCATCTCATCCTCTGTCATTCCCTTCTCCTCCCCAGCATCAGGGTCTTTTCGAATGAGTCAGCTCTTCGCATCAGGTGGCCAAAGTACTGAAAGCTATAGATCTATTGAAATTTTAAAATTTACTTTTCATTATGTTTCTAGTAGTTAGTGAAATCTAGTCCAAAGTTTTATTTCATTCTCTTTTCAAAACATTAGACACAGAAATGCTTGTGCCCTGGATCATAAATGCATCTAGGCCTCCTGTAACTAACAGAGCTTGCTCAGACTTACATCTCACCAGGCAAAGCTCTCTTTTCAGGTCAATGCCTATTAATAATAATTTCATCTAATAGTAGAATCTTACTGTAAAGTGAATCCTAAGACAACCATTTAAGTGATTCTATGCATTCATATGCTCACTTTACTGTTTTTCTCCTTTGTATCTTTCCTAGGCATGTTTGCCATGAGAAGCTAAAATTGCATCAAATAGAAAAAAAATACTGTTTGTCTATCAATTCATGCAGGAAGAAGTCTATCTTCTATATATATATATATATATTTCCCCAAAAGAATTGCCTCTCAAAAAGCTTAAGATAAGGGGAATTCTTTCTTGGATATTCAGGGAAATTAAGTCCTTCCCCCAGCCCAGAGATTTTTGTTTCACTGTGTCTGATTGCCAAATCCATGTGTCCATTCCCCCGGTCTGCATTTCTCTGGAGGCCCAGCCCCACACTCTGAATGGAGCACAGACAGGGCCTCCTGGAGGAGTAATTAGCCCCTGAAAAGGGAACTCAGCACACGGCAGGCAGGATGCGCCGCACTCCCCCCAGGGCGAGCATCTCCTCCCCTCGGCTTTGCTGACTTTGTTGGGACCTGGAGTGTCCTCTCACTCCACCCACACATCTTTATCTCATTCTGCACAAACAGCAACACTGCACTTCACTGAAAGCCAGAGCATTTTGTACACTCTTGATCTGTGCATTTAAAAAAATTCATTTGAAGACATGCTTCAAGTGGTACGAAATATTTTTTCTTGTAGGTTTTCAGGTTGTAAGTATTCTTGCAGCAAGAAAGACAAAAATCATTTTCTTTACCCTTCAAGGTCTAGCTGCTTCCTGGCTTATCTTCAGCCCATACCACAGAACTAGGTCTTTTACATTGTACATTAAGTTGTGCTTTCATTATATTTAGCAATCTTTTTTTTTTTAATGAGAACAAAGCAAAGTTCGAATCCTGCTTGAATATTGAAAACTAAATCTTGAAATCCTGTTAGAGAACATAGGGTATTTTGTGTTCTTCTACCTTCTTTGCTCTCTCCTTCAAAGATCAAGTTGTTTTTCTTTAGAATCCTTGTTTTGTTTTCCACAGCTGGGAGAAACGTCACAAAAAATTCTCATGGGGTCAAAGGTATGACTCAAAAAAGACCGTTCAACCATATTTGTTTATTTTGATGCCTCCTGAGTATTTCTAAGGTTATATATAACATCTGATTCAAGAACATTTCCCCATTCAGGATATTTTTGCCAAAATCTCTTGCCACAGAAAACCTACCAAGACAATTTAAACATAATAAAACTATCATTTCTGTTTTCTCTGGAAGAAAATGCTGCCTTGGAGATTATTCTTTATGATAAATTGTCAAACATAACGCTTATGTTTGGATGGAGGAAAGAAGAGAGGAGAAAGCTTCATCTTTCAGTGATATTTTCCAAAATTACAATAAACTATTAAATGGTGGCTTTCCAGATTAAAAAGTATGTTTGTTTTATAGTCGCTGCACACATACATGACAGTTTCCACTGAGGTATTTTAAGAATTCTATTATTTCTTTTATGAGACTTATTGGTAAGGATTCATTTCTCATCTGTAAAAATTTACTCAGAATTGTAACTAAACATTTCCAAGCCAGGGAATAAGTTCTTCTTATCCAATTCAATTTTTAATTAGTTTGGCCTTTTTTTATCTCCTTGGATTAACATGAAGGAGAAAAAGAAAACAGTTGGAAATGCTACAGTGAGTCTAGATTAATGCTACCAGTAATCTATTGGTCGAGACACATGAGGGTGAAACATTATGTAAGTTGCTTGGAAACACATGATTCCTTTTTCTTCTTCAATGTCTACAGGACCAAATGTTAAGATTCAAGAATGAACAGTCCATTCATCTTCAAATGTTAATGAGTGTCAGCTATTGAAATATAATTTCTGGAAAGATGGTGACAGATAAATCTGTTAACCTGCATGATCCTGACAGACATGGATAATCAATGTTCCTCGTGAGATACCCCAGAATGAATTTGATTTGCATAACTGATCAATGCAAGTGAGTACAGTTTGCCTATTTTCATAAATACAGATATTAAGCAACTTTAAAAGAGCCCTTGGTGAAAAGATATTTAATGGGAAGAAAAAAATTGAAAGCACTGCCTCAGAGAGTAGGAAAGAAAAGAATATTATACACTGAGATCACAAGTTAAATGTACAGTTGAATCCATGTGCTTGAAAAGAGCTCTCTGCTTCTCAAGGGAGACATGAGGTTATGTTATTTTGACTGAAAGAGAATTGAATTTAATAAGTTCAATGTAGGAAACAAAAAGTCATGATGATGGGATGAGATTAGAGCAGAAGGAAGAGCAGGGATCTTAAGAAATGACTGTGGGATTTGGAATTCAAAGAGGCAGAGATAAGTCAAAAAACAAAACCCTTCCATTGTCTGACTTCCGGAGCAGAAATGGGCTGAATATAAATCAGTGTGCCATTATGCAGTGTCTGAAGAGGTCAGACCTGGGCATTTTGCTCAAAGTCCTGCACAGGACAGTAGCTTAGCAAAGAGGTGAAAAGGAACAGAAAATGTTGCTAACAATTACCAGATACCTGGGGGAATATCCACATCTACAGGAGAGCTTTCGGCAGCTCAGATAACAAGGTGCCCAACTGTGTATCTTAACATGAGTATTATTAATATTAACCTTCTTTGCTGCAGCAACAATGAAAGGGTGGGAAAAATTGTTTAGAAAGACAGAAGAATGTGGGCTCTTCACAAGGGGATGGGAGACGGGACTGCCAAAAAACAAAAGGGCATGAATTAAAGAGAAAAAAGACTCACAGATTCAGTGGATCCTGGCAGGAAATTTTATGCAAAAGGCTTTACTGTGCAAAACACAGGTGCTCTCTGTAGTGAGAATACTATGCTTAGAATTTAGACTAAAACCTATCATTTCCTGCTGAGGTCTTGCTAGTTCAGTCACCCAGCTTGACTACATCTTATCCTTTGGTATGGTAGATAACCACTGAAAGCAATTTATTCACCGGCTTAAATTCTTGCAAAATTTTTGCAAGTTAAAAGTTCCAAAGTTTCCTGTAGCCTAAGGAAAAGCCAGCAGTGAAACTTGTTGCTACTGTTCAGTGCCTAAGCTGTGTCCAGCCCTCTGTTGACCCCATGCACTGCAGCACGCCAGAGCCCCCTCTCCTTCACCATCTTCCAGAGTTCGCTCAAATTCATATCCATTGAGTTGTGATGCTCTCTAACCGTCTCAGCCTCTGCTGCCCCCCTTTCCTTTGGCCTTCAGTCTTCCCCAGCATCAGGATCTTTTCCAATGAGTCGGCTCTTTGCATCAGGTGGCCAAAGTAATGGAACTCAGCTTCAGCATCAGTCCCTCCAAGGAATATTCAGGGTTGATTTCCTTTAGGATGGACTGGTTTGATCTCCTTGATGTCCAAGGGCTCTCAAGAGACTTCTCCAGTGCCACAATTTGAAAGTATCAATTCTTTGGTACTCAGCCTTCTTTATGGTCCTCCTCTCACATCCATACATGACTACTGGAAAAACTATTGTGATGACCATATGGACCTTTGCAGGAAAAATGATGTCTCTGTTTTTTAATATGCTGTCTAGGTTTGTCATAGTTTTCTTTCCAAGGAACAAGTGTCTTTTAATTTCACGGCTGCAGTCACCATCTGCAGTGATTTTGGAGCCCAAGAACAGAAAATCCGTCACTGCTTCTTCTTTTTCCCCTTTTGTTTGCCATGAAGTGATGGGACTGGATGCCATGATCTTAATATTTTAAATGCTGAGTTTCAATCCAGCTTTTTACTAAAACTTGTTAGTAAAATCTAGCTTTTACATTTTCTTTTTCCTGGAGCTGTGCTTTCCAATATGGTAGCCACTGGCTACATATGGTTTTAAAACTGAAATTAATACATTCATAAAAATTAAAAATCCAGTCTTCTTGGTGCACCAGCCACATTTTAAGTCATTGAAAGTCACGTGTATGTACATTGGACAATGTAGATATAGCTCACATACTCAAAGAAAGCTCTACTAGACAAGTAATGTTCTGGGTTTAGTGGAACTTTTTGATAATATGATCATTTTGGCTATACAAATTAATGTACAACCTTTTACCCTTATAATATAGAGTTCTGAAATAGGTAGTTTCTAAGTGAATGACATTTATGTGGATGAATATGGATAAAGACTTGTATCAAATAGAAAAAAAATGTTCACATCTTTTTGGAAGGCTAATTTAAGATGACAATATAAAACATAGAAGTGTGCCCTGTCTACATGGATATACATCTTTAAATAAAGTAAAACATGCATTTTTAAAATAATAATGGCATGCTGCAAATTGAACTATGTCATAAGACATCTCAGAATATTTCCTGATTTGAGAATTTGCATCTTCCTCACAGTCTTTAACTCATTCAGAGGAAGCTTTCTACCATATTTAATATCACATGTAAAAAGACGTAAGAAAACTACTCAGATTACTATCAAAGCAAAATTTATCTTCTGGGATTTTAATGACAAAGATATGATAAGGAGATCACTTAATTTTCAGTCATAAGTTTATAGTCAGATATTGCTGTGATGATTTATGGCAAGGAAATCTCAATAAAATGGAGTTCATTGAGAATCTTATGTTTTCATTGAAGAATGGATCGAGGAAAACACAGAAAAATTACATCCCAAATGGTCTGTAAAATTCAGACAAATTAATTGCCCAGGAAGATGCTAAGGAATTGAGTCTATTCTAATTCATGCTCTTATTCCAACAAAAATACCAGTGTTGAGGGAGACAAAAGGTATTTGGTGACGGATTGTAGCTTGACAGCTTTGTATAAAATGAGATGAGATACTCAAGACTCATACTGAAGGGTGATGGGACTCCCTCTTAAGCAATTTTTCAAATGCTTTGCTTTCCCATTTAGATTCAGGAAGCTGAAACGGTATCAGTGTTGAATACAGATGCAGGAACATGGCTGAAGCCTTCCTTTGTATTATGTCACAGATGAAGGGTACTTTTATTTTCACTCTGGATCATCTATCTTCTTTCTCTCCATCCTTCTATTCCTCCCTCCCTCCTTCCTTCCTTTCAGCATCTACTTTTTAATGACATATTGACGGTAAATTATGTTGTCCTTTGGTTTTTGTCTAAAAGCTTTTTCTTTCATAAAAGTTTTGTTTTGGGAATTACATGTGCTAACGAAGTCAGTCATAACACATGATTTTCATGTGGAGTAACTAAATGCGTATCCATTAATCACTTTATAAAACACACCCAGTTTTACGGGACATTCCGTCAGTTATAAATCACTGGTTCTCAACACTGGATGCTTACTGGCATCACTTGGGGAGTGATAAAATAGAACAACAATTTGTCTCCTAATCAGAACAGCTATTACAGATACTCCAGGGGCTAGCTGGGTTATTGGCATTTTTTTCTCCCCAGCTCCCTAGTCAGTACTGTTATGTAGCCGGGGTTGAGAAGTATGGATGAGATAAATTCTTCACTACTGCTCAGCCCTAACTTATGATTACATATATGCAATGCTGACTGTACATCAGAAAAAAAGTCATCTGTTTAAGAGATATTATCACCAACAGGAAGATACCATAGGAAGAAAACATAGTTACATAATTGAATTGAGCTACAGTCCATCCTTAAGGAGATCAGTCCTGGGTGTTCATTGGAAGGACTGATGCTGAATCTGAAACTCCAATACTTTGGCCACCTCATGCGAAGAGTTGACTCATTGGAAAAGACCTGGATGCTGGGAGGGATTGGGGGCAGGAGGAGAAGGGGACGACCAATGATGAGATGGCTGGATGGCATCACCGACTCAATGGACATGAGTTTGGGTAAACTCTGGGAGCTGGTGATGGACAGGGAGGCCTGGCGTGCTGTGATTCATGGGGTTGCAAAGAGTTGGACACGACTGAGTGACTGAGCTGAACTGAAAGACTACTTACCCTGTTATTAATCAAGCAAAAAAGGTATTTAGTGTATCCACATCAGAAAAAGAGAATTCAGAATATGACCCCCAGCAATAGTTACAAAAGTTTTAAAATACTTTAACAAAAAAACCCCCAAAATATAGGAATTAGAGAATTTCAAAAGAATGGGGATGACCCTGTCTCATCTCACAGGGTCTTGTAATGGCAGTCTTGATAATAGTAACATGAGATATTAACATTAATGTGACAGAAATGTCCCCATGTTTATTCTCACTGACACCTTGTGCTACAGTTTTCAGAGATGATGGGAAAGCGCAGTCCCACAGTTCATTAACTTAGCACACTGTGCAGCTGAATTCTCCAGTGAATACCTCCACTTCAATCTCATTAGATGAAGTTCAGAAAGCAGCCCGCCCAGAAAATCCAAGAAAACCCTATTCCTGGCTGCTTAGAGAAGAAGTCACAGAATTAAAAGAGCAATGCAAGATACTATTCTCCATTGTGTCTTGAGTTTTAAAAAACAGATTTGGTAAAAGTGGAACAGAAGATTTTGCTTCTGATGACAGCCAAGGTAGACCAGGAGTTTCCCTAATCAGGACCAAGTGCCCTCATTACACATGCATGCTTGCTTGCCGGCAGGTACAGCCAATGGCAGTGGCCTCAGGACCCAACCTGGAGTGAGAGGTTGCAAACTGTGATGTGGCTTCAAAGGGCACCGCAAACTGCAGCTAGGAGAGTGCTGGAACTTAACTGTGGAAACGCAAAGAAGGTGGGGAAAAGGACGCAACGTGAGCTAAGTCACTGAGGGAAAAGCAAGATTGTTTAGAATGTGCAGGTTTTGACTTTCTGGAAATATCTTAATTCATTACTGTATGACTTTTCAAAATCAGTACCTAGACCTTTCAAAAGAAGATCTGAACCAATTCATATTGCTAAGAGCTTTGGGACGGTGCGTCTTTTGTTTACCTCTTATATCACTCCCTTCTCTTTCTCAAATACTTTGTCACTGAAGCACATCTCCGTAGCAACAAGTTAGACACCCAGCAGGTTGTTTCTCAACCCATTTGCCCATAAGTCAAAAGAGATACCAAGTGATTGATGAGAGTGCCTATCCAGATGGCAGGCACAATTGGAGCAGTTTTGCAGACACTCACGTTTTCTCTTCAGGTGATCGCCCACACCAGCAGAAAGCCACCTTGCTGCCTTTGATAGGCTCCTGAGTCCACCCTGAAATAGGGAAGTCACCCCATCCTACCTCTTTGTTCTTACCCCTCTGTGCATCTGTGATCTGGTTTCCAGGATACAATCATATCAGATCATTCTATAAGACTAATTCTATCGCTTTGTTGTTGTGATTGTTCGTAGCTAAGTCACATCTGACTCTTGTAACCCCATGGACTGCAGCATGCCAGGCTTCCCTTGTCCTTCACTATCTCCCAGAGCTGGCTCAAACTCATGTCCACTGAGGCAGTGATGCTATTTAACCATCTCATCCCCTGTCATCCACTTTATCTCTTGATTATGAAACACTAAGGTCTTAGTGCGACTTCAGCCCATTCCTGCAGCCTGGCCTCCTGTCACTATTTGACTACTTTGCTCCAGCTGCTCGGAGCTGAACATACCTAAGATGTTCTTGACTCAGTGCGTTGGGGCATGTGGCTGCCGTCATGCCATCACTTCCTCTTTATTTTCCACTTAGTTTTCTGCTCAAATATCACCTCTTCAGAGGAGCCTTCTCTGTCACCGCCCCTTGCTGTTTCTCCATTCTTGCTGCTTGTATCATCTGCCATCATAGTATATATTCATGTGTTTACCCGTGTGTGTCTTTGCCACTGGGAGGGATTTAAGGGTGATGATGGTGAGGACTTCACCTTGTTCACCACTGTATTCTCAGCACCCCCAACAGTATCGGCACATGACGGGTGTTTTGACAATAAGGTTGAAACATGTTTATGTAAACTGTGAGCAGTTTAGATATCTCCAGGGGATCTTGCCTACCCAGCGATTGAACCCAGGTCTCCTGCATCGCAGGCAGATTCTTTAACGTCAGCATCACCAGGAAAGAATACAAGTTCATGAGATTGAAGGCCATGTGTCTGCCGGCAAAGTCTGGGACACTTCCTGGGTCCTGGCCACCTAATCCCCACAGCAGTCTTCTGCAGGAGGTGTCATTCTCATTTTACAGAAGAGAGACAGGGAGCTCATCCAGAGATGAACAGAGGCAGAATCTGAACTCAGGCCACCGGAAGCTCACACTTTCAGCTTCGTTCTACTGAAAGGCAACACGTGAGAAGTAAGACTCGTTGACTGTTGAAGAGTCAGCAGAAGGTGACTAAGCAGAAGCTGGAGGTGTGTTACAAGGTGTGTGTAAGGGGGGTGAGGGGAAGTCAGAGGACAGGAGAACAGTAGTAAAGGCTACATGAGAGTTTCGGTCACCATGGTCTAAAAACCATCACCAGAGTGGGGTTAACTGTGATTTCTGCAGCCACTATTCACACTGATAAAAGACTTCTCCTAAAGAGAGGAAGCCACCTAAGAAAGTGAAATGACATAACCTGCAAAGTGAGGCCTTTCCTTTCAAATTCTAGTCATCACTCACAAATCTTTCTCTCTATGGTCTTTACTGATTTCAAACTTTGATGCATCAAGAATTTGGGGTAAATTATATTTCAGTCTTATATTAGTCAATGAAGAAAATACTATAATTCTGGTTATCATCATTAGCATGTTGGCTCATAACCATAAAATATCCAGTTTAACTACATTAACTCAAGGAAAACACACAGCTGTACTTAACAAATATCACGGGACCCACATAAGCCCATATTTATTTAACCTTTCCTTTGCATAGGAACATGGAATGTCAGGTCCATGAATCAAGGCAAATTGGAAGTGGTCAAACAAGAGATGGCAAGAGTGAATGTCGACATTCTAGGAATCAGTGAACTAAAATGGACTGGATGGGTGAATTTAACTCAGGTGACCATTATATCTACTACTGTGGGCAGGAATCCCTCAGAAGAAATGGAGTAGCCATCATGGTCAACAAAAGAGTCTGAAATACAGTACTTGGATGCAATCTCAAAAATGACAGAATGATCTCTGTTCGTCTCCAAGGCAAACCATTCAATATCACAATTATCCAAGTCTATGCCCCAACCAGTAATGCTAAAGAAGCTGAAGTTGAACGGTTTTATGAAGACCTACAAGACCTTTTAGAACTAATACCCAAAAAAGATGTCCTTTTCATTATAGGGGACTGGAATGCAAAAGTAGGAAGTCAGGAAACACCTGGAGTAACAGGCAAATTTGGCCTTGGAATGCGGAATGAAGCAGGCCAAAGACTAATAGAGTTTTGCCAAGAAAATGCACTGGTCATAGCAAACACCCTCTTCCAACAACACAAGAGAAGACTCTACACATGGACATCACCAGATGGTCAACACCGAAATCAGATTGATTATATTCTTTGCAGCCAAAGATGGAGAAGCTCTATACAGTCAACAAAGACAAGACCGGGAGCTGACTGTGGCTCAGATCATGAACTCCTGATTGCCAAATTCAGACTTAAATTGAAGAAAGTGGGCAACACCACTAGACCATTCAGGTATGACCTAAATCAAATCCCTTATGATTATACAGTGGAAGTGAGAAATAGATTTAAAGGTCTAGATCTGATAGATAGAGTGCCTGATGAATTATGGAATGAGGTTCGTGACATTGTACAGGAGATAGGGATCAAGACCATCCCCATGGAAAAGAAATGCAAAAAGGCAAAATGGCTGTCTGGGGAGGCCTTACAAATAGCTGTGAAAAGAAGAGAAGCAAAAAGCAAAGGAGAAAAGGAAAGATATAAGCATCTGAATGCAGAGTTCCAAAGAATAGCAAGAAGAGATAAGAAAGCCTTCTTCAGCAATCAATGTAAAGAAATAGAGGAAAAGAACAGAATGGGAAAGACTAGAGATCTCTTCAAGAAAATTAGAGATACCAAGAGAACATTTCATGCAAGGATGGGCTCGATAAAGGACAGAAATGGTCTGGACCTAACAGAAGCAGAAGATATTAAGAAGAGGTGGCAAGAATACACGGAAGAACTGTACAAAAAAGATCTTCATGACCCAGATAATCATGATGATGTGTTGACTAATCTAGAGCCAGACATCTTGGAATGTGAAGTCAAGTGGGCCTTAGAAAGCATCACTACGAACAAAGCTAGTGGAGGTGATGGAATTCCCGTTGAGCTGTTTCAAATCCTGAAAGATGATGCTGTGAAAGTGCTGCACTCAATTTGCCAGCAAATCTGGAAAACTCAGCAGTGGCCACAGGACTGGAAAAGGTCAGTTTTCATCCCAATTCCAAAGAAAGGCAATGCCAAAGAATGCTCCAACTACCGCACAATTGCACTCATCTCACATGCTAGTAAAGTAATGCTCAAAATTCTCCAAGCCAGACTTCAGCAATATGTGAACCGTGAACTCCCTGATGTTCAAGCTGGTTTTAGAAAAGGCAGAGGAACCAGAGATCAAATTGCCAACATCCGCTGGATCATGGAAAAAGCAAGAGAGTTCCAGAAAAACATCTATTTCTGCTTTATTGACTATGCCAAAGCCTTTGACTGTGTGGATCACAGTAAACTGTGGAAAATTCTGAAAGAGATGGGAATACCAGACCACCTGACCTGCCTCTTGAGAAATCTGTATGCAGGTCAGGAAGCAACAGTTAGAACTGGACATGGAACAACAGACTGGTTCCAAATAGGAAAAGGAGTACGTCAAGGCTGTATATTGTCACCCTGCTTATTTAACTTATATGCAGAGTACATCATGAGAAATGCTGGACTGGAAGAAACACAAGCTGGAATCAAGATTGCTGGGAGAAATATCAATAACCTCAGATATGCAGATGACACCACCCTTATGGCAGAAAGTGAGGAGGAGCTAAAAAGCCTCTTGTTGAAAGTGAAAGAGGAGAGTGAAAAAGTTGGCTTAAAGCTCAACATTCAGAAAACGAAGATCATGGCATCTGGCCCCATCACTTCATGGGAAATAGATGGGGAAACAGTAGAAACAGTGTCAGACTTTATTTTTTTGGGCTCCAAAATCACTGCAGATGGTGACTGCAGCCATGAAATTAAAAGGCGCTTACTCCTTGGAAGAAAAGTTATGACCAACCTAGATAGTATATTCAAAAGCAGAGATGTTACTTTGCCACCAACGGTCCATCTAGTCAAGGCTATGGTTTTTCCTGTGGTCATGTATGGATGTGAGAGTTGGATTGCGAAGAAGGCTGAGCGCCGAAGAATTGATGCTTTTGAACTGTGGTGTTGGAGAAGACTCTTGAGAGTCCCTTGGATTGCAAGGAGATCCAACCAGTCCATTCTGAGGGAGATCAACCCTGGGATTTCTTTGGAAGGAATGATGCTAAAACTGAAGCTCCAGTACTTTGGCCACCTGATGGGAAGAGTTGACTCACTGGAAAAGACCCTGATGCTGGGAGGGATTGGGGGCAGGAGGAGAAGGGGACGACTGAGGATGAGATGGCTGGATGGCATCACGGACTCAATGGACGTGAGCTGAGTGAGCTCTGGGAGTTGGTGATGGACAGGAAGGCCTGGCGTACTGCGATTCATGGGGTCGCAAAGAGTTGGACACGACTGCGCGACTGAACTGAACTGACTTTCCAAAGTTAGTATTTCTCAAAAAAATAGAAGATTACTAAACTCAGGACATACTCAGTTTATATGAATTTTACTCACTCACAGATTTTGCAAATACCCTTTTCAGTCTTCCCCACAGGGAAGAGGATTATAAGCAATGCTTGGGAAGTAGCTGTATGTTTCATTCACAGACCTGCAATTCCTATTTTAAATGAAGAGAAATAGACAAATCTTTCAAAAATGGCATATTCACTCCATGAATGGGGGGCATACTGGTAGAAAACAATTCATTCCCTTATCCCTTTAGCAAAGAAAGATTTTTCATGCTTGCTGTTCTGTTCAGCCCTTTATGTTTCATACTTTCTAATACTGAAGTAACTTTTAAGTAAGAATATGGGTTAATATTCAACTCTGAAGCTGTGGGGGTGGGAGGTACTATACAAGGTAAGGCTCAGATCCATGGGGGCCCACTCTCTGAGTAACAGTAATTTTCATGGCCTTCTGAGTCATTGGCTGACATCCTTACAAAGTTTAGGAAGGACCAGAAGGATCAAGTCTACTTTGTAGATATAGAGATTTAATTTCTGCATACACATAATTGGGAAGACTAATCCCAAATTTTATAACAATGAACATTTTCAAGTTCTTGGCCCAGCACATTTAGTATATACAGTATCTAATTTAATGCTCACAGTACCCCCTAGCATTATTACTATTATCACCATTTTATAATGGAAGCAACTCAGGACATGTCTTTGGTTCTGCACACCTAGGAAGTCATAGACCCAAGATTTAAACTTTGTGTGCCTGTCTCTGAAACTATCCTTTTAGTCACTTTTCTCTTTTGCCTTTTCGTCAAAGAAAGTAGAACCTTATCACTTGGTCAATGTACTCAGTGGCCTCCTAATACAGGAAGGTATGATCAATATGTTAAGAAATTGAGAAATCAGGTATTGGCACAGGCAGTAATAACCACCATTATTTGACCCTGGATGATCAGTGCCCACGTACAGCTCTCACAAAGCAGGGATGCTCACATGGTGGGTAGGGTCAGTCTGTACTGGCTGGGAAAGCTCTTTGTCAAATTTAAAAGTGTTTTTGCAAACTAGTTGTCTAAGCAGATAGAATTAAAAATTAAATTAAACAAATTTACAGTCAAATTATAAGGACCAAGGTAATACATATTTAAAGTGCCTTACTCCTTATTTTACTAAACTTTACTATTATCTGTGTTCTCATTGAGGTTTTTATCTGGAGCCCATTTGGATGGTGGAAACATACCATTTGGATGGGATTTCCAGCGTCCAGATATGGGTGGGGCACTGCGTTTAGTGATGCGTTTGGTGGTCACATGGGTGGTGCAAGTTTGGCCAAGAAGGCCATGTTTATGTGACAGAAATAGGTAATCAATGTAAGTCACCATTTGATTTATTGCTTTGCTGATTGTCTAGTCCTAAGAGAGTGATGGAGAAAATGTTAGTAAATCAAATTAAACGTAAAAGTGCTTCATGAACATAACTGTCACACTGTGAGTAGCATAAAAATTGTGGAAATATCTTTACAGGGTTAAGCAAAAGTCACCTGATCTAGAAGAGAGGCTGCTCTCACGTCACTGCATTGGCAAATGCTGCTGCTGCTGCTAAGTCGCTTCAGTCGTGTCCAACTCTGTGCGACCCCATAGACGGCAGCCCACCAGGCTCCCCCATCCCTGGGATTCTCCAGGCAAGAACACTGGAGTGGGTGCCAGTTCCTTCTCCAATGCATGAGAGTGAAAAGTGAAAGTGAAGTCGCTCAGTCGTGTCCGACTCGTAGCGACAGATGAGAGGAGTTTTAATGTGTCTCCACTGTATCGGTGTTTTCCCCCTGGTTAATGTAACTAAGAGTATCAACCACCGTTCATGTTTGGCCACACTCGTTTGTCAGTTTGTCAGTTGCAACTATAGTTGGGCTACACATACGAATTTTACAAAAATCAGCAAAAGTATTCTGTGAGAAATGGTTAGCTAAATAGAATTTGCAACAAAGAGGATTATATGTTTCTACTTTTATAAACTGTGTGCTTTGTTGATGTTCATTTGCTGCTGCTACTGCTGCTAAGTCGCTTCAGTCGTGTCCGACTCTGTGCGACCCCATAGACGGCAGCCCACCAGGCTCCCCCGTCCCTGGGATTCTCCAGGCAAGAACACTGGAGTGGGTTGCCATTTCCTTCTCCAATGCATGAAAGTGAAAAGTGAAAGTGAACTCGCTCTGTCGTGTCTGACTCTTAGCGACCCAATGGACTGCAGCCCACCAGGCTCCTCCATCCATGGGATTTTCCAGGTAAGAGTACTGGAGTGGGGTGCCATTGTCCAACTCTTTGCGACCTCATGGACGGTGGCACGCCAGGCTTCCCTGTCCTTCACTATCTCCCTGAGTTTGTTCAGACTCAAACTGTGTATGACCCATCCTCTGTATCAGTAACGTGTAGAATAAACCTAGGCACTTGAACGCCCATGCACGCCTCTTGAATCTGCTGTTGACCATCTACCTGAACACCCCAGAGGACACCATTAAATGAAGCCATCATGATCTTGCCTCTCTTGGAGCACAGACTCGTTCAGCTAACGACAAGAAATGTAAAATACTTGCTCTAACCTATGTTTAATGTTCAGAGAAAATATCAGTGTGTGAAAAAGCTATGAACACTCATGAGACTCAAATCATTCTTCCCACTTTATTTTTTCTTGATTTAGATTTAATCTCCTAGAGGCTCTAGTAGACACCCCTGGGGTAAAGAGCCTCTGAGCATCACTCCGATGGGCTTTCCTCTTTGATCTTGAGAAACCGCAGCAGGGATCTCTCCTATCTGTGAAGAGGCCAGTGACCTGTTTCCCACCTCCTGCTGCCCTGAGGCCAGGGGACTAGGCAGCCATTGCTGCAGCTGGGTCACGTGACGGCGCAGGAGGGCGGCTTGGAGGGATCACGGGGGTGGGGGAAGGGCAAGCAACACCATGCAGGGCCCCAGAGCCCGCCCCCGGCCTTTGAGAATCTTTCCCCTTGCAGGACAGAAATAGAAGGGGAACTCCAAGTAATTCAGGCTTTGCTGGAGGTATTTAGAAAGTGACAGAGCTCCTTCTAAAGGGAAAATATACCTCCATAGCAATCAATAATTTTGGGCACAGCTTACACACAGTGTAAATGTATCAATGAGTCCATTCTAGTTCGTGTTGAACTGGAACAGTTTCTGAGTGTGATGATCTGCTTCCCTTAAGGATATACTTTTGTGAAACCTAGCATATCACTTGTGTGCTGCTGCTAAGGCACTTCAGTCGTGTCCGGCTCTGTGCAGCCCCATAGACGGCAACCCACCAGGCTCCTCCATCCATGGGATTCTCCAGGCAAGAACACTGGAGTGGGTTGTTGTCCTCCGGGGGATCTTCCTGAACTAGGGATCAAACATGAATCTCTTAGGTCTCCTGCATTGGCAGGCAGGTTCTTTACCACCAGCGCCATGTGGGAAGCATACCGTTTGGTAACAGCAAAAGACTGCAAAGAAAATATGATTCTGATCTTAGGTAAAGTCTACAGAAATTAAATGATAATCGAATAGCTTCCAATGAATTAAATGTGAGCATTATTTTTCAAAGTTTTTTTTTTTTTAATTAGGTTGCTGAAGCAGTATTTCAAGCAAAAGGATCTTTGCTTCTGTTTATTCCTTTTGGTTTTATAACACAGAATCTCATTCCCATTGTCTTGCCCAACATCTGAAATTCAAGGTAAACAACCCTGCCTTGACTCACTCCTCTAGCTAAAGAGAAGGTTTATAGCTTCTGATCCAAAAGATTAGAATTAGCTTGAAAGACTGGTCATATCTACATAGTAAAAAACTTAATTAGAATAAATACAAAGTCCTTTCCCAAGTCTCTCAGGTCTAAGACCACACATTACTGGATGTGTGGTTTATCCAGAGTTAATTAGCCTAAACTTGATATCTACTGGGATGACGGACACCAATGTGGACGTCATAGGCCAGTTTGATCTCATAGTTCTTGGTAGGTGGCATTACCAGGATGGGCGAATAGAATAGATGCATTCTGAATTCGTTGATGCCACAGAGAGCATTGCACTCAGTTCTTATGTGACATATTGACAAAGCAAAATGCCTCTGAAAGTAAGGTGACCAAAATGAACAGCTTGTGGCAATAAGGTTATGTACACGGCACAGACACAGGACTCTCAGCTACTTCTCAATCTCTGAAGGATATTCTCAGTGAACCAGGAGGTGTGGCTCCATAATACAAAGTTAACAAAGCGCTGCTCCCAGCGGCTCTGAGAGCTCCATCTTCAAAAGATTAAGGCAGAAACCAGATTTTGTTGAGGAACTTAGAGCCTCAAGGCTAGGAATGGGATGCATTTGTCTCTTTTCAAATATCAAGTCTGTAATTCTGTAAAATCTTACTCACATGTCAGGACTCGGAGGCCACCAGCAAGAGAGTTGGGTTCTAATCCATGTTATGAGAAAAGTTGAGATCAGGAAGGAGGCATGCAAAACAAAGAAAAAAAACCCCAGCAGAAATGCTGTATGAAAAAGGAGAAAGGAATGATGAAACGAATGTGGCCAGATACTACGATGTTGAGAAGCAGACTGGGAAGACACTCGGGAAGAAGAGGGAACCTAGAGTTCAGGGAGAACAGTGAGCTGTCCCCAGGTCACGGCGTTTGGAGGTTACAGGAAATGATACAACAGAGATCGGGCGCAGGAGTCACAGGTTGTGTGAACCTCAGAAACCAAATTACCACCAGGCTTGAGTCCCCTGAGCAAAGAAACCCCTCATTATTCAACAAAGTGTTAATACACACACAAGAGGAAAAAGTATCTCAACTATTGCAGTTTCAATCTAGAAATTCCAAGGCCAGTTTAACAGGCCTAAGAATTTTTTTTTTCCCCTCTCCATTTCAAAAACATATTCAGGCATGAAAATCTATCTCGGTCACATGTGTCTTTCAAAAGCATTTCTGGGATCATTTGTCGGCTGCTAGATCATTACTTCTGAAACCTAGATTAATGGTCCCCAGAGTTCAACCTTATATCCCACTTAACTCGTTTTATACTCACAACTTCAGATCTGCCTTGGCATTTTATAAATAATTTAAAAATAAAGCAAAGAGGAATATTTGTTTATTTCAGTGCACTAATAATGTAACATAACAATAGATCACAGTTGTTATTCATTTTTTTATTTCCTTATTTGGTTACATGCTTAGGATTCACATTAAGGAGTAAATAAATAAAATTGAGCGAGCATCTACCTATTATTGCCACAAATAGTGCAAGCTGTCACAAGCAACATAAAGCTGTAGGATTTCTTTCAGACAATGGTAACACTTCTTGTTTGCTGTCTAGCTGCTCAGTTATGTCTGACTCTTTCACAACCCCATGGACTATAGCCTGCCAGGCTTCTCTGTCCATGGGATTTTCAAGGCAAGAATACTGAGTTGCCTTTTCCTTCTCCAAGGGATCTTCCCCTTCCAGAGATTGAAGCCCCTCTCCTGCACTGGCATTCGAATTCATTACCATTGAGCCACCTGGGAAGCCTCAAAGTCAATCTAATTGCAATTATTTCTTGAGCCAATACATACACTATATATCAAGCTAATTTCATAAGTGATACTCAAAACATTTTTAATGCTTACAGGAAAGTGGTCCATTTATTTTGATAAATGTTTACCCAAAGCTATCACTTCTATTATTATGGACTTTTAAATAATGAGAGATAAGATATTACTAATCCCTCTATATGCAACCACATGTCCCTTATGATGTATAAACTAGCCACAAAAAAATAAGCCATGATTTTCTACCGTGATCAGAGAAGCCCACTCTTATAGACATTCTACCATTTCTATTTCTTGCCACTTTCACCCTTGAGGAACAGTTTTCAGCAACTCTTGACTTTTTTTCCTGTTCCCTCACTGTTAAAAGTCCTGCCTGTACCTGATTCCTGCTCCTCCTAGGAGCAAAACCAATTCTCCTTGATCCTTTAGGCCTCAGACTATAAGAAATTCCTGGTTAAATCAGATCTGCTTTACTTTATTGCTTCCCTGGTGGCTTCCCTGGTGGCTCAGAAGGTAAAGCGTCTGCCTGCAATGTGGCAGACCCGGGTTCGATTCCTGGGCCAGGGGGATCCCCTGGAGAAGGAAATGGAAATCCACTCCAGCACTCTTGCCTGGAAAATCCTATGGACAGAGGAGCCTGATAGGTAATAGGCTACAGTCCATGGGGTCGCAAAGAGTCGGACATGACTGAGCGACTTCACTTCACTTAACTTTATTGCAATTACCAGTAGTTCTATCTATCATTCTAGTTATTATCTCTCTCTCTTTATACACACACACACACACACACACACAGATAGATAGTCTGTCTCCTGATTTGCTTTCTTCTACCTGTGAAAACAGAGAAAATGTCCTATTTAGCACTGTTATATCCTCCGGACTTAGTACTGATATGCAGAAGTTGATCCTTAAATAATTTATTGAACACATCAATGAAAGAAGGATTATAGCCTTGAGTTTTCAAGCAATACTGGTATGATTTTAAGTTCCAATATGGAATTTTGGGGCTTTCTCAGGTGGCACTAGTGGTAAAGAACCCACCTGCCAATGCAGGAGACATAAGAGATGCAAGTTTGATCCCTGAGTCGGGAAGATCCCCTGGAGGAGGGCACAGCGATCCACTCCACTATTCTTGCCTGGAGCATCCCATGGACAGAGGAGTCTGGCGTGCCATGGTCCATGGGATCGCAGAGTCGGACATGACTGAAGGGACTTAGCATGAGCACGAGCGTGGAGTTTATATTTAAGTGTAAGTTTAAAGGTAAAATTAAATTATTTTGATGCAATGGATTTCCATGACATTTTAGTCAAGAGAAATAAAGACAACTGAAGATTTTCTTGATAGTTAGGTTTTTATAAATATCTTCACTTGGCAAGAAATGCGAGAGGCCTCTAGAAACTGGGACTCTTAGCGGACAGCCCACGAGGGAAGAGCCACCAGAAACTGAGCTTGTTCAACAAGCCGCATACATTTAAAGGGGCCTCACACTGCGGCTGAGAACTCAGCCCGGCTGGCACCGAAGACCACCGTTGACTGAGCCAAGCACCCATCCTGCGGTGCCAGGTCCTGGCCTACTCGAGCTGTGTGTCAGTGAGAGGTGCTGCTTTCAATGGCTGAGTTTGTGCAATTTGTAAATGGCTGAAAATGGAGATATTGTCCTAAAAATGATCTGATGGGGAACTGTATTTGATATCCTGTAATGAACGGTAATGAACATGATGATAAGGAACATGATAAAGAATAGATAAATATGTATGTTTAACTAAGTCACTTTGCTCTACAACAGTTCAGTTCAGGTCAGTCACTTAGTCATGTCCGATTCTTTGCAACCGCATGGACTGCAGCACGCCAGGCCTCCCTGTCCATCACCAGCTCCCAGAGCTTGCTCAAGCTCATGTCCATCGAGTCAGTGATGCCATTCAACCATCTCATCCTCTGTCGTCCCCTTCTCCTCTTGCCCTCAAGCTTTCCCAGCATCAGGGTCTTTTCTAAGGAGTCAGCTCTTCTCATCAGGTGGTCAAAGCACTGGAGTGCAACAGATACTGACACAGTGTTAGAAACCAACTCAGTTCAGTTCAGTCGCTCAGTCATGTCCGACTCTTTGCGACCCCATGAATCATAGCACGCCAGGCCTCCCTTGTCCATCACAAACTCCTGGAGTTCACTCAGATTCATGTCCATCGAGTCAGTGATGCCATCCAGCCATCTCATCCTCTGTCATCCCCTTCTCCTCCTGCCCCCATTTCAATGAGTCAACTCTTCGCATGAGGTGGCCAAAGTACTGGAGTTTCAGCTTTAGCATCATTCCTTTCAAAGAAATCCCAGGGCTGATCTCCTTCAGAAAGGACTGGTTGGATCTTATTTCTCCTGGGCAATCCTGATTCCAGCTTGTGTTTCTTCCAGTCCAGCGTTTCTCATGATGTACTCTGCATATAAGTTAAATAAGCAGGGTGACAATATACAGCCTTGACGTACTCCTTTTCCTATTTGAAACCACTAAACTTCAATAAAAACGGAAAGAAAGATGATCTGGGTGACGAAGATGCTAGCCCAGTGCCAGCCTTAGCGAGTGCTTCAGAAATGCAGTTCCTGTCCCCGTCCTGTGGCTGGACCATTACTCTGCAACTTCATAAACCTTACACACATCACACTCTAAGGTCAAACCCACGCCTCATGGCAAGTTACACTTTGCCAGTGAACTTTAGGAAACGAGGGCTAATATGAGCACATTGGGGACAGATGTAATCGTCTGTACGTTATAAATAAAAATGCTCATGAGACATCCAGACTCACATTTGGACCACTCTCCTATCTCCTAGCCTGGTTCTCGGGTTTCAGAGAGCAACTTCCCCACATTTGCCCATAGTCTGCAATGAAGTAGCTACGGCAGTACACGCAGCATCACAGACATCATAATGCGATATTTATGCTTGCATATAGCATATACACGTGCACACACATGCATAACATACGTAGGCCCACATGCATATGTGACAAGTTTTCTGACAAAAAATAAGCAGATCCACTAATTTCTATGGAAAAAATTGCCAGTATTTTTTTTTACAGTATGTGTTGAGTTACATTTGATGATTCTATATACAATTGTAATTGAACACATACTGTAAAAAAAAAATACTGGCAAATTTTTCCATGGAAATTAGTGGATCTGCTTATTTTTTGTCAGAAAGCTTGTCACATATGCATGTGGGCCTATGTATGTTATGCATGTGTGTGCACGTGTGTGTGCTATATGTAAGCATGAATATCGCATCATGATGTTTGTGATGCTGCGTGTACTGTCAGTTACATTTGATGATTCTATATACAATTGTGGGGCTTCCCTGGTGGCTCAGAGGTTAAGGCGTCTGCCCGCAATGCGGGAGACCTGGGTTTGATCCCTGAGTCAGGGAAGATCCCCTGGAGAAGGAAATGGCAACCCACTCCAATATTCTTGCTTGGAGAATCCCATGGATGGAGAATCACATGGACGGAGGAGCCTGGTGGGCTGCAGTTCATGGGTCACAAAGAGTCGGGCATGACTGAGTGACTTAACTTTCACTAACTTTCACTATGTACAATTGTGCCCTTTTTTTAAAAAAAAAAAAAAAACAGTTTGTTTAATGATTCTCGTTTTGGATAACAAATGATTCTTGTTTAGGATAACATACTTCGTCCAATGATGTTGCAGGCTTGGGAAACTATGAATATTAAAGTGTACTTTCAGTCCTCCAAGACTTATATCCATTTCATAGACTATAAAACCAACAAAATCCCTGGAGAAAACTTTCAGGCAAAGAAACAAATGCTATAAATCACTGGTTGCTTTGAAATGTGCACACATCTGTCAAACTGTTAGAACTAAGGAAGCTGAAGGCGGTTGGCAGCCTCAACTAAAGAAATCCTCTAACAGGGACTGCCACCCATTCAGAGATGAACATTAACTCCATTGCATAAGCTATCTAAATAATGCATGCTTTAAAATGTCTGAGCTGCAACACAGAAACAGAACATGGAAGGCATGCATATGGTTCTTTCAGTGAGAAAGTAAATAGCACTAGAAAGAAGCTTGGGGTTGTTCACTCATACCACCATCTACGTTATAAAGCCTTTTAATTCATATTATTTATGAATAACAAATAATTTAACTTTTTGTAAAAAACTTAGTATTTTACTTTGGAGTATAGTTGGTTAACAGTGTTTGATGGTTTCAGGTGAAGAGGAAAGTGATTCAGTGATATATACACACAGATCTATTCTTTTTAAACTTCTTTTCCATAATGATGGCCAAAGATTATCAGCAATGATGCCAAGAATCAGAAGATCCAATGCAAGAGCTACCCCAGAAGAGAGTCTCAGGACACGCACTTACTGTTGTTCTTGATAATTCAATAAGAATTTTTAATAGGTAGTATATAAAATGGAGAGGTAGACGGGGGAGGGAAAAAGAACATGCAAGAGCTGTCTTCAGAACATGAGAAGAAGCAGAGTGTGCAGAGAATGGGCTGAAGAGACGAGGACAATGAGCGAGAAGGGCTGCATTCTGCAGATTGCTCAGCTACACCGCAGTTTAAGGACAAACTGGCAGGCAGCGATCAGAAACAGAACACTGTTGCTGAGGACACGGAGCGCCCTCCGACACAGACGTGCAGAAAAGGAAGCGGCGGCAGTCTCTGCCAACGGCACTGATGCCCAGCAGACAGAAAGCAGCAACGGGTTCTCACAGGAGCAGGCAACAGGACGCAGTGAAACGCAAGGCAGAGTTCCTCGGAGGCACCGCAGTTCCTTTAGACGGCAGTGTGTCTTAGAGAACTAAGGCGGCAAACATCCGAGGCCACTCACAAGACCCGCCCGCATGGTCCTGTGCTAGCTGAGAATAACTGAGCCACAGGGAAAGTCTCGACGCAGTAAGGTTGGGGCTTCCTGGAAAAGTCCCTCATTTCTTCTTTTCATATACTGATTCTCGGGATAACAAAATGGAACTTCCCGCCTTACCTAGCTTTTAAAATTGCAGTCATCTTTTCACTCTTTTAAGCAAACAATTTTTGAACTGTGGTGTTGGAGGAGACTCCGGAGAGTCCCTTGGACTGCAAGGAGATCCAGACAGTCAATCCTAAGGGGATCAGTCCTGAGTGTTCATTGGAAGGACTGATGCTGAAGCTGAAACTGCAATACTTTTGCCACCTGATGCGAAGAGCTGACTCATTGGAAAAGACCCTGATGCTGGGAAAGATTGGGGACAGGAGGAGAAGGGGACGACAGAGGATGGGGTGGTTGGATGGCATCACTGACTCAATGGACAGGAACTTGAGTAAACTCTGGGAGTTGGTGATGGACAGGGATGCCTGGCTTGCTGCAGTCCATGGGGTTGCAAAGAGTCGGATACAAATTAGCGACTGAATTGAACTGAACTGAAACAAATAATATCCAAAATTTTGACCAAATTTTTAAAATATTGCACCAAGGATCAGAAAGCATGTGCTTCTGTGGCTGCTGCTGATTCAGCTTTGTGATACATGAGAAGGTATCAGGATGTTTTCTTTATTAACTACAGCATTAATGAAAGTTTCTCAGCATTATGACTAAAAGCTTTAGTTTAGGATTTCATAGCATCAGTGTGTACATTTTCTAAGAGCTTGTTTTTCTTATGAAGGGGAAATACACCCTGACTTTTCATTCATTTAGAACTAAATTTAATTATGATCAACTCAGCAATGGGTTCAGATATTGTTTGCCTGGTCACTGGCAGCCAGAACTATGCTATTTTGGGGTGAGTCCCTGGTGTCTTCTGTTCCTTTGATTTTACTAAGCCATTTCTTTGCCAAGTTGTGTTTATAACCTTTTTCTTCTGTAAAATATTTCTGAATTTGTCAGACACATCCCCCTCCCAGGAGCATCTCTTTCAGTAGTTTATTGCTGCAACTGTATTCCATCCCTCAGTCATAGACTATATATATGTTTGAAAAATCTATAATGAATTGACCTTAAGATAAAGATGTTAAATAAATCCTCATTATAATCAGCCATATACATATGTGTGTGACGTCATCAAATTTTAACTGGGACATTGTCTTCCGGCTATGAGGTCACATTCTCTGCCTCTGCTTGCAGCCAGATGCATCATGGGGCTAAGCTTCCGGCGAGACACAGGCAGAAGAATCACAATGTCCTTATGGGAACAGGGTGTGACTGCTTTGTCCCCTTCTTCCAGGTGCTTCCCAGGTGGAGGGACGAGCTGGACCTACCAGAGCCACCTCGGAGCGGAAGCGCCTCGGAAACAAACCACCTATGGGGCAGCCGCTGTATGGAGACCCTGGCTGTCTGGCTCGGTGAAGCTGCCCTGCCCGTCCTAACTGCCTGAATCTACTTCACTTGCTGAGGGAGGAAGACATTTCAGCTTTGCTCAAGGCGCTGTGGTTACGGTCTCTGTCACTTGTTGCCAAACACAATTCTAATTAATAGAACATCAGGACCTGATGGCTTGAAAGGAAACATTCATTCATGAGGGGGAATATCTTTGTGAATAAATATAATATTCTTATTTTCAATAGGCTTGAAGTATCTTTTTAGTTACCCAGATGTTTATTATGCAGGTTCTTAAATTTTCTGAAAATTTCTACCCTTGGACCAATAAATCAGTCTTACAGCATGACACAAAAATAAATTTTAGGTTGAACGGCATTATCTTTTGTATATTTTTAGTCACTAAACAAGAAAAAAGAAGCCACTGACACATTTATCTGCCCATCTAAAAAGGACTTAGTACCACATCATACAAAGTTTTTGCTTCCCACCAGGAAAATTAACATAATTAGGATGTGTCATTAAGGTGATATATTAACAATATATTCTGCTGCTGCTGCTGCTGAGTCGCTTCAGGCGTGTCCGACTCTGTGCGACCCCAGAGACGGCAGCCCACCAGGCTCCCCCGTCCCTGGGATTCTCCAGGCAAGAACACTGGAGTGGGGTGCCATTGCCTTCTCCAATGCATGAAAGTGAAAAGTGAAAGTGAAGTCACTGGGTCGTGTCTGACTCTTCGCGACCCCGTGGACTGCAGCCTACCAGGCTCCTCCGTCCATGGGATTTTCCAGGCAAGAGTACTGGAGTGGGGTGCCACTGATAGACATTCAATTTGGTTACAACACAGAACTGCAAATACTGAGTTGGGACATGCAATATGCTTACTATCTTCTGGGGTGCAAGGCGATAGATCCTAGGAGAAAGAAAAATGATGTCATAAAAGAATTATCACAGAGAAGAATGATAATCAGATTTCCTAGGGAAATAACCTTCTTTTAGCTGAAAGCATTCTCTAGTTTACAGGAAACAAGTGAAAGTTTTAGGGGCTTTCCTGGTGGCTCAGTGGTAAAGAATCCACAGCTAGTGCAGGAGACTCGAGTTTGATCCCTGAGTCAGGAGAAGGAAATGGCAACCCACTCCAGTATTCTCGCCTGGGAAGTCCCGTGGACAGAGGAGCCTGGCACGCTACAGTCCATGGTGCCACAAAGAGTCGGACAGGACTCAGCAACTGAACAACACCCACACAGAGCTTCTAGAGTGTGGGACTGATGTGACGATTGCAATGTCGTGCAAAGATGGACTCTGTCTGCATTGCAGGGGAATGCTGGCCATGCGAGAAACTGGCAAAGAGGTCAGTTAGAAGAGCGTGGTGGTGGAGCAGGTGGAGTTAATAGAGGCCTTCTTTGGGTGAAAGCAAAAAATAAGAGAAGGAAGGGAAGGATTTGAGAAATGTCGCAAAGAATGGCCTGATAGTACTTAGAGACTGGTTAGATGTGGAGGGACAGAAAAGAGAAAGTTCCGATCAGAGGCTCCCCTCTGATGATCTGATTATCTGTGTAACTGATGGGTAACGGGCCTCAGAGAGTATGGTTATGTGTATAACATATGCACATAGCTTTAAGAGTTATAGTTACAAAAATACAGCTTCATAAGTGTATAGCTACAAAATATACTTTTGTAATTTTTTATTTTTGTTTTACCAGCAAACCCTCTCTCTGTGGCATCATCTTGTTAATTTTGTTAACCACAGTATTTTAAAGGGGTAAATTATTTTAGAAATTAAAAATTCAAAATTATTTATATAGCTTTTCCAAACGTCGCTCTAATGGGCCAGACAGGTTGTCTCTCAAAAGCTTTGTTTCAGTCAATAGCGTTTAAATGCAAATAATATCTTTCCTGTCTCCAGAGCAATAAGCCAGGCCTGCCCTGAGGCATTTTTAAACATACTGACCCTCATCAGTATCTCCACTGTGATGGATAAATTAACAAATGAATGAGTGGGTGGGTGAGTGAGTCTATCATGTTTCCTCTCTAAGAACCTACAACAACAAAAACATACATTCTGACCAGATTGGCTAATTTTGGATGCTCAATAGTCTGTTTATGTAGAATGAAATCACTTATCAGTTAATGGCAGGACATGAACTGCTGTTTTTTAAAAAATATCTGATAATGATAGATAAGCAATAAGCCACCCTACTGAGGCAGGCAGACGGAAAGCATCTCTGTTGGTTCTGCATTTGAGAGACCAATTAAAACACCAGTCAATCAACTTGTCAGGACCCTCATCCAGTCATTAGGTAATGCATCAGTTATCAGTTGCAGAACAAATACCCCCAAACTTCACACCTTAAAGTGGCAAAGTTTTTAACCTCACAGCTTCTATGGGTCAGGACTGGGATCATGACTTTGCTATGCCTGCAGTTCAAAATATCTCATTTCTAGTGCTGCCAGATAAAATGTAGATTAAATTTAAATGTCAGCAGGTGAATAACAAATAATTTCTTAGTTTAAATGGGTCTCAAACATTGCATGGGACATATTTACACTAAAAAAATTTACCATTGTTTATCTGAAATTCTGATTTATCAGAGTGTCTTGTATTTTTAGCTACTAAATCTGGACACATCAGAGCATCTTGTATTTTTAGCTACGAACTGGGCCTCAGGGTCTCATGAGCGTGGTTCCTCACTTCTTTGGGAGCTGTTAGACAGAGGGTCTTAGTTTTTGGCCAGACCACACAGACCTCTCCGTAGGGCTACTTGCAAAATATTGTCTTGCTTCCCCAGCATGAGATCCAAGAGAGGGTTCAAATGGAAGCCACTGCCCATTTCTATCCAAATCTCGAAAGGGACAGCCCATTCTTTCTGCCATATTCTATTTGCTGGAAAGCAGTCAGTCAATCCGGTTCACATCCAAGAGAGGGGGCTACCCAAGGCCCTTTCTAAGAAGCAGGGATCAATGGAGATATCACAGAAGCTGTCCACAGTGGGTGTATTCCCCCCAAAATGAAATTTTCTAAGCTCAGAACAGCCTTTAAAAACATGGCTCATTTTTTCCCTTAGTTATTCCTCTCTCCCCTCAAAACATATCCAAAATAAGAAATAGTAGGTTACCTGACCATAAGAGATTTACCACACAGGCAGCTAACTGCATTTTGCAGAATTAATGATACACGGCTATAGATATATATATATAGACATTGAAACTCATATGCATGAATTCTGGGTCTAATAAAAGTTATTTAAAAGCTATCTTTCTATAGGCCTAGTTCAATACAGAATGATATTTGCATGCCTCCTCTTATGATGAGTAGTAAGAAAACCAACATATTCTATTGCATCTTTTTATAGTTATGACAGAATATTAAACATTTTTCCAAACTGCACCAAGATAAACACATTACTTATAAATTAAAAACTCTAAAATGATGCATTTATATTTAAAATTAAAACACTCTATTATCTGAAAATTATCTTTTAATTTAGCTGGCTGCATATAGAAGAATTTTAATTCTTAATAATTGTTTACAGAAAATGTTGATTATGTATTGATGACACTAACAAGCATATTTTAGTCAGAAAACAGTAGAGGAGGAGAAACTATAAAAGAAAATTCAAGAAACATTTCACAATTAAATTCTTTTTCTCCTAAATAAGTTACGTAAGATACAGAACACTGCATTCACTTTGCAGTTTTTCACTGGGTTCTAGGAAATTATGTGAACTTTCTGGTAACCTAAGATAATTGTTTTCCTCCACTGTGATTTGGAAATAAGTTATGGTATCAGCCAGAAAACTTTCAATTTATGTCTTTAGAATTACAAAGGCACTTTTTTCCTTCAGATCTTAGGGGCATTTTGAGTATCCTCATTAAAAGATGCCTTAATTATTTGTGCCAGTCTCTTTCTTTACAGAAATAATTGTTGTAGTTATTAATAAAACTCTAATTTCAGTTAGCAAATACCATGTCACTTTAAGAGTTAGATAACAGGTATTATTCTTAGCGTTGCCTCAATTTCCTTCTTTCAGGAAAGGAAGAGTGACAAATTCATTCCTACTTTAGGCAATTTCCTCTAAAAACTCAACTACCCAGAAGGGAAGCTTTCCACGCCTTCCCTTGGTCAAGACTGAGCTGTTTCAAGCTATCTGCAGGCTGAGAAGAGCCATCCTCAGGATCTAAATCCGGATCTCGACAGTCAGGTTCTCATTAGCAGCGCGCAGGAAAATGGCTACTTGAAGTCACTCATCCAGTGAACGAAATTGGCTCTTAAAGCCAGTGCCCAAAAGATGTACCCATGCTTCCTGCTTCCGGCTGTCTCTTTCTCCCTGTCCCCATCCTCTATTTCGGTCCTCACCCACAGCTGATCCACCAATCCCGGCATTTCTTCTACTCACCTGTTATTTAACAAAGCGTCAGTCAGAGAGTTTATGGAGATGATTCAAAATATCAGCATCAAATCAAAACGGTCTTACAGGGCCAAGCGAGCCGGGGAGTTTTAACAGCTGTGACGGGCACTGTCTGTGACATGCTCTGCCCCATGACCTCCTCGCGTAGTCTTCCATCAGTCCCTGAGGTGGACCTGCTGGTCCCTTGCACAGGGTGCAAAGGTTTTACTATATATTTTGATGGTTTCTGTGCCATTGACTTTACCAGCTTAATAATTAAAGGGGAAAAACTGGCCAAGAGCAGCCAATGTGTTTCCCTTTTCTACCATGTTTTATGGGTCAGAGCAACAGTTTTTACAAAATGTTTAAAAATGTGTCAAAAAATATTGGTTACCCAGTTCATCACTGGTCACGTTAATGTCAACTCACCATTCAAGGACACTCATGGTTTTCAAGAGAGATCAGTAGATGCAAGAGTCAGTCGCTTACTGGAGTGTCGTATGTATTTTTTAGCCCATTCACACTCAAGATAGATCTGAACCCATTGATCTCTGCCCTTTCGTATGTATTTTTTAGCCCATTCACACTCAAGATAGATCTGAACCCATTGATCTCTGCCCTTTCCAAACTCACGCTCTAATGTTCTTGGTTAATTATCTGCCAAAGCAGGATTTCTTTCAAAAGGAAAATCATTCCTAATAAGCCCATGTCATTTGGTGTTTGTGCGGCCTGTGAATAAAGAAGATAATCTATGAAGGACCACACACGGTAAACTCCCCGGACTCAGGGATTATACAGGCTTCTCCTCTTCTTTCTCTAAGACACTGTGTTCCCTGACCCTCATCAGTATCTCCACTGTGATGGATAAATTAACAAATGAATGAGTGGGTGGGTGAGTGAGTCTATCAAGTTTCCACTCTAAGAACCTACAACAACAAAAACATACATTCTGACCAGATTGGCTAATTTTGGATGCCCAATAGTCTGTTTATGTAGGATGAAATCACTCCCAGTTAACGGCAGGACATGAACTGCTGTTTTTTAAAAAATATCTGATAATGATAGTACTTTTACGTGATCCTATTAAGCCACGGATGACTGGCTAGGAAGCAGAATTGCTGAGAAGACAATTAGCTTGTGAACATTTTTAATAATGTTTTCCCCAGTACAGTGGCATTTGTGATCTGCTTTAAAGATTGTGCTGAACTTCTCATGTTATGCAAAGTTCTCCTTTCCACATTGCAGCAAGGTTACCAGAGCAAGTCAGGAAAAAAAAAACAAAAAACAAAAAAAAAGCAAGCTGATTGTATTCAAGGTAAATGAAGGTCATCCATCCTCAACTGTTTGCCAGTCTATTTGTTTTTTTCAGGACTTTTTAAAACAAATCATCTTCCCCCTCTTGACCTCCCAATTTCTGTATCAGCCTCTAACTTGACTGAGATCAAGGCCATCTTTCCTTGAACTGTATCAGTTTTCTTCCTTTGTTGCCTCAAACCATTCATCTACTCGCCACTTGCTCTGACAAGAGGAAGAGATGGCTGCCCCATTCCTCCATGCTTGCCAATGCAAAATCCTCCAGAGATGCTCTTGAAATCTCCTCTTCCCAGACTTTGCACCATCAATTATCCTGTTATCTGTCTTGAATCTCTCCATCTCTCCATCCTCAACTCTACTCAATGCTCCCTTGTTCTAAAACCTCCTACCCTCAGTCTTGCATCTTTGCAACACACAGCCTTATCTTTCAAGCCTTTTCTATCATCAGTCTCCACAGTCTCCACTTGCTATTGCACCTTCATTCTCTCTTCACTGGTTCAATAATGACTTGCAATCTATGCTGACAATTTAATAGTAATAACAGTTTCCCAACAGCCAGTTACCTTCTAAGTGCCAATTAAGATGGCAGTTTCTCATCTCTTATTCTGCTGTCTTCTGTAGCACCTAAACTCTTCTATAAATTTCCTATTCTTCATCAGACTTGAACCATTACATGATCAATATAGCACTTGATGTCTCTGAGCCTCGGAATTCTTCACTGACCACTTCCAACTGTTAAATTTCTGTCTTTGCCGTGTAAAGTCCAGCTCAAATGTTTTTTCTATGAAAATGATCTCTTACTATTCTGAAAGTTCAGGTCTCCTCATTTGTGTCTTTAGAAACTTCAGTTGTGTTGTTAGTTACCTGTGCAAATATTGCATCTCATTTATGCAGTGAATTGAATGAGGTCTGATCAACTTTATAGGTCTTTTTTACTTTGCTTCAATAGTTTGGTAACTAGGTTTTCATCAGTCACCCAGGAGTGCTCTATATTGAACCATGAAGAGGTTACTGAATGATATTAATACATGCAAACATTTGTTGACTGATTAACTTCCAATATATAATCACAGAAGGTATAACCAGAATGTAACCTGTAGTTTAAATGCCTTTATGTTTGATGGCAAACTATAATTTAAAATGTGTACAATCTGTCTCCAGTATGCCTTTCTTTACTTACAAACCAAAGAAGCATAAGACTTTATAATCTGAATTGCCACCTTTACGTAAATTGTGGCTATGGAGCTCAAATTAAATGTCAAATATTAATGAAAGAGAGCAAGTGGTATGTTTGTCTTTTGTACCACTTGCCTATGTAGACTGTGGAAATAGGAATCTGTGCATCAAACTGGAAAATTTCACAACTGAAACTATGTCTCTAGTTTTTCTAATTGGCTGGAAGACATTCATCAGAAACAGTATTGTAGCCCTTTGTGTTGACAGCGTGGCAGAGCTTTATATTTGTTTAATTGAATATTTTCTATGGGATGTTCTGTGATGCAAATCTATCTTTTTATAGCCCTGTACACTTGCAAATATGAAGATCTGTGCTTATGTAGAGGCTGTAGTCCTCTGAATACTCAGTGGTGACTAATTTAATTTGTTCCAAAAATATCTATTGATTGCCTGCTGCATGCAAGGTACTGTTAGGTGCTTTGGGGATAAAAAGATAAATTAGACAGAAATCCTGCTTTAAGGGACTCCTAGTATATTAGGGGAGCTTCCCAGGCAGTGCTAGTGTAAAGAACTCGCCTGCCAGTGCAGGAGATGTAAGAGACACTAGTTTGATCCCTGGGTCGGGACGATCCCCTGAGGAGGGCATGGCAACCCACTCCAGTATTCTTGCCTGGAGAATCCCATGGACAGAGGAGCCTGATGGGCTAGAGTTCATAGAGCTGCAAAGAGTCAGACACGACTGAAGCGACTGGGCATGCACGCATGCCCAAACTGCAAGTTGTCATCATTAGTATCAATAATCTACCCCAGACAGGCCTTCAGGTCAGGCTGAAATCCTACGGGAAACAATGGAGTGTCTACTCCTAGCGGTTACTGGGTATTCACTACTGATGTCACCTGTGCGAAAGGCTGTAAGTAAAATATATAAAGCTGTCACTTGCACAAGGCTTGGCTAATGGCTACAACAGAGAGAACGAACTGGAGAGGATGAATGGACTAGGAAAGGCAGAACCAGTGACCTGTGACCAGTCAGGTACTCGACGCAACAGCCAGGCTCCGAGGCCCCTACTGATTCTGGCCTCTTGGTGGGGTCAACGCCCTTGTGTGAAAAGAAACCAGAGAGTCCTCTCTCTCCTTTTCTCTCCATATGGGCGTGGAGAAGAGGGCATGGGAACCCTCAGAGAAAGAGCATTGCTTCCAAGTCAAGAGAAGATGCTGAGGAATGAAGCCCAGCTGTGTGCCCCCCGGATCTCTGACTTGCCAGCCTCCAGAGCTGGGAGAAATAAAGCTTAGTTGTTTAAGTCACTCAGTCTATAATATTCTTTATGGCAGCCCGAAAAAACTAAGATAGTCACCAACTAGAAGTTCTGGAGCTGAAAAGTACAGTAACGGAAATAAAAAATAAAGAATCGGCAAAAGCTGTTCATGACTTTTTAAAATAAAATGGTGACCATGACCTTCACTCCATCTTCACTACCATCCATCCACATTCACTGTTTGGCAAACTCTTCTGGTGCATAAAGGTTCTGACTTTGTCGGCAGAACGTTACCGCGAATACAGCAGCATCTAAAATCAATCTGGGCCCATTCTTTATGGGTGGGCTTGGCAAACACTTCCTCATTCAGACTTTTCCCACCTGACCTACACAAACTGTACACAATGCAAGCCAGCGTGTTTCTGCAGTATTATTTCAGCTAAGGCATTCAGGAACACTGGGCAGAGACCTCAATAATCAGAGGGAATGAAGAAAAGCATTTGATACTACAGAGGGGGAAAGGGTGCGATGCCGGCGTGCTACAGTGCTGTCTTCGCAGTCTGGGCTGTTCTGCCTTTGTGAGGGCCTCTGACCATCTGAACTGGTCAGATAAGTGGTAAGCAATTCAGTTTTCTTCCAGGATTCACATGGCTCTTTTTGCAGACAGGTGTGTTACATTACACGGAATTCTGATGCCCTAATAGGAGATTTGTACACTAACCCAAATGATTGTCTGACATTTGCTTGAACTGTACGAGGCCGTTATTAATAACCCGAAGCTCCGGTGTATTTCTAGTTCTGTGGTTTCACTGTGATACGCAGATACTTCAAAAGACTCAATCCTTGCCTTCTAGATCTCTTTTTCTACTAATATTGTATAATAAAGTACCAAATATAAAAATTTAATAGCTAACTCTGTGCATTTATCATAAAATAATCCTGCCTAATCAAAATTCATGGCTGTCATTTCCAAGATTTGAAGTCGTACCTCAACTGACCCATATACAACATATTTAATAGCAGGCTGGTCTCACATCTCCGTAGGAAATATACATGATCTGAAAACATTTGTTTTTTTAATGTGTGAATAAAAGAGAACAGTGGGACCGCTGACACTCTCATATTCCCGGTACAAGTTCTCTTTTAGCTACATTTTGACAATGACAAGCCCATCGGATAAAACAAGCAGCTCAAAAAAACTCAAATATATTAGAAGATTATGTGAAATGCAGATATGCCCTCATTCTCCTTAATGGTGTCACTGAGTGCTCAGTTGCTAAGTCATGTCCTACTCTGCAACCTTATGGACTGTAGCCAGTGAGGCTTCTCTGTCCATGGGATTTTCCAGGCAGAATACTGGAGTGGGTTGCCATTTCCTCCTCCAAGAGATCTTCTGGACCCAGGGATCAAACCCACATCTCCTGCGGCTCCTCCATTGCAGGCAGATTCTTTACTGCTGAGCCGCTGGGTGTCTCATTAGCTGTTAAATGAATTCTGTCAATTTTATCTTCACCTCAATGTCTCAAGGTATTGTACTTTTCCCCCATTATATCAGATACTCTTCTTCCCCTGTGACTGCTGAGGTCTTTGCCCAGTGTTTCTGAATGCCTTAGCTGAAATGATACTTCAGTTCCCATCCCTCTCTGAACAACATACCATACTTTCCTCTCAAAATACTTATCACTGGCACTGTGTTATGTATTTACTGTTTACCCATTAAAATACACACTCCATGAAATATCAAAGTTTGTCCTGTTCAGTGCTGAATATTCATCACTTAGGATCGTACCTGGCACAAAACAGGTGCTCAGTAATTGCTCACTAAAAGAAGTGATACCTTATATCTTTTAAATACTCCATGTCATGCTGCTTTTATTTTAGACTGTAATAATTATTGAGATTCACCATGGTATGCCTTTATCACACATAGATGTTATACTATGTTACACCATACAGCTACACACACACATGCATGCACCCATGGGGAGGTGTGTTCAAAGCTGTTTACAGATGGTTTAGGCTTCAGTGACTTAGAGGATCGTCAGAGCCAGACCCGCTGATGCTTTCAGGGAGTCTGGACATTCGAAAGCACATGTGCCAACCCGTCAGTCACCATCTGCAGTCTTCCAGCTGAGAGCCATTGGAAAATAAAACGAGCTATTTCCTGGATGAATTCGTCACCAAGCCTCTACCAGAATAGCTTGGAACGTAGATGTTTCAATGACTAAAGAACGTTAGGAAAAAAAAAAAAAAAACCCACGGTCATTCCTGTGAGTCACAAAGTGTAAATGAACAGATGAATTCAAAGACTAAGTGAATTCAAAAGACGAGCCCCTTCCTAGGACCAGCAGGGACAGGGATGAGCCGTTTCAACGTGGGGCAGTGTTGGGGCAGTGATCTGGTCCAGGAAGGGTCAGCAGGTCGGGCGGCAGGTGAAGGTATCAGGTGGCATCACGAGTGCTGAGCATTGGTAGGATTATCCCATGTTTGGAGGATGCTTGGACTTCAGCAGACATTTTTGGTGGAATTTCTTTATTAAGCTCTTGAATTTGCTACCTATCTGCAACCTCAGAAACCTCCTCACATGCCCACTCTCCCACAGAGGTGGGAAACTGGAGTACATTTTTGCAACAGAATGATGGTGAATGATCTCCTATCAGGACACTTAAACTTTAATGATTTCAGGAACCAACCAGTGTAATTCCCTCCTCTCTTAAAAAAAAGGAAAACCAGGAATATGAGGAAAGAAAGATTTTTCTTATATTAGTATTTTATTTCAAAAAGGATTTGTTGCAATTTAGAAAAGCAAGTATACATGCTGCTGCTGCTGCTAAGTCACTTCAGTCGTGTCCGACTCTGTGTGACCCCATAGACGGCAGCCCACCATGCTCCCCCATCCCTGGGATTCTTCAGGCAAGAACACTGGAGTGGGCTGCCATTTCCTTCTCCAGTGGATGAAAGTGAAAGTGAAGTCGCTCAGTCGTGTCTGACTCTTAGCAGTCTGACCCCATGGACTGCAGCCCACCAGGCCCACCATTGCCTTCTCCAATATATATACATATATGTATTTAAATATACATATCATCTATAGGTTTACAAAAGCTGGCATAGATTTCTGGGTCCAACATCAAATTTGCATCTCACAGAATTAATGAAAAACCAGTGCCCGTCTGAATAGACACATTCAGAAAACAGTTATTAATTGACGGGGTGGAGGGTCCTGGAGTCCTCACTGGAGATGGTGAGGAGAAACACAGGAAGAAAGGCAGTGGCTCCCTCTCGGTTGGTTATGACTGACTCTTTTTAAATTAATTTATTTTGAATCGAAGGATAATTGCTTTACAATATTGTGCCAGTTTCTGCCACGCATCAACCTGAGTCAGCCCTCGGTGCACTCGCCGCCCCATCCCAGCCCTCTGGGTCATCACAGAGCCCGGGTTGAGCTCCCTGAGTCATACAGCAAATCCCCCTGCTCCTGTCTGACACATGGCAGCGTGCATGTTTCCTGTGACTCTCTCCATCCGTCCCGCCCTCTCCTCCCCCCTGTGTCCACAAGTCTCTTCTCTACGCCCGTGTCTCCTCTGCGGCCCTGCAGACAGGTTCATCAGTGAGGCTTCCTGGACTCCATACGTATGTGTTTATGTGCGATCTTTGTTTTTCTGTTTCTGGCTGACTTCATTCTGTATAATGTCTAGGTCCACCCACCTCATTAGAATCGACTCAAACGCGTTCTGTTTTTTGCAGCTGAGTGATGTATTGTCTGTATGTACCACGGCTCCCTTAGCCATTCATCTGTCTGTGGACATCTAGGTTGCTTCCACTTCCTAGTTATTGTAAATAGTGCTGCAGAAGGAAATGGAAACCCACTCCAGTGTTCTTGCCTGGAGAATCCCAGGGACGGGGGAGCCTGGTGGGCTGCCGTCTGGGGTCACACAGAGTCGGACACGACTGAAGCGACTTAGCAGCAGCAGCAGCAGCAGCAGTGCTGCAGTGAACATCGGAGAACACGTGTCTTTTTTGGATCCTCAGGGTATATGCCCAGTAGCGGGATCATTGGGTCACATGGTAGCTTTATCCCTAGTTTTTTTTTTTTAAGGAATCTCCATACTGTCTTCTATCATGGCTGTCTCAGTTTACATTCCCACCAAGAGTGCAAGAGGGTTCCCTTTTCTCCACATTATTGTTTGCACAGTTTTTGATGATGGCGAGTCTGACCAGTGTGAGGTGGTATTTCACTGTAGTTTTGATTTGCATTTCTTTTTAGCTTCTTCCTTTCGCGACATTCATCGTTTTATTTAATTCTCATACTTTTTGAAGGGTACTGCTGTTTTTACTTGCTGTAGACAAACCGAACTTTATTCTTTGTAATTAGCCCATGGTAACACAGTTACAACATATCAGATCTAACATTCACATCTTTATCTTGTACTATCTGTGAAACTTTGGGGAAGCTACTTAATGATAATAACAATAACAAGAAAAAATATTGCAAAAGTTATTGGAAAACCCATTTGTCTGACTTCTAGCGACCCCATGGACTGCAGCCTACCAGGCTCCTCCGTCCAGGGATTTTCCAGGCAAAAGTACTGGAGTGGGGTGCCATTGCCTTCTCCAATTTAGTACCTAACCTGTGCCAGATAATCTGAACACTTTTCCATGCCTTAACTCTTAAGATCCCTGGTGATGCTGTCAGTGTCACTATGATCATCCCACTCTAAAGATGTGAAAACTGAGGCAATGCGTGCTTAAGAGTGGTGTCTGCTGGATTTTGAAACAGAAGCATCAAATTCCTTTGATTTTGAACTACACTATTGCTTTCCTAAATTAAATTTTATTATTTTTAGAATCAAACCCTATGGGCATAAAATTCACCTTGTCTGTCAAAATCTGACTATTTAAGTTTCCCTAAAGTGTTCACAAAAACTACTGGTTATCTCAGTTCCCTTGAAAGTTAGTGTTTTGAACTGACAGTGCAAATTCTGAAAAAAAAAAAAACAAAAAACACTGACTGAATTCCTCTGAAATGTAAGAGCTTAAAAAAACTCAAGGAAAAAGCTGAAAACTGTTAAGCAAGATACAGGGGAATATTCAAAAACATTAAAAAAAAAAAACACTGTCAATTTGACTCTATTTCCAGTTGCATGTACATTTCCTTATCTAATTTAATAGGATATAATTTAACAGGAAAACAAAAAATGTGTATAATATCATCAAATTAATAGCACTCCCACAAACTATATTTTCTCTGCCAAAAGAACTCTGCCAAAGAAGTACTTGTACTGCATCCAATTCAATTTCGTTATAGTGTTTATTTTTAAACTTGCTTTGAATGTATCAGAAAAGTAACTGGAAGATACTCTACCTAGTACTATGGAAAAATAGCTACAGTTAAATTCGCTTGCAGCTGGTTTTTGGAGGACTACCTTTTAAGAGAATATCTAGTGAATATTAGTGATTAGAATATCTAGTGAATATTACAAACCTGTGAAAGCACACTCTGCTGCCTCCAGGACAGTCAGGAGGGGAGCAGAGCAGGACGAAGGGCGAGTCCGGACTGGCGCCGGCCCTGAACAAGCATTCACTGAAGTCTGACTTCACCTTGCTGGTGTCTGCTCCACGGAGAAAGTTTTCAGAAGGAAGCATTTCACTTTAAACTGACCAACAGTGGGCATCAGCTGATGTCTAGCTTCCATTATTTTAACAAATGTTTACTAAAGAATGTCTAGTTAGGCCATTTCCAGGTCATCACATTGTACAGACGCGGAGGTGCTCACAGGGGACAGAGAACTGCTGCTGCTGCTGCAGCTAAGTCACTTCAGTCTGTCCGACTCTGTGCGACTCCATAGACGGCAGCCCACCAGGCTCCCCCATCCCTGGGATTCTCCAGGCAAGAACACTGCAGTGGGTTGCCATTTCCTTCTCCAATGCATGAAAGTGAAAAGTGAGAGTGAAGTCGCTCAGTCGTGTCCGACTCTTAGCAACCCCATGCACTGCAGCCCACCACCCTCCTCTGCCCATGGGGTTTTCCAGGCAAGAGTACTGGAGTGGGGTGCCACTGCCTTCTCCGGGGACAGAGAACACTGGCAGGTAGAAAGTGAATGACAATGTAACCTTAGGGGCACTTGCCTGGAGGACCAGTGGTTAAAGCTCTGCACTTCCATGGCAGGGAACATGGGTTTGATCCCTGGGAGGGGAAGTAGGATACCACATGCTGCATAACGTAGAAAAAATGCCCCCCAAAATAGAAAAATACCAAAAAGCAGGGGGGGAAAATTTGTCTGTGTGTGTGTGTGTAATCTGCGATCTTAGGGAGTGGCTGGAGGTGATCAGAGCAAGGCAATGTGGCTGAAAGTGTGTGCAGACAAGATTCTGAAGGAGGATGAGACGGGCCCTCAGCGGGGCTCAGCGCCAGGGTCAGGGAGGACCACACCCACCGCGGATGGGGCGGGCAGATGCCACCTGAAGTCAGCCTTCTGGCAAAGGTCCTCAGGAAAAAGATCAGAAATTGAAGGCAGCATTATCAATCACCGCTCAGACGCATGGAGACTGCAGAGTTCCCTTTTCATTGACTAATAAAGCTGTGACAGAAAATACAGATGAAAGTTGTGTGGATTTTCCTGACCTTCTCAGTCGGCACAAAGGGCCACTCCTGAATGAAGGCTTTTATTGTGATTATCCTTCTGGGCTCCATTATAATCTGTTCTTTGCTCCCTTCTCACAAGATGGGAGGCTCTCTGGGGGAAAAGGATCGTGTCTTTTCATTGTTTTACCTCCGGTGTTGAGGACCAAGTAAGAATGTCTGCTGACTTTATTAATGACTGCTTCGATAATGAAAAGAAATAGCATTTTTCTCAATTTGCCAGTAAAATAATTGTGACCTTTTGTAATGCATCTACTTGAGTTTCATTGGTTTCCCTCTAAAATTTAGTATATCCCTGAAATTACCTGAATATCCCTGAAACGAAGATCATGGCATCTGGCCCCATCACTTCATGGGAAATAGATGGGGAAACAGTAGAAACAGTGTCAGACTTTGTTTTTTTGGGCTCCAAAATCACTGCAGATGGTGACTGCAGCCATGAAATTAAAAGGCGCTTACTCCTTGGAAGAAAAGTTATGACCAACCTAGATAGTATATTCAAAAGCAGAGACATTACTTTGCCGACTAAGGTCCGTCTAGTCAAGGCTATGGTTTTTCCTGTGGTCATGTATGGATGTGAGAGTTGGACTGTGAAGAAGGCTGAGCGCCGAAGAATTGATGCTTTTGAACTGTGGTGTTGGAAAAGACTCTTGAGAGTCCCTTGGACTGCAAGGAGATCCAACCAGTCCATTCTGAAGGAGATCAACCCTGGGATTTCTTTGGAAGGAATGATGGTAAAACTGAAGCTCCAGTACTTTGGGCACCTTATGCGAAGAGTCGACTCATTGGAAAAGACCCTGATGCTGGGAGGGATTGGGGGCAGGAGGAGAAAGGGACGACCGAGGATGAGATGGCTGGATGGCATCACAGACTCAATGGACGTGAGTCTGAGTGAACTCCGGGAGCTGGTGATGGACAGGGAGGCCTGGCGTGCTGCGATTCATGGGGTCGCAAAGAGTCGGACACGACTGCGCGACTGAACTGACTGAAATACCGCTATGTGGAAAACTTATGGAGACAGATAGGTGACTTCAGGATGTTAAAGGGAAGGGGGAACTTGACATTTTTCTCAAGGAGAGAGCCAGTCATTTCCAAAAGGCTAGATTTCAGAAAATGTAACTTACAGGGGGAAAGGAAGAAATTCAAAGGATCTCAGACTTCTTCCCAGACGTTTCTCCAAAGGGATGGATGATTGTCAGAGTAACTGATGAAAAGTTGAGAACTGGTCCAGTCTGGCAAATATGTTTCTAACTTGAACTCATTTACTGAAGCATTTCTTACCTCAATAATGAGGCTTATTTTTTATATTTTAATGAAAAATTTTAAAGTTATTGCACAGATGGCAACATGGAGCAGACTTAATGAATTATGGCTGAATAGAATATAGCGACATGAGTGTGAACTGTGCATACATCAGGAGCAAAATGAGAGGCAGGGCACATTTATAAATATTTCCATGGACCTACAGATCAAATAACGTTATCCAATTCCATGAGAAAATTCTGAACAATCCTAGGGAGCACCTATCACAGTAGAAGCCATCTGCTGTCCACCCAAATACGTCCCAAACTGTAATCGAAATCTTTCTATATTTATGCGCTGAAACTTGGGCAAGTCTGATAGGTCAGGTTTGAATTAAAATGTATCAGTAAGCATATACACACACACACACACACACACACACACACACAATACATAGAAGTATTTTTTTCCCCTTGAAAGAACCTTAGACTTATAGAAAAATTATAAAAATAGCATAAGAGCTTTCTCATATACTATTTATCCAGTCTAATCATAGCGCTTTATATAACCAAATCCAATTCTCAAAGCCAGGTAATTAGCTTTATGTAGTACTCTTAAATAAGTATTAGAATTTATTCCAATTTTACCCATGTTTTCCTTCTCATCCTTTTTCTGCTCTAAGATTCAGCTCAGGACCCAAGTTAATTGTTGTCTCTCTTCCTCTCCTTCAGCCTGTGACATTTCCTGTCCTTTCTTGTCTGTCATGAGCCTACACTTTTAATGAACACCGCCCGGTTATTTTGTAGAACGTCTCTTATTTTGGGTTTGCCCGATACTTTCTCATGCTTAGATTGATGGTCGAAAAGTTGCCCCCAGGAATGATGTTACGCCTACAGGTCCAGACTCTCCTGTATTTTCTCTATGCCAAACCATGACTTAGCCATTACTCCACAGAGCCCCAATTCCTGTTCTTAGAGAAGGGTATTTAGAAAAAGGCTACAATTAAGAATTGGGAGTATGAAAATTTACATTTAAAAACAATACATTTACCAAAACCCTGTCAAACAAAATTTCTCTCAAATTAGATACCACTTGTCCTTTGAGTTAACATTAAATTAATTAAATTTATTTAGTATAAGCAATGGGTTGGCCAAAAAGTTCGTTCGGGTTTTTCCATAACACCTTATAGGAAACTCGAATGGAGGTTTTGGTCAACCCAATATGCTGTTTGTATTTGAGAACCAAGAGGTTTGTACATCTAGATAAACATATAATGGAAGTTTCAGACTGAGCCTGAAAAATTTAGGTATATCGAGGAGATCAGACAAACTAATGTGCGCTTCATACTGAAATGAAGCTTCACTGGGACTGAAAAGATTTTGGGGGAAATGACTTATTGACACATTACAGGAGTTTAGACAGAACAGTGTGTGCATGTGTGCAAGGGGCGGAGAAGCAGAGAGAAGACCCGAGACTATTTGCTGAGAGGCTGCAGAGAGCACGCAAGTGCAGGGCCTCGAATTTGCATGGTGTTTTAAAAAGGACTTTGAGTTCAGAACACTGGACACATTAGTTATCAGTGGGCGGGGACAACAACCCTCAGAATCAACAAAGGAAAAATGAAAACACCCATCTTATAGCTGATGAAACTGCACCTTGAGAGGTTTAATGGTATCCACTATAAATGTTTAAAATATGGATCCAAGACTAGAATTCTTATTTTCTCATGTCTCGTCTACTGCTTCTTAAAAACCTTGAATAATAATTACACTTAAGAGCAGTAGGAAAATCCATTTAAGAAGACAGAGTGGAGTGAAAAAGGAGACCCAGGACATGCTGGCAAACCAGGGGAGGCCAGCGTCAAGAGATGGCAGTGATAGGAATGTCAACTGCCAGAGGGAGGCCTGAGCTCTGTCAGCCCAGTAACCCCGTGCAAATGTTCTCTGTTACTTACCACAGTGGCTATTGTGTCATGGACACATTAAAGACCATTAGTTAATTATGAGTGCAAGCTAACTCCTGGAAAATAAATGCAGAAGTCTTCCAAGGTCTCATTGGAGCCCTTTTTTGAATACAGAATAATAAGAACTCAAAAGAGTTCTTTCAGTGTACAGGAAGATAACAAGCTATTAAAAGAAATGCAATCAGGAGTTTTCAAACCAATAGCTGGTTGAACAAAACAACACTCATGCCCCCCTACTCTAAGTCCGAGCTTTACACTCAGCTATTAGCTAGCTGTTCATATGTTAGCAAATCACACCATCTCTTACTGTCAAGTTAAAAACACTGACTGGGTCTGCAATGTGTCCAGCAATTTGTTTTAGGGACCAAAAAGAAGCATAAAGAATTTTTTTCTTTACTGTATTTAGGTTGATTATACTAAGAAAAACGACATAACAGATCATGAAATCTCACATTTATCTGTTCATTATTTATTTATTTATTTTTAAACTTTTTATTTTTGCTTTATTTTACTTTACAATACTGTATTGGTTTTGCCATACATTGACATGAATCCGCCACAGGTGTACATGAGTTCCCAATCCTGAACCCCCTCCCACCTCCTCTCCCATATCATCTCTCTGGATCATCCCCGTGTCTGTTCATTATTTACAACAAAATTCAGAGTAGCAATTGTTAGGGCATAAAAATGAAATTAAAATGCTGGTTGCCTATAGATTTCTAAAACAAATGACATTAATATATTCACATTTATTATTATATTATTTATTACTGATTCATTTATTTGTTATCCAAATGTTAATTTTATGTCAGAGGGATGTTTAAAAATTTCGACGTGTTTTAAACTTATGCCTTCTTATGCTTTAGACTTATTATGAGCAGACAAAGCATGTCTCCGTGAAGAACGACGACTCTGACATAGTTTGGCAGGAAGGAGGTGTCTCTTTTATGACACCTTGAGCTACCAAACCAACCCACACGTTCTCCTTGAATACTACACAGCATGAAAAGGAATGAAATTCTGATCCACAGAGCAACATGGATGGATCTGATAGACTTTACGCTGAGCAAAAGAACATATACTGACTATTCTGTTACATCTGAAATGCTGCTGCTGCCGCTGCTGCTAAGTCGCTTCAGTCGTGTCCGACTCTGTGCAACCCCATAGACAGCAGCACACCAGGCTCCCCCATCCCTGGGATTCTCCAGGCTAGAACACTGGAAGTGAAGTGAAGTGAATTGAACTCGCTCAGTTGTGTCTGACTCTTTGTGACCCCGTAGACTGTAGCCTACCAGGCTACTCCATCCGTGGGATTCTCCAGGCAAGAACACTGCAGTGGGTTGCCATTTCCTTCTCCACAGGATCTTCCCTACCCAGGGATCGAATGGAGGTCTCTCACATTGTGGGCAGATGCTTTACCCTCTGAGCCACCAGGGAAGCTCTAAGAATACTGGAGTGGGTTGCCATTTCCTTCTCCAATGCATGAAAGTGAAAAGTGAAAGTGAAGTCGCTCAGTCATGTTCAACTCTTTGCGACTCCATGGACTGCAGGCCACCAGGCTCCTCCATCCATGGGATTTTCCAGGCAAGAGTACTGGAGTGGGGTGCCACTGCCTTTTCCATCTGAAATGCTAGAAAAAGCCAAAACTAATCTAGGGTGAAAAACATAAGAAAAGTGGTTGCCACTGAAGGCTGGGGAGTAATGAGAGGGAAGCCTTTTGCAAGAGAAAATGTTCTACCCTGTGAAAAGAGAGACATTACACAGGTATATCCATTTGTCAAAAACTGTACTGCTAAGACGTATGCATCCTGTTGTCTGTAATTTTTACTTTAAAAATGGAAGAAGCAAGTAGAAAAATCAAGAAGCCGTTGGCTAGTGGGTGGAGGTATAGATGGCATGAGACAGAATGTTGATTACTACAGAAGTTGGGTGATATGTGTGTGGGGATTCATTAGTTCAGATCTATTCTCATTGTACATGTTTAAAGTTGTCCAGATTTATAAATTAAAAAATGAAAACTATAAAATATTATGAAAAATTTAGATGATAAATTTTAAGTGAGCTCCAAGTCATTATTTGATATCCCAAAGTCCTTTTTAAAATTAACTTCTTTGAAAGTCAAGAAAAGCTACTGGACATGCCAAAAACAAACAGACAAACAAAACTCGGGGTATGACCTCTCATGCTGACATAAGATGGCCATGGGACCTTGACCACGAGCTGGACCACAAAGCTGCTCTCCACCTCCTGTCTGGAGCGTCGGAGTCAAGGCCCACTGCCCGGGCCACAGTCCTGTTCATGGCAATTCCTGCTGATGATTTTGTTGTTTAGCATCGATGATGACTGAGTGTCCATGATGAAATCTGGTATTCCAATGATGTGCAAACCCTGAATGTTGAATGAATTATCATTTATAATGTGTGAGGGGCTAAAGGAAGAGGCTCTGATCATGTTCTGTCAACAAAGCCACCGCTACCACTGCACAGTAAAAATGAATGACATTTCATTTTCAGTCAAGAATTGATTAGAAAAACCATCTCACCTGATGTTTTTACCGTGAGAATTATGAATTGAGTAACTTCTATTTAAAACAACATCAAGTTTCTGGGATGCTGACACCTGAAAGCCCTGGTGAGATTTCTCCATAATAAAATAAGGTGTTTTTCATGGGTATGTCTGTTCTCTTCCAAGGCATATGTGCCCACTCCCCGGGTCTCAGTCCCGTCAACGGATGGAGTGCACACCTGTGATGAGGTGAGGTTCCCCAGACCCGTAGCTCTCCACACTTACTGCCTTCAGAATCACCTGGGAGCTCAGCCAACCAGCGCCCAGGCTGCCCTGGTAAATCAGAACTGCGGGGGCCGGAGCACTAAAGCTCCAGGATGACCCAGTCCGCGCCAAGCTGGAGAACCAGTGGGGTGTGCTTCGTACCCTCTTTCCCCCTTACTAGCTGGAAACGGTGTTCTGTTTTCTGATCTGTCTGCAGTGACAACGAAACAATTACCTCCATTAACAAGATGCCTGTTTCTTAGGACAGAGAGGAGAGACAGGAAGTGGAAAATCCCAGCTTACTTCCATCCACTGGACAGTGATACGGACTAAGCAGAACAGAGTTGCTTCAAGGGAGAAGCATTTTTCCCGATTAGTGTAATTGATTCAATATTTTCATGTTTTTTTTTTTTTTTTTAATACAAGAAGAAGTTGTTGGAGCTCTAAAGGCAGACATTTAATTTGATGTCAGAAAATTAAACCAGTAAAGGGAATAAGTCTTGGGGCCCCCGCTGTTCTTTATCGTTCTCAGTAGCATTGTGGATGGTCTGTTCACCCTTGAACAATTGAGGGAATGAGGAATCCTTAAACACAGATAGAATGGCTTTCTGTCTATATCACAAAGAATGCTCACGAGACATTGAGAGAGGAGCAATCTTCATCCATTCATACGAATGTTTCGAGTGGACGTAATAAACGCTGTGATTAGTGATCGTGGGCAGTTAGCCCCTTAGAAGTGATATATTAGACTGTAATCCATGACGCAGTTTATAACTCTTATTGATGGCGTTATGATTATCTTCTAAGGAGCAATTAATATTATGAAATATACACCCTTAGTATAATGCTAAGGTGCCTGGGGGCCGGATGGTGGATGGGGCACTAGATACACTGTTTGCGCTACTCATACCGGTGTTCTCCTTTATTTCCAACCCAAGAAATCACAGGGAGCCTCATTAGATTTCTGCAGCTCTTTTCCTCTGTATTTCCTCTTCCTCGTATCTATGCCTTTATTCTTTGCAGGGTCCATAGCAATTATGACCAAAGTTTTCAAAAACAGAGATATTTGTAACGCTGTGAAATAATACCAATAATTTCCCATGAATTTCAAACAGAGAGACTCCGAGTTTCCAAAAGTTAGTGGGCACAGACATGAAAGGGGCTTCCCTGGTGGCTGGGAACAGGCATCACCATGACAGGAGGTCAACAGCGAGCCCACAGCAAGAAGAGGTGCGAGAAAGGGGAATCTGGTGGTCGTGGTCAGGTATGAGGCCGCGTGGCTCAATCTCAATGTGGAGCCTGGTGCGCGGTAGAACGGGCCGGTTCATTGTTGCGTGGTCACTCCCAACTCTGAGTCTCATTTCACTTACCAGGACACTGACTATAATATAACTGGGGCAACTGACATGCTCCTCTTAAAAACGCACTGCTCATTTAATGATGTGGTCAGCACGCGGCTCCGGTTTCAGCTTCTCACTCACTGTGGCTCAGCGGCTCTCCTTCACAAGCCTGTTTATTTTCTGAGTTTCACTGTAGAGAGGATTCACACTTGCAGCCATTGTATTTCTTCATTTTAAGAGCAGAGCACCCAGCAGCTTATCTCAAACATTCCAGATGTGAATTCCATATGGCACTGTGGTTTCACGAGCTGCCAGCACGGGACGCAAAGGCGGGGATACAGATTTTTTTTTCGTTTTCTCTGCGGCTTTGCGTGTGCATGCTGTTTTTTTGTTGGGTTTTGTTTTTTGACATTAATATCTTGGTACTTCAGTATCAATCAAGATGTGAAATCTCCTGAAACACTGAAAAAGGAAACAGACTTTCTTTCCTTTTTACCGATGATGCCAAAATATACCAAAATGCCAGGATGAATTTCATGTCATCACATTTACAGGAGAACGGGTAGCTCTCCTGACATGAAAATAATCCTGAAATAATGACCACGGCAAAACCCAGGATCTTCTCTTTACTAAGTTATGTAACTCTATCAAGCATCTTATCCTAAAACAATGAAATCGTCCGTCATTATTAAAGACCACACATGAGAGAAAAGACTGGCGAGAAATTAGAAAATGTGGCCTGAGGGAAACCAGGGTATCAGTTTGATAAGAAAACAACTCTGAGGGAGCCAGATATCCTGATTGCTGCTCTAACAATTTTTTTTTTTCCCTCGAAATGAGCTCAATCTTCAGCTGTTACCATCTCTGCTCTCAGTACCGAGTGCATTATTTTTGCTGGAAGGTACTTCCTCTACAGTGTAAGTGGAAAAAAAAAGAAGTGCTGAAAGAGGTCTAGAGCAAAAAAATAATTCCTGCTACCTCCCGGCAGGCTTCTTTTAAAGATAAACATGTTTACCGTTCCAGTTTAACTATAACTGAAGTCGTACATCAATTTTAAAAGAGCCATCTGAAAAGTAAAACGGTTGGTGCTGCTTCTCTAATCTGAAAACTGTCAGATCTTAAAACATACATCTCAGGACTTATAAGCATTCTAATTATTAAAACGTCTGTTTTTGTGGTATTCATTAGGGTTACTGGTTTAGAAGTAAGCACTGTAGCAAGCAGTCAAGAGAGAGTTTTCTTAAGAATAAACTGTATTTAATTGTTCCTTAAATTAATGATAATTATATGATAATCTGAGCAGATTCATCATAATTCAGTTCCCAAGGAGTGCCCAATAAAAATCTAAAAATAATTAAATAGCAGACTTCCGATCTGAAGATGGCATATTTAAGACACTTCTAAAACTGCCTTCTGCACTTGGAAATCTTAAAAATAACATCAAGGAGAATCAGAACAGTAATATAATCTTTTATGAAACCCGAAGACACCTAAATCCCAGAACCACAATCCATACCAAAAGTAAAAGCCGGTGGAGAAGTGGTTGCTGACCTAACAAGGAAGATAAACCTCAGATGCTCACGTCGAAGGATTAGCACAGAGAACTCAACACCGATTCTGAAATTCCCATCCACCAGTAAAACATTAACCAGTCATCTTTCTAAGTGTCTCTCTCCCAATCTCACACATGTGCGCACACACACACACAGGCAAGCATCATAAGATATTTGAGAATGTTTCTTATTTACACAAAAATGAAACCAAAACAAACCAAAAGAGAAAACTTGGAAAGGCTGTCATGATACAAAGAGCAGAAGAAAATATCAATACTATGAAAATTATATACTCACATAAAAGTGAAATTGAATGTCGCTTAGTCCTGTCCCACTCTTTGCAATACCATGGACCACACAGTCCATGGAATTCTCCAGGCCAGAATGCTGGAGTGGGCAGCCTTTCCCTTCTCCAGGGGATCTTCCCCACCCAGGGATTGAACCCAGGTCTCCCATATTGCAGGAATATTCTTTACCATCTGAACCATCAGGGAAGCCCAAGAATACTGGAGTAGGTAGCCTATCCCTTCTCTAGGGGATCTTCCCAACCCAGGAATTGAACCAGGGTCTCCTGCATTGCAGGTGGATTCTCTACCAACTGAGCTGTCAGGGAACCAACAATCTTGTAAATAGCTCTCAATCGACTAACTTCCGCTTGAGCCCCACTGCCTTTACCCCAACAAGGCCCACCCTCCTTCCTGTCCAAGAACATGGTGACTGCCTTCTAATTAGGCTTCTGCTTTCAGCTGGCCGCCTAGAATCCACTCCCCACCTGACGGTCTGAATAATTTACAGAGGCAAAGCTTTCGTCTTCTCTCTGCATCAGGATAATGTACTAATTCCTTAATGAGATTCCACATGATGCGACCCTACTTAGCACTTTCTAGCTTTTTTTCTCAGCACCCCTCTCTACCCTCCCTTTCTCTCCTCCTAGCTCTACCCAATCTTAGCTCAGAAGCACTGAACTTTCCTCAGTTGCACTCTGAGCAAGTGCTCCTTTGCCCCTTCCATCCCTTCACATATGGTGTGAACTTGAACTTGACTGTCCCCTGCATTCCCTGTGTACCAGGTCTTATCCCAGGCATTTCAGCATTTCCTCCTGAAGACCTCCTCCCTGCCAAGGCTGGGTTAGGTATACAGTTTATTTGACATGGAACTTACCCCACTGGATTTTTTGTTGTCTTTTATGTGTTAATATTTCCTAATAGACTATCCAACCTGGAAGGAGCCTGTTTATTTCTCCATTAACATGTCCAGGGCATTGCACAATGCAAAACATTTAGCAAACACTCAAAAATGTTAGTTGAATTAAGAAACGAAAAGTGAAAGAAAGCTCATGCAATTCAAATAATGGAATCAGAGCAGCACAGCTGCCAGCTGATGGAGTAAGGGATCTAGCCGGAAAACATCTTCTCTGTACACCTTCATTTTTCCAGGACAGTGTCAACCCAGATACTTGATGTGGTGGTTCATGGCTTGTCACAAACTCTCCAACAGCTAAATGGATGCTTTCAGTGAGGATTCCCAGCCCTCATCTTAAAATCAACTTGAAAGAAACTAAATGTATGACATTTCCCTTCAGACTTGACCTTTGTTCAGTACCCCTTTTGTGCATCAAAGGAGACAATGTGAAAATTCACATTGATTTTCATTTGCCTTCTCAGATTTATGCAGCTTCATGGGCGGGGTTGGGAGGAGGGTGCGGGGAGGCGAGGTAGGTAGGGTAGGTAGGGGCCTTCCCTGGTGGCTCAGATAGTAAAGAATCTGCCTGCAATGCAGCAGACCCGGGTTCGATCACTGGGTTGGGAAGATGCCCTGGAGAAGAGAATGGCTACCCACTCCAGTATTCTTACCTAGAGAATTCCATGGACAGAGGAGCCTGGTGGGCTACAGTCCATTGGGTTGCAAAGAGTCAGACGCGACTCAGGGACTAACACTTTCACTCTTAACCAGTAATTATTAAACTACAACCTCCACACTATAATCTAGGGTAACTAAAACAAAACAGATAAAATTTAAAGAAAAGTATTAAAATATTAACTTTAGAATTAAAAAATAATAAAAAGGCTACAGAAATTTTTCCAGTTAATAAAAGAGAAGAAGCAAAGGCTAACAAAAGAGTTGAAGAGAAGAAGCAAAGGCTAACAAAAGAGTTGGAAAGTGGATAAAATAATTTGAATTTCTGGAAGGAAAAATGTTTAGAAAGCATGCAAAACCCAATAGCGTAAGTTAATAGAATTCCTTCTCCAGATTGACTCTTTAGTTATAGAGAAGGAAGCCAAGGGACCAAATCAGAATTAAACTGTTAATCATGCAGGATCTGGAATGGATTAAAAGAAATCAGACTACAAAGCAAACCTTGAGACAATCAGGAATTATTTCTACAAGCCTCCCACTATTAATAAATACTTGTTTAATGTTGCAAGAATCACACTTCCTTCAAGTAAAGAACAATGACTTAACGAGCTATCACTAAGTACTGTATCCTGGGCACTTCACTGGTGTGTGGCTGGCTTACTTGGGCCTGCTTTATTGATTACAAGTTTTCAGCTTGCAATTGTAACACATGGTTAGGTGGTACGCTCTCTGGATGTGAGATCTGGATAACAATCTTTATGAATTTTTATTGAACAGATTTTCTTAACAGGTACTATTATGTCTTTAAGAATATTATTTATCAATATTTTCCAACTATATTCATGTTGATATATGGCAGAAATGAACACAATATTGCAATTATTCTCCAATTAAAAATAAAATAAAGAAAAGAACTATTAAAAATTTTCATGTGAGTTTGTAGATTAAGGATGTTTAAAACTTGGAGAAATTTACAATAATACTGCATGCTGCTGCTGCTGCTAAGTCGCTTCAGTCGTGTCCGACTCTGTGCGACCCCATAGACGGCAGCCCATCAGGCTCCGCCATTCCTGGGATTCTCCAGGCAAGAACACTGGAGTGGGTTGCCAGTTCCTTCTCCAAAGCATGAAAGTGAAAAGTGAAAGTGAAGTTGCTCAGTCATGTCCGACTCTTTGCGACCCCATGGACTGCAGCTTACCAGGCTCCTCGGTCCATGGGATTTTCCAGGCAAGAGTACTGGAGTGGGGTGCCATTGTCTTAAAAAGCAAAAGTTACAGCGGATGAAACAAATCTAGAGGACATTTATTTAGAAGGATGGCAAATATTTTTATTTTTGTTGGTAATGTATTCATTTGACTTTTTCCATCAATATTAAGCATTCTAATTATGGGTCTTTAAATTTGAAAAGTGGGTTTCCGAGATAAATTAATGAGTTGGAGGGAACAGTCTGGCTAAAAGAACAGAACAAACAATTTTATTTTTCTGAATATCGAGACAAAAATATGAGAAATTGTAAGTGACGAATACTGAGTATTAATCATTTTCCCTGCAGTCTGTGCAATTTTCATTGCAAGAGGACTATGTCAGACTCCATTGGAAACATTAAATCTGCTTTGTGAGTTGAAGAAAAAGCTATGCTTAGCTAGTTTGTTCCAAGTGTCTAAATGCTGATTTCAGAAATAATGAGTGAGATGACTTTCTGAGGATCAGGACATTTGCCAACTTTTTCTCTCTGGAAAAGGAGTCCATGACCCTTTCAGACTCTCCAAGGGCTGAGAAGCTTGTTTTCATCTGGACCTGAACTCTGTTTCTAGCAATTTCTGTGAGTTGTTCCTGGTCCTGAGTCTAGAGATACATGGAATCCATCCACGACTTCATTAACACACCATTTCAGCTGTTTCTATAGACTTTTTACCAGTTAACACTTTTTTGATTTGACTTCTACCATTCTCACTGTTTAAAATGTGACTTCTCAAACTTCAGAAATGTAGATATTTCGGATCCGTGCCTGTGTGCCCGCTCAGTTGTGCCTCTTTGTTACCCTAGGGACTGCAGCTGAGCAGGCTCCGCTGTCCACGGAATTTTCCGGGTAAGAACACTGGGGTAGGTTGTCATGCCCTTCTCCACCAGTGTCTCCTGCGTCTCCTGCGTTGGCAGGCAGCTTCTTTACCACTGAGCCACTGGGAAGTCCCACATATTTCTGATGGATTCAGTCAATTCAGGCCGAGTGAGACTTTTACGTCCTTTCCTCTATGGCTGGAGGCTGGGCTTTGTCACTGTTATTTCTCAGTAGCCGTATCGGCCGCTGCACCGGGTGGGTGTGTTTGTCGCTGTGCTTCAGTCAGACTCTTTCGACCCCACGGACAGCAGCACGCCAGCCTCCTCTGTCCTCCACTGTCTTCCGGAGTTTGCTCAGATTCATGTCCATTGAGTCAATGCTGCTATCTAACCATCTCATCCTCTGCTGTCCCCTTCTCCTTTTTCCTTCAATCTTTCCCAGCATCAGGGTCTTTTCCAATGAGTCAGTTCTTGCAAGAATACTGAATATAGAGTTTGTGTTAAAACAGGTCTCCTTGTCTTGTGTATGTGAAGATTTATTTATTTTTAACATTGGCAGAGTCTCTGTATTTACCTCTGGATAAACCTCCCTCTGTGTAAGCCTAGTATGTAGAACCTCACTGCCCTCAGCTTGCTATTTCCCCTTAAACAATATTCTCCAGAATAAAACGAAACCTACCTACATGTAGGAACTGGGGTATGTATATGGTATCTAAAAGACTGTCATAAGGCGTCTTGTTAACATGCCTCATGGGAGACAATGAAAACTTTCTAGGGCATAAGATAATCTATGACATCAGGCTGGATAAGCTAATTGTGGACTCTTGTGATGACTTCTGATATCTTATACAACCACAGACCAATCAATCAATACGAGAAATCAACTATGGATCATTATCATGGTACCTGTTTTCCTTTTTTTTTCTGCCACTGAGAATTTTGGAGAGAGATTTTACCTCTAATTTTGTGGCAGCCACACCTAACCTCTTGTTTCCGGATAAACCCCAAGGCTGGTTTTACCACCACTGACTGTACTTGCTAACAGTAAGCACGGTTAATTTCCAACTAGCATCTCAGTGAGCTGTCTCTCTGTTTCAGGGTTCCATGAACATGTCAGAGGAGCACTGACAAGCAAAGACCTGAAGAGAGGGAACAGCTCAACTGTGGTTCCCTACTTCCCAAACTTGCTGCTGCAGGATTAAGACTCTCTTCCCACAAAGCTGCAGATGTCCCTGTACTACGCAACTTCTGATTAGTTTTACGACTCCTACACAGGAAGACTCCATCCTGTTCCCCCATACAAGGACCGCATCCCCTTGAATGAATGGCATCAAACTTGTTTTTTCAGACATTTGGGCTTCTTTGGTGGTTCAGACAGTAAAGAATCTGCCCACCGTGAGGGAGACCCAGCTCCAGTCCCTCGGCCAGGAAGATGCTCTGGAGAAGGGAATGGCAACCCACTCCAATATTCTTGCCTGAAGAATTACATGGACAGGGAGCCTGGGGGGGCTACAGTCCATGGGTCACAAAGAATTGGACAGGACTGAGTGACTAACACACATTTCTGTTGTTCTTTATTTTTTTTGGAGGGGAGGTGGTTGGAGAGGGGTCACTTTATACTCAGCTTGAGTTATTTTCTGACTTTTGCCCCTTCCAAATTTTTTTCTACTTTGTCTTTGGAGGGAGCAGTTTTAAATGCAAATTTAATCGTTTAAACTTTCTCTGCTGAAAATCTATCAGTGGCTTCTAATGACACGTGTTTCTCTCACATCAGATTGTAAGAGATGAGGCTCTGCTCTTCCTCCCTGCCCGGGAGCCTGTTACAGCGCGTGCACTGCAAGCGGCCTGCAATAAATGCTTGCTGAATAAAACGAATGCACGACCACTGAATTACGAAACCTACCGCCATGTTTTCCCTTGGTCATCCTTAGTTTTTTCCTCAATTTTTTGTTTTAAATTTGAACTTACCAAAAAGACTGTTAGGATGCATGTGCCCTTTATATCCTATATGGATTTTGTTACCAGTAGGAGAGACAAAACTAATTCATAGCAGATTCATTTTTATGATTGTCCCAACACTTTGACAAATATTTTCCAAGACTGCCTATTATTTTTCTAACTCATCAGTTCAGTTCAGTTCAGTTCAGTCGTTCAGTCGTGTCTGACTCTTTGTGACCCCATGAATCGTAGCACGCCAGGCCTCCCTGTCCATCACCATTTCCCGGAGTTCACTCAGACTCAACGTCCATTGAGTCGGTGATGCCATCCAGCCATCTCATCCTCAGTTGTCCCCTTCTCCTCCTGCCCCCAATCCCTCCCAGCATCAGTCTTTTCCAATGAGTCAACTCTTCGCATGAGGTGGACAAAGTATCGGAGTTTCAGCCTCAGCATCATTCCTTCCAAAGAACACCCAGGACTGATCTCCTTTAGGGTGGACTGGTTGGATCTCCTTGCAGTCCAAGGGACTCTCAAGAGCCTTCTCCAACACCACAGTTCAAAAGCATCAATTCTTCGGCATCAGCCTTCTTTACAGTCCAACTCTCACATCCATACATGACCACAGGAAAAACCATAGCCTTGACTAGACGGACCTTAGTCAGCAAAGTAATATCTCTGCTTTTGAATATGCTATATAGGTTGGTCATAACTTTCCTTCCAAGGAGTAACCATCTTTTAATTTCATGGCTGCAATCACCGTCTGCAGTGATTAACTCATAGTATCTTATATTTTTAATCAAAGATTTATTACAAAATATCTTGTCATTTTAAAATATTTTGTTTTTTTTTCTCTCCATAAATAGCTTTTTAAACCTCATTTTAACTTTTCCTTCCTCTAGGATTAATATGTTTACCTAAACTCAGCAGGAACTATTTCAAATTTGCATTTCTGAGGTCTCTTTAAAATGCTTGACCTTGTATTTAACTTTCTAGTTAACAGATTAAAGTAACACATTTAAAAAAATCCTTATGTTTTAAACAGTCTTCAGGGCCCTGTCTGCATATTCAGAGACAAATTTCTTTAAGGAAGTCTCTAATTCCAAGAAAGTGTACTGTTGCATAAAGTTATAATCCTTGGTTGATGAAAGCATTCCGTTTCGTCCCCATGCATATACATTAACTCATGGTATATTGTGTGTGACTCTGGGGCATGTGTGTTTGTATGTGCAGTAGATGAACATGTAGTCTCATGAAACAGAGGCCAGATTTTCCAGAAATATTTCCCATTTTTCAGTAGTTTATATCACTTCTAAAGAAATAATTATTTATTGCAGAAAAGGAATGGATACAGGACAGTTATACCAAAAAATCTACTATCAAATAACTCAAGGTATATTATTTAATGCCGTGTACACTGTATGTACACTATGATATTAACAAAACCTGGACAAGTCGATTTGTTCACCTTAACCATCTTAAATGATTTTGTCTGTTGCCACAAAAAGGATTTGTTGAAGCAATGAAATCAGTTGTAAAGATGACTACTAAAAATCCCTCCATCCTGCCAAAGACAATCTGGTCTATCAAATACTATCTTGAAATGTCAGTGGCTTCTTTGAAAATATGGACATGCACTGTTAACGTGGGAATTATTTGTCATGGTCTAAATTTTTCATGGCATTTAACAAGTACTATATAATTTGAAAAACATAGTGTGTATCATTATAATACACAATGGCATAATATGATACCATAGAGATAAAATAATCCAAATACTTTAATGCAACATAATGGCCTAATAATATAATGCATAATAACGAGTTAAGTTTTCCAAGAGTTTATGTTTCCAGTTTTTTCACATTTGTTTCCTAATTAATCTTCCAGAAAATTCTGCGAGACATATTTTATAGTCCTGATTTGACCAGGAAAAAGAAATTCATGGAAAATAATGACTTGTACAAAACCTGTCAGTTTCAGAGCTGAGAGCAAAACACAGGTGGGAAGTCAATTTCTTTCCTCTGACTTCTAACATCACATTCTACAGTAGCTGCTAGTTTTTAAGAAAACAAATCTATTTCTCATCAAATCATTTCACTAGCATCAAACCAGCAGAAAAAAGGAATATTCAAATTTTCAAAAAATATTTTTTAAAAATTTGTGGTAGTGGAAATAATGTTGAAGGCTGAGAAGCTAGGAAGTGGTAATCAGGAAGCTGGGGTATGAATCTTCTCTAAGTCATCTAACATCTGAGAAAATTAGCATCGGTCATTCCTTGACAAGTACACCTGAAGCAAAGTTTTGGGTGGGTTAGCCCAGCTTACCCACCAAAAACACTTTCTCCAATTCTCCTTCAGATAAACCAGATGGGCCAAGCACAGCTGATCTGATCAAACATTTCAGGTCTCTGAGAATATTTCTAACAAAAGGCATGGAAACCTGAAGCTTTCTTGAACTATACTTATTTCAAGAGAAATCATTTTATGAAATAAATGCAATATGAATGAGATCACCATGGCTGAACTATTCTATAATGGGTAATATTCTAATAGGCTGTCATTCACATACTTAATGCATCCTTTCCTATTATCAAGCTTTTGGTATAATTACCACTTAATCAAATGTCCCGAGTGTCCTAGATATGGTAATATATCATTCAGGTTGGCGAAACATGATGAGAGCTGTACTTTTAAAACTACCTGACTTGGCCCACCAGACTGCAAAGGCTTCTCAGGGTGGGTGATGGATTCACTTGCTCTTCTCTTTCCATATTTGGGGTTACAATCAGTTCAGTTCAGTTCAGTTCAGTTGCTCAGTCGTGTCCGACTCTTTGTGACCCCATGAATCGCAGCACACCAGGCCTCTCTGTCCATCACCAACTCCTGGACTTCACTCAGACTCACGTCCATCGAGTCAGTGATGCCATCCAGCCATCTCATCCCCGGTCATCCCCTTCTCCTCCTGCCCCCAATCCCTCCCAGCATCAGAGTCTTTTCCAATGAGTCAACTCTTCGAATGAGGTGGCCAAAGTACTGGAGCTTCAGCTTTAGCATCATTCCTTCCAAAGAAATCCCAGGGCTGATCTCCTTCAGAATGGACTGGTTGGATCTCCTTGCAGTCCAAGGGACTCTCAAGAGTCTTGTCCAACACCACAGTTCAAAAGCATCAGTTCTTCGGTGCTCAGCCTTCTTCACAGTCCAACTCTCACATCCATACATGACCACAGGAAAAACCATAGCCTTGACTAGACCGGGTTGCAATACCAGTGTTCAAAAGGCCAGTTAATTCTTCTTAGGTACTTGATAATTAGCCTCAACAGCCATCAGATATTCAGGGCTCTGTGGTTAACTTTGGGCTTCTCTCGTGGATCAGTGGTAAAGTATCCACCTGCCAGTGCAGAAGACATGGAGGAGGTTCGATCCCTGGGTTAGAAAGACCCCTGGAGAAGGAAATGGCAGCCCACGCCAGGATTCTTGCCTGGAGTATCCCATGGACAGAGGAGCCTGGCAGGCTACAGTCCATGGGGTCACAAAAGAGTAAGACACGACTGAAGCGAATACCTAACAATGGGTCAACAAAAGAGTCCGAAATGCAGTACTTGGATGCAATCTCAAAAATGACAGAATGATCTCTGTTTGTCTCCAAGGCAAACCATTCAATATCACAGCTATCCAGGTCTATGCCCCAACCAGTAATGCTGAAGAAGCTGAAGTTGAATGGTTTTATGAAGACCTACAAGATCTTTTAGAACAAACACCCAAAAAAGAGGTCCTTTTCATTATAGGGGACTGGAATGCAAAAGTAGGAAGTCAAGAAACACCTGGAGTAACAGGCAAATTTGGCCTTGGAATGCGGAATGAAGCAGGCCAAAGACTAATAGAGTTTTGCCAAGAAAATGCACTGGTCATAGCAAACACCCTCTTCCAACAACACAAGAGAAGACTCTACACATGGACATCACCAGATGGTCAACACTGAAATCAGATTGATTATATTCTTTGCAGCCAAAGATGGAGAAGCTCTATACAGTCA
>SJXQ01001426.1:146412-207280 GCA_006408695.1 Aepyceros melampus | reverse complement strand
TAATGAGTTATGAGATGTCAATGGTTTTGGAGTAACTTTGGGCTGCCTGTATATTGAAGCTCAGGGCTGTTTTCCTGTGTTGCTGGAGAGTTTGCATGGTATGTCTTGCTCTGAAACCTGTTGGCCCCTGGGTGGTGCTTGGTTTCAGTGTAGATATGGAGGCATTTGATGAGCTCCCATTGATTAATATTCCCTAGAGTCTGGAGTTCTCTGATGTTCTCAGGATTTGGACTTAAGCCTCCTGCTTCTGGTTTTCAGTCTTATTTTTACAGTAGTCTCAAGACTTCTCCTTTATACCACACCACTGATAAAACATCTAGGTTAAGAATGAAAAGTTTCTCCACATTGAGGGACACCCAGAGAGGTTCACGAGAGTTACATGGAGAAGAGAAGAGGGAGGGGTGAGTTAGAGGTGACCTGAATGAGATGAAGTGGAATCAAAAGAGGAGAGAGCAAGCTAGCCAGTAATCACTTCCTGGCTAGGAAGTTATCCAGAGTTATCCAGAGAAGAGGAGAGGGAGGAAGGAGACATAGATGGCCAGGAGGATATGAAAAGGAGAAAGACAGATCCAGCCAGTAATCAGTTCCCTATGTGTTCTCCACCATCTAGAACACACAGAGATTTATAGAGTAGGGTAGAGAAGAGAAGGGGGAGGGAGGAGACAGAGGCGACCTGGTGGAGAAAAAGGAGAGTCCAAAGGAGGAGAACAGTTAAGCCAGTAATCTCGCTCTCAAGTAAAAATGGGTATTGAAGATTGGGTTTTTGAAGGTAGCAAAATTGATAACAAATACCAAAAAGCAAAGATTAAAAATCTAGAGTAGAGGTTGGATTTTCAAAAATACAATATTAAAAAAAAAGAGAAGGAGGAAAAAAAAGTCACAAGAATTATTAAAAAAAACAAATATATATATATATGAAGTTTGCTTTAAAAATAGGGCCTTTTTTTTGAAAAGTAATAGTAGGTTATAAAAATGAAAATTAAAGGAGAAATAGAGGACTTAAAAATTTTAAAATGTTATAAAAAAAGAAACAAACAAAAAAATGATCATAAAAACAATGAAGATATATCTAGGACTTTCTCTGGTGTTGTTGTGGGCAGTGTGGGGTCAGTTCATTTTCAGATAGTTCCTTGGTCCAGCTTATACTTCTCAAGATCTATAGGCCCCTTTCTATGTACTTGGTGCTAATGACTGGGTTTTAATCTATTGCACCCGTCACTTCCAAGGCGGTTACCCCTGTTTTAGCTTCTATTTGCTGGTCTCTTCAGTGTCTGATTTCCACCCTGACACAAGGGAGGCGGTAGTGGACACTTTTTTTTTAGGCTCACTTGTTCAGTCACCCTGTGGGGAGGGAGGGATGCTGCAAACAAATAACGCTGGTGTGTGCTCGCAGTGTCTCAGCCAACTGGGCCTGGCCCCCTGCTCACGTGCACACAGCTCAGGTTCTAGGTTACTCCGCCAGGAGGCCGGCCCTGGGCTGCATGCACCTCCCAGGTCTAAGCCACTCAGGCTCAGGCACTCAGGTAGTCCTCACAAGTGCGGATTCAGCTGGGCCTGCATTTTGTGCCCTTCCCAAGTCCGAGTAACTCAGGTGTTTGGCGAGCGTGGTCCTTGCGACTTATCGCCTCTCCTGTCTCTACTGCTCAGTTTTCTGGGTGTACAACTGACACACCTTCTCGGGTGGATGATGACTGTCCAGAACCCCAAGAAGTCTTAGTTAGCAAAGAAGCCTGTTTGCAGTTTGGTAGTTAATGTCTCTCTGGGGCTGCGATTGCCCCCTTCCGGCCCTTCCGGCTCTGGCTGCTTGTCACCGGAGGGGGATGGTCTACAGCCGGCTAATTCTGTTCCGTCCTTTGTTCTGTGCGTGGTCCTGGCAGTGTCTTATGTTAGAGCTTTTTGTGTGGTAGCTATCCCACAGTTTGGTTTGCTAGCCCAAGTTAGTTCTCTCTGGGTACACTCGGGGCATTTGGGCCTGATCCTTAAAAAGCAATGCAGCCCGCGCCTCCCTGCCCAGCCCCCACTTGCTAGTGGCGGATGCAAGTGTTGTGCTACTTCTCCACTGGGGGAGTTACCGCTGGGCTCGTAATCTGTGGGTGTTAATTATTTATTTATTTCCTCCCTGTTATGTTGCCCTCTGTGCTTCCAAGGCTCGACACAGACTCGGCAGTGAGAGTGTTTCCTGATGTTTGGAAACTTCTCTCTTTTTAAGACTCCCTTCCCTAGATGGAGCTCCCTCCCTAACTCTTTTGTCTCTTTTTTTATCTTTTATATTTTTTCCTACCTGTTTTTGAAGACAATGAGCTGCTTTTCTGGGTGCCTGATGTCCTCTGCCGGCATTCAGAAGTTGTTTTGTGGAATTTACTCAGCGTTGAAATGTACTTTTGATGAATTTGTGGGGGAGAAATTGGTCTCCCCATCCTATTCCTCTGCCACCTTAGAACTACTCCCCTATTTTTAGTTTTTTAAATGATCTTCTGTACCAATTTCTCCATTGGTTGAAAAGTTTCCCTTTTCTCCATACCCCCTCTAGCATTTATTGCTTGCAGATTTTTTGATAATGGCTTTTCTGACTAGTGTGAAGTGATATTTCATTGCTAGTTTCAATTTGAATTTTTAAATAATTAGTGATGTTGAACATTTTTTCATGTGCTTCTTGGCCATCTGTATGTCTTCTTTGGAGAGATGTCTCTTCCTAACCCAGTTTATGCTTCATTTATTAATCTCTCTTTCTAAACATGTCCATAAATGCACAGTTTGCCTAAGTTAAGTCATCATGTATATCTCTTTGTATTGTGTTCTCTTCATTTATAGTGTATCCATGTCTCTACATAGTATTTTACATTTTAACAGTCTCATATTTTATTGCAATTTTTCTAAGTAATTTCCCTGTTGAGGAAATCTATGTTGTTGTCTGTAATTGCTATTAAAATTATACTGCAAAGAGTTCAATTATCCTTGTAGGATAAATTCCAAAGCACAAGATTGCCAATGTTATTGCTGTGAAGAGTAGTATTGCTTTAGCAATGGGTATTTAAATTAGCAATGCCAACAACAATAGATGTGCTAGAACATGAAAGTTTATCTAAGATTTTACTGATATTTATCATTAAAATGGAGAGTGTGATCATAGTACTGATTTTAGTGAAGGAAAACAGGCTATGTGAACATTTGCTTTCAGACATGGATATGACTATTATGAAACAATATTATTGGGAACAACATCATATGTGGGATTGTACCTAAATAAATGAAAGGCAGTGTTTTGCTATGTTGCATGCCATTATTTGGACCTGATATTGAGACTGTGACTTATAAGGAAGTCCTTTTCTCAGCTGGAAAGAACCAATGTAATCTTAGCATCTTTGTAAGAGAAATTGTCTTTACTTTCTCAGACCTCTATGTTTCTTTTAAATAAAAGCTACACTTCAGGATGTAAAAGAGGGCAGGTAAAATAATTTAAAATCTGTCCATGCAAATGTCTAAGAACTCTGTATGAAATATAAGAAAAAAGTGTTTTTAAAAGCATCAAAAAAAAAAAAAAAAAAAGTAAAATGTCCAGAAGGAAACACAAAGACAGAGTGAAAAATCAGAGAAATAAATAGAAAAATTGACCATATTATTTCCAGGTGTTGGAAAAGGTTATGGGTCCAGTGAATTAGGTACATTAGAGTGGGAACATAACACTCACATGGGGACAAAGGACATCGTTATGAAACTATAGGGAGCGATGAGTTGTAACTGCTGCTGCTGCTAAGTCGCTTCAGTCGTGTTCGACTCTGTGTGACCCCATAGACGGCAGTCCACCAGGCTCCCCCATCCCTGGGATTCTCCAGGCAAGAACACTGGAGTGGGTTGCCATTTCCTTCTCCAGTGCATAAAAGTGAAAAGTGAAAGTGAAGTTGCTCAGTCGTGTCTGACTCTTCACGACCCCCTGGACTTCAGCCTACCAGGCTCCTCCATCCATGGGATTTTCCAGGCAAGAGTACTGAAGAGTTGTAACTAACATCTATATAAAACCAGGACCATAGAGTTGAAGTAGGAAAACTGGAAAGGAATTCTGCTACTGATGAAGAAAAGCTTTCTTCTGCTGAGCTCTGGATAAAAAATAAAAATAAAAATAAAAATTTAAATGACTTTAGAAATTTAAAATCCTGGCTTAGAATTTTTACTAACATTGTAATAAAAAACATCAAGCCAAAAAATTAACATAAAATTGTATCCAAGCCAGAGATGCCCCGGGATGCCTGGTAAAAACAAAGGCAATGCTGGGAAAATATGTATTAGAGATATACTAAGCAAAAGAAATATGGAATAATTATATTAATGTGGAGGGAGACTTTAAGGTATAATTGGGATAGAAATGATGTAAAGAATAATTGTTCTTTGAGAACCCATGGACTGTACAGTCCATGGAATTCTCCAGGCCAGAATACTGGAGTTGGTAGCTGTTTTCTTCTCCAGGGGATCTTCTCAACCCAGGAATCGAACCAGGGTCTCCTGCATTGCAGAGGGATTCTTTACCAGCTGAGCTACTAGGGAAGCCCTATTCATACCAACACAGTGTTCTCTTCTCCAGGGGATCTTCCCAATTCAGGGATCAAACACAGGTCTCCCACATTAAAAGCAGAGTCTTTACCAGCTGAGCCACCAAGAAGCCCAAGAATACTGGAGTGGGTAGCCTATCCCTTTGCCAGCAGATCTTCCCAGCCCAGGAATAGAACCAGGGTCTCCTGCATTACATGCAGTTTCTTTACCAGCTGAGTTACCAGGGAAGCACATTCTAAATGATCTATATAGAAATAAGGGAATAGTAGCAATTCTAAACTTGCATACATGTAACTAGTCAAAAAATATAAGAATGCCAAGATAAATGGATAAATTAACATGTGGGAAACTATAAAATGTCTCAATAATTGACAGAGAAAGTATGTAGAACACCAAAATTAGAGCTACACAGTTTTCAAGCTTGATTTACTAGACCTATGAATGATATGCTGCAACCATGTAATAGGGAATGAACATTCTTTATATGGAACATTTATAAAAATGTTTAGTCTCTATTTATCAATTATAATAGCCTGCCAGTGTCACAAAATAAATCTCACCTAAATCAAATTATCAGCATACAGACCTTGCCTTCAGTTCATTAATTAAATTAAGCTAGACATCAATATTAAAGCAGTAACCCATACCATGTATTTGAATATTTTGAAAATTATTTGGACTAATACATTTATTATAGAAATAATTATCATAGAAGTTTAAGAATGTTAGAATTTGTGTGATAATATCACTATATATCAAAATTAATTTACTTCAGCTACATAGAAAATCTATAGCCTTAAAGACATGTGTAACAATTGAAAGGAAATGAGCTAAACATCTTAAGAATTTAGGTTAAACACACATACACACAGAGAATACATTAGGCAAAATTTGACACAGACACTAATAAGTATAGAATATAATATTGTAGCAAGAAATAAAGAAAAAATGATTGAGGATCCATAAATCTAAAAATTGTTTTTTTTTAATTCTAATTCTAGTTTAACTAAACTCTAGTAAAACTGATGAAAAGATTTTTAAAATAGACTAAGTAGAAATAGAATAGGAAACAAAATCATAGATAAATAAATGATTTTTTGAAGAACGAGAATAAAATGAACAATTAAATACATTTAGAAGAAATAAACATAAGAATCAATCTGCTTATATTGATTAATAATAACAATTTGAAAATATTAAGTGAAATAAAATGAAAATATACAATGGGTGAAAATGTACTTCTCCCTGCAACACACACAAAAAATACCTGTACCAAATAGTTTGTGCTGTATAAACTCTCACGGAATCAATGAAAAGAAGCAAAGATCCCTAAATATTTGTGAGATTTATAATCTACATATCAAAATCAGACCAGAAAAAATAGAGAAGTAAAATTATTAATGTCACTTATACATGCATATATTCTAAAAGTATTAGTAATCAAACACACAAAAAAACATATCATGACCAAGAAGGGCTTAATCCAGGAATATAAGCATTTTTTTTTAACATTGTAATGTGAAAAAACTTTCAGTTATCTCAAAAGATGATTCAATATCTGTTTATTCTAAAACCTCTTAGCAAAGGCTATTAAAACCTATAGTAGAGTAACAAGAAGGCATTTTATGACTAACATATAAAATTAAACAGCATGCTTATACATTGTAAAATACTTTTAAACACTATGTTTTGTTATTATAGCAGGAAAGACAAAATAATTTGATAATCATGCAAATCATTTATAAATAAAAATATAAAAAATTTTTAAAGAAATAAAATCAGCTGAAATAAATTGAGAAGTATACCATAATAGATAAAAGATATAATTTTCTCAAATGGGTTCACTAATTTAATGCAATCCTAATGAAATCCTGAAATGTCTTTTCATGGCACATGGCAAACTAATATAAAAGTTTTCATAAAAATCGGCTTGGAAATTTCCCCCAAATTGAATAGTTAAATTAGATGATGATGGTGGTGCTGGCAGTGGACTCAGTATTTCAGCCATGACAAATTTCTGTTAATTAAAACACTATGGCCTTGTTAAAATGAGTTATATTAGCATGGTTAAAAACAAATCCATGTGTAAATAAGAACTCAATATTAACATTAATGAAGCTGCTTCATTAATGTTTCATGGAGAAACAAAAAAATGATCCAGTGAGAATTAGTGTGTGAATGATTGAGTGAGTGAGAGTGTGTGTGTGTGTGTGTTTGTGTGTCTTTCACTCATGTCCTTCTCTTTGCAACCCGATGGACTGTAGCCACCAGGCTCCTCTGTGCATAGAATTCTCCAGGCAGGAATACTGGGATGGGTTGCCGCTACCTTCTCCAAGGGATCTTCCAGACCTAGGGATCAAACCCAGGTCTCCTGCATTGCAAGCAGATTCTTTATGGTCTGAGCCACCAGGAAGAATTAGTATGTTTGTGTGTCGATAGTATCATAAATTGTAAGGCACTATATCATAAGGTAATATTTCAAGAAGTTTGCAGTACATTTGTACATACTATAAGGTTTTCTTACTGCTGAACTTGAAAAAAGTTAATATTGAATCTTAGAAAACCAGAGATGATTCTTCAGCTGTATCTAACTCAAAAATAAAATAAAATATTAAAAACAACTATAAGGTCATGACTCCCTCATCTAAAGTTCATTTATCTGAACTGTTTGGAACAAAACTAGAACAGGGAATAAAATGTTAAAAACAAATACATGATTCTAACTGTATCATGTTTTGGAAAAGGCAAAACTGTAGAGACATTTAAAAGATCAGTGGTTGCCAGTAGCTTAAGAGGAAGGGAGAGAGTAAAAAATACACAGGTACAGGACAGAAAATTTTTAGGGCAATGAAATTATATTATATGATATTATAATGGTGCATACCTGTAATTCTGTTTATGTCAAAAACCCATAGAATGCACAGTACAAGTAAAACAATGTGATTTATGGAATTTATAGACTTATTAATATTGTCTCATTAATGGTAACAGGTATTGATCGTGCTAATGGAAGATGTTCCTGGTATATTACAGTCCATAGGGTCACAAAGAGCTGGATTCAACTGAGCATGCATGCATGCAATGCAAGATGCTAAATAGAGGCAGGGGAGAAAGGGTATTTGGGAATCCTATATTTTCTGCTCTGCTCATCTGTATATTTGAAACTGCTCTATAAAAACAAAGTATACTGATTTTAAAAAGTAAACAAAAACATGTAGCTCCTTAATTAGAACCACAATCCTCAGTTCTAAGTAGATTTTCTTTTTTCATATATAAGGCACTCAGGTATTCTCTTGAAGTCTCTTTACTCTTGTTTTAGTTATAATTTTTTTAGTGTAGTGATTTTCTATTTGAGCTGTTACTTTGGCATATTCAAAGTAGCTCAGTGGTAAAGAAAAGCAGGAGACACAGGTTGGATCCCTGGATTAGGAAGATCCCCTGGAGGAAGAAATGGCAACCAGCTCCAGTATTCTGAGCTTCCCTGGTGGCTCAGATAACAATCTGAGATAAAGAATCTCAGAGGATCTCAGATAAAGAATCTTCCTGCAATGTGGGAGACCCAGGCTTAATCCCCGGGTCACGAAGATCCCCTGGAGAAGGGAATGGCAGCCCACTCCAGTATTCTTGCCTGACAATTCCATGGACAGAGGAGCCTGGTGGGCTACTGTCCATGAAATCACAAAGGGTTGGGCACAACTAAGTAACTAATACTCTCACTTTCATATTATAAAGAAAGAAGCAACTTATTTGTCATAATAGTTTCATCTGGCAGTAAGAAGTTCAATTTCAACTTCTTGTCAGCAAAGTGTGTCTGTCTTGCATTTTTTTTTTTTTTAAAACTTAGTTGCCTCTGGCTGTTTTACAACCCCATGCACTGTAGCACTCTGGCTCCACTGTCCTCAAGATTTTCCAGACAATACTGGAGTAGAGGGCGCCCCTGGTGGCTCAGCGGTAAAGAATCTGACTGCCAATGCAGGAGCTGCTGCTGCTGCTAAGTCGCTTCAGTCATGTCCGACCCTGTGCGACCCCATAGATGGCAGCCCACCAGGCTCCCCTGTCCCTGGGATTCTCCAGGTGAGAACACTGGAGTGGGTTGCCATTTCCTTCTCCAATGCATGAAAGTGAAAAGTGAAAGTGAAGTCACTCAGTTGTGTCCGACTCCTAGCAACCCCATTGACTGCAGCCTACTAGGCTCCTCTGTCCATGGGATTTTCCAGACAAGAAGGAGACACAGGTGCAATACCTGGTCAGGGAAGATCCCACATGTTGTGGAGCAACTAAGCCTGTGTGCCACAACTATTGAGCCTGGGCTCTGGAGCCAAGGATCTAAAACTACTGAAGCCGGAGCACCCTAGTGCCTATGCTTAGCAACCACAGAAGCCACTGCAATGAGAACTGCACAACTAGAGTATAGCCCCTACTTGCCTCAACTAGAGAAAAGCCCATGCACCAATGAAGACCCAGTATAGCCAATAAATAATTTAAAAAATTATATACATTAAAAAAAAAAAAAGAACACCTGACTGTGTTGCCATTTCCTCCTCCAGAAGTTCTTCCATATCCAAAGATCAAACCCACACTTCCTGCATTGCCAAGCAGATCCTTTACTCACTGAGCCATGAGGGAAACCTCTGCTTTGCATTTCGGAGCACCCTAGTGCCTATGCTTAGCAACCACAGAAGCCACTGCAATGAGAACTGCACAACTAGAGTATAGCCCCTACTTGCCTCAACTAGAGAAAAGCCCATGCACCAATGAAGACCCAGTATAGCCAATAAATAATTAAAAAAATTATATACATTAAAAAAAAAAAGAACACCTGAATGTGTTGCCATTTCCTCCTCCAGAAGTTCTTCCATATCCAAAGATCAAACCCACACTTCCTGCATTGCCAAGCAGATCCTTTACTCACTGAGCCATGAGGGAAACCTCTGCTTTGCATTAGCTGCTTTCTAATGGTCACCACCGCCTGAACAGTTTTACTTGACTGCTCTAGAATGTCTCCTAGGGAAACTACCTTTCTACCAGTACTTTCTTCCTCCCCACCACCCCAGTCCTCAGACTGCCCAGTTCAGTTCAGTACAGTCACTCAGTCCTGTCCGACTCTTTCCGATCGCATGAATCTCAGCACGCCAGGCCTCCCTGGCCATCATCAACACCTGGAGTTCACTCAAACTCACGTCCATTGAGTCAGTGATGCCATCCAGCCATCTCATCCTCGGTAGTCACCTTCTCCTCCTGCCCCCAATCCCTCCCAAGATCAGGGTCTTTTACATTGGGTCAACTCTTTGTATGAGGTGGCCAAAGTATTGGATTTTCAGCTTTAGCATCAGTCCTTCCAAAGAACACCCAGGACTGACTTCCTTTAGGATGGACTGGTTGGATCTCCTTGCAGTCCAAGGGACTCTCAAACGTCTTCTCCAACACCACAATTCAAAAGCATCAATTCTTTGGTGCTCAACTTTCTTCACAGTCCAACTCTCACATCCATACATGACCACTGGAAAAACCGCCTTTTGGAGCCCAAGAAAATAAAGTCTGTCACTGTTTCCATTGTTTCTCCATCTATTTGCCATGAAGAGATGGGACCAGATACCATGAACTTAGTTTTTTGAATGTTGAGTTTTAAGCCAGCTATAAAGTGGATTTTGATGGAAAGAAATTGGAAAAATTATGGGCAATCCATATTGCATAAAGTTCTTTTATATTAATCTGTACTATGCTAATTTTCTTACATAATATCTAAAAGGGTAGTGCCATATACTGGATTTTCCAAAAATACTTACCTCTGAATCTTTTTTAAAGAAGAAATTCTAGATGATTCCATGGTCATGGATTGTTCTTTGGGAAATACTGGATTAGAACGTCTTAAAGCTTCTGGGAAATGGAACTGAAGCCAGTTTTGAATTAACACCAATTTTTATCAAAACATGAAATAATCCCCACATAGACTACTGAGTTTATTTTATTCACGATGCCTACTTATCTCACAAATAATAAGTTTTAGAGCTTATGCATGTCAAAAATCAGAATACAAGGACAATATTGTTAGTTATTTTAAAAATAGAGTATCAGAATTTTATATCAAATTGCTAGAATTTAAAGACTCCTTGTGCTTTCTGAAAATTTTAATGTTAAGATTTTTTGTTTGTTTTGTTTTGTTTTGATGACCCAGTGGTTTTTGAAATATATGAAAAACTCAAGTGTTCATATTTTTCTACATATTCAGGGATCAGGGATTCTTTAGTTTGCAGGATCTTTTGAGATTAAGATCTTCTATTTATTCTGTAAATTTTACATGATATGATCCCATATGAAGGCCAGTAACCTGTTAAAGCACCATTAGAATACTGAAATAGTGGCATGATAAATAGAGCTTACACAAATAACTTTACCTTCTATAATGTAGATTTTTCCAAGGAAAATGATACATGTACTACCTACTTAATAGGGTTGTCAGAAAATCAAAATGAGAATAATACACTGTGTGTGAAAGTCTTTTATAAATTGCAAAGCAGTCTACAAAGACCAGAGAATCAATAATGATAATGATCATGCGTCCTAATTGTACCTGATGATTTCTGAAAGATATAACAGCTCATAAGCTAACAAAAGCAAAACGTTCGTTCAAATACACATTTGTCAAGGCAAATGTTTACTTCAAAACATAATTCATTTTGAAAAACTACTAGAAGAGATAAATAAATGTTGATATTGATTTTAAGCACTTTCTAAATATTTAGAGATCAGCTCTTTAAAAAACTATGAAAGTGAAAATAATAAGTGTGGTAATTTTTGTTTTGAAGTGTTTTTTTTTTAATTTTTATTTTTATTTTATTTTACTTTACAATACTGTATTGGTTTTGCCACACATTGACATGAATCCCACTCAGGTGTACATGAGTTCCCAATCCTGAACCCCCCACTACCACCTCCCACCCTATATCAACTTTCTGGATCATCCCCGTGCACCAGTCCCAAGTATCCTATATCCTGTATCGAACATAGACTGGCGATTCATTTCTTACATGATAGTATACATGTTTCAGTGCCATTCTCCCAAATCCTCCCACTCTCTCCCTCTCCCTGAGTCCAAAAGTCCGTTCTATTCATCTGTGTCTCTTTTGCTGTCTTGCATACAGGGTTATCTTTCTTACAACATTGGAAGAGCACACATATCTATAAATACATTTTTTAAAAGTTGCTGTGTTGTTCAAGGGAGAGTTATTTTAAGTGAAAGTCTCTGAGGCAGTGAAGAAAATATACTGAAAGTGCCTCAGTGATCAGAATGTTTTCTTCTTGGAAAAGTTATATAGTAATTTTTAAAGATACAGGTCAGAATGTGTCTTTGCTCTCAATTTTGATTTTTATGTACTCCCAGATGTTTCAGCAATATTTGGGTCTCTATGGAAATAGTTAAGGAAAGAAAATGTAAACCTAGAAAACATGTAGTTCTTTTTGGTCCCATAGGAAGGTCATACAATACATTACTGAATAATATATTTTAAAGTCTCTGAGGCAGTGAAGAAAATATACTGAAAGTGCCTCAGTGATCAGAATGTTTTCTTCTTGGAAAAGTTATATAGTAATTTTTAAAGATACAGGTCAGAATGTGTCTTTGCTCTCAATTTTGATTTTTATGTACTCCCAGATGTTTCAGCAATATTTGGGTCTCTATGGAAATAGTTAAGGAAAGAAAATGTAAACCTAGAAAACATGTAGTTCTTTTTGGTCCCATAGGAAGGTCATACAATACATTACTGAATAATATATTTTTAGGTTAACACAAATCACATAGAAATCTGATTTAAGCACAATTAATACATCTTTTAATTTTAAAAATAAAATGAATTGTACTGTCTGGTGATAAATTCAAGCAAAAACAAAGGGAAAGGCAAAGAAAATTCATCTAATATCCGATTTTACTTTATCTAAAATATTTATAATTACCATTTTGATATAAAATCCTGAGCGTGTAGCTCTAACATGTCAGAGAGATTTTCTTTAGAAAAATGGAATCATGTCATGTATAAACTTTCATAAGCTTTTGGTACTTAATATTTTTTGTGGACATGATAATTTCAGATCATAATATTTCATACTTTTATAGTATTCCATTGAAATGAATATCATAATTTTTAGCCTGTTGCAATTATTGGACTTTTTTTTTAGTTTATTTTTTTTTCCTAGTGTAAAACCTATGATGACAAAATATTTTAAATTAACATTTAAATATTAACACTAGACAATTATTTATTAAGATTCAATGAGATATGTAATTGTTATGCTTAGCCAAAATTTAGCACTCCTAAAATTTTATATATATGGCTAGATCTCCTTTGGAAAAATGGCCATTTTCTCTTCAACAAAATTATATGAAAATGCCCTTTCCCCATATTCTTATCATGATCAAGGTGTTAACAAATGTGTTTTTCCCTTACCCAATCTGTGGATAAATTGTGACATCACATTATTTCAATCTGTGTTTATGTATTAGTAATCAGGTCAAGGCTTCCCTAATGGTTCAGTTGGTAAATAATCTGCATGCAATGTAGGAGACCTTGGTTATCTTCCTGGGTTGGGAAGATCCACTGGAGAAGGGATAAGCTATCCACTCCACTATTCTTGGTCTTCCCTTATGGCTCAGCTGGTAAAGAATCTGCCTGGAATGTGGGAGACCTGGGTTGGGTTCCTGGGTTGAGACTCTCGGTTGGGAAGATCCCCTGGAGAAGGGAATGGCTAACAAATCCAGTATTCTGGCCTGGAGAATGCCCCTGTAGAGTCCATGGGGTTGCAAAGAATCCAACATGACTGAGTGACTTTCACAATGAGGTCAAACATTTTTCCATATCTATATTGGCCTTTCATTTTCCCTTTGTGCAATTTACTGATTTTTCTTTCTCCCTTTTGCATATAATTTGCTCATAACTTTTAAACTATTATTAATACTTTATTTTAAGATACTTTCTCATTTATCTGTATTTTTCTATTCTTGTAGATAATTGTCTTTGTGTTTGATGCATCATTACAAGTAAATACCTGTTTTTTTCCAATGTATTTTATTGAAGTATATTGAAGTATTGATTTACAATATTGTGTTAATTTCTACTGTATAGCAAAGTGATTCAGTTATACATATATATACATTGTCTCATATTCTTTTCCATTATTATTTATCACAGAATATTGAATTTAGCTCCTTGTACTGTGCAGTGTGACTTTGTTGTTTATATATTCTCTATCTAATGGTTTGCATCTGCTTTGTTGTTGGAAGAGGGTGTTTGCTATGACCAGTGCATTCTCTTGGCAGAACTCTATTAGTCTTTGGCCTGCTTCATTCCACATTCCAAGGCCAAATTTCCCTGTTACTCCCGGTGTTTCTTGACTTCCTACTTTTGCATTCCAGTCCCCTATAATGAAAAAGACATCTTTTTTGGGTGTTAGTTCTACAAGGTATTGTAGGTCTTCATAGAACTGTTCAGCTTCTTTAGCATTACTGATTGGGGCATAGAGTTGAATTAGGGTGATATTGAATGGTTTGCCTTGGAGACGAACAGAGATCATTCTGTTGTTTTTGAGATTGTATCCAAGTACTGCATTTTGGACTCTTTTGTTGACCATGATGGCTACTCCATTTATTCTGAAGGATTCCTGCCCACAGTAGTAGATATAATAGTCATCTGAGTTAAATTCACCCATTCCAGTCCATTTTAGTTCACTGATTCCCAGAATGTCGACGTTCACCCTTGCCATCTCTTGTTTGACCACTTCCAATTTGCCTTGATTCATGGACCTGACATTCCAGGTTTCTATGCAATATTGCTCTTTACAGCATCAGACCTTGTTTCTATCACCAGTCACATCCACAGCTTGGTATTGTTTTTGCCTTGGTTCCATCCCTTCATTCTTTCTGGAGTTGTTTCTCCACTGATCTCCAGTAGCATATTGGGCACCTACTGACCTGGGGAGTTCCTTGTTCAGTATGCTATTATTTTGCCTTCTCATACTGTTCATGCGGTTCTCAAGGCAAGAATACTGAAGTGGCTTGCCATTCCCTTCTCCAGTGGACCACATTCTGTCAGACCTCTCCTCCATTATCCGCTCGTTCTGGGTTGCCCCACAGGCATGGCTTAGTTTCACTGAGTTAGACAAGGCTGTGGTCCATGTGATTAGACTGAGTAGTTTTCTATGAGTATGGTTTCAGTGTGTCTGCCCTCTGATGCCCTCTTACAACACCTACCATGTTACTTTTGTTTCTCTTACCTTGGGTGTGGAGTATCTCTTATGGCTGCTCCAGCAAAGTGCAGCCACTGCTCCTTACCTTGGGTGAAGGGTATCTCCTCACCGCTGCCCTTCCTGACCTTCAACATGGGATAGCTCCTCTAGGCCCTCCTGTGCCAGCACAGCCACTGCTCCTTGGACATGGGTTGCTCTTCCCAGCCGCCACCCCTGGCCTCAGGCGTGGGGTGACTCCTCCCGGCCACCATCCCTGGCCTTGGGCATGAGGTGGCTCCTCCTGGCTGCCGTTGCTGACCTCGGACGCGGGGTGGCTCCTCTTGGCCGTTCCTGCACCGTCGCAGCCTGGCACTCTAAGCCACTGCCACTGACCTCGGACGTGGGGTAGCTTCTTTGGGCCGCACTCAGTGCGCCGACCGTCGCAGCTGCTTGCACTGAGTGCAACGGCCTTCGCAGCCACTTGCACTGAGTGTGCTGCCACCGCAGCTGCTTGCTCCAGGATCCATCAAATACAGGATGCCACCCCTGGCCTCAGGCGTGGGGTGACTCCTCCCGGCCACCATCCCTGGCCTTGGGCATGAGGTGGCTCCTCCTGGCTGCCGTTGCTGACCTCGGACGCGGGGTGGCTCCTCTTGGCCGTTCCTGCACCGTCGCAGCCTGGCACTCTAAGCCACTGCCACTGACCTCGGACGTGGGGTAGCTTCTTTCGGCCGCACTCAGTGCGCCGGCCGTCGCAGCTGCTTGCACTGAGTGTGCTGCCATCGCAGCTGCTTGCTCCAGGATCCATCAAATACAGGATTAACACTTGTGATCATCAAAGACCTTCAGAGATCCCTTCAGGGCTGTGACTGAAGTCCTTTCTGATTGCTGTCTTGTTTCTTTGTTGTCAAATTTTTTACTATCAAGCATAAATAGAAAACTCAAAGAGGCAGAGCAGTTGGCAGAGATTTAGAAGAAAGGTGAGAAGCATATAAACATAAGTACAAAACTCCAATATTTGAAAATATATGTAGCTTTAAAAATCTTTATTCTTTTAATTTGTGTAATGCTTTCCAGTTTTCAATGTAACAATGTAGTAATGAATCAAAGAGAAAAGGTAAAATTATCTCCACATGTGATTTTGTTTTGAAGCTACGCAAGTATTTAAAATTGTTTGGAAATATTTTTATATGATTATTATTATTTTTTTAATAGAGTTGCCCACATATCCTTGAGATCTTCTTCTATGTGTTTTCCTATTTAATCCCATTGCAGTTTTTAATATGAAGTTTAAAACTGCCCTTTTGGGAGGGAGGTGGGGGGGAGGGTCAGGTTGGAAATCACATGTACACTCATGGCTGATTCATGTGAATGTATGACAAAAAAAAACTACCACAATATTGTAAAGTAATTAGCCTCCAATTAAAATAAATAAAAAAAATAAAATAGCCCTTTTATGGCTCTACAGTTATATGAAGCTAGAAATTGCATATTAGTAATCATTGAATGATAAGCACCTAAAATTGTCTACACAATCTTTCCAGTGAATATTTGCCAAAAAATGTGACATGTTTCCTAGAAAAATTCAATTGTTTGGGATAAATTTGATGATATATTATAAATGAATTTGGATGCTTTAAGGAAAATTGAAACAGCAGAATTTAGAAAAACAAGTATATTTTAGCTGTTTTTTTTTCCCCCCCAGAGGAAAGAATTGTCAACATGAAAATTCAAACAGTCACAAAATTTGAACAGTTACTAATGTTGTTGGATATTTAAAGGGGGTGACATTTCCAGGTAAGTAGACCCAAGTATTTATAATCTACATCTTATATAGTATGTTAGTTGCTCAGTCGTGTCCAACTCTTTGGAACTCCACGGACTGTAGCCCTTCAGGCTCCTCTGTCCATGAAATTCTTCAGGCAAGAGTACTGGAATGGGTTACTACTTCTTTTTCCATGATATTTTCCTGACCCAGGGGTTGAACCGGGGTCTCCTGCATTGACAAGTGAATTCTTTTCTGTCTGAGCTCCAAGGAATCCCATCTTACTTATCACAAATGCTCTATAACAATATCATAGTTAAATATCCTGCTTTAGAGGTAATTAGGTTCATGCTACTTTAAGAGGTGGGTGATATATAAAAGCAAGAAACAGGACTTTATTCTATTTCATACCAAATCTCTTCAAAGATAAATCATACTAAAGAGTATAAGAGGGGAAATAAAACAGAAAAAAACAGAGTTTAGATTTGTTAAATTGGCATGTACCTTTGAATGAAAGCTACAGAAGTCATTGTTTTTCTTTTATTCACTATAACACCATTGAAGATTTTATTTTTATAAAGACCATTTTTTAAATGAAATATTTTAGTTTTATTTTGTTTTTAAAGAAAAGTTTTGGTTTCAAATATTTCAGTGTTAGTCTGTGTCCCATCCTTAATCTTTGGGTTCACCGACAATTCTGCCTAATGGTTGTGTGGCTTTAGGTTTTTAAGATGCTTATGAAAAAGTTCACCTGTCTAAATTTTAAATCATTTTATACCTTGTTATGAGATCTTATAGAACCTTCAGATGATGCTGTATAGGCTAAAGAAGTGAAAATAACTCACAAATACATTAATTGTCTAATTAACGTCAACATTTCTGAATACATTGTGAGACTGAAGGATATCACTGTCTGTGATGCTTGTTACATACAATATAGAATGCAAGTCTTTTAGTACATTTGTGCCACTTCTCTTTATTTGGTAGGGATATTTACTCAAGTTCTTTTGGAGAATTATCTGTCTCCATTATTTTAGTCAAATTGACCCCATAATTGCTAACTCAGGGAATTTTGAGATCAAGTTTTACATCCCTGCCAAGTTTCCTGCCAGCCAACTCTAAAAATTCATGGGCATTTTCTGTTTGATTTCCTTACAGTAGCAATGTTGAACAACCTCTGATTATAATATCTTTAAATGCAAGATATAAATGATTTTGGAGATTGTTGCTGTTGCATTTCAAACATTTCAGTAAATTTCCATCATAATAATCTCTAATTGAAGTATTAGAAATATTTATCATCATTGCTACATTTCTTAGTTATTTTTGAAGAAAATATTGTACTGAATTATACTAGATTTAGGATAGAAAAGCTTTCCTTATTGACACTCAATATAGAAAAAAACACCAACTTTTTAAACTCAGTTTATTTATTTATTTATTTATTTAAAACTCAGTTTAATTAATAGTATTCCTTAATGTATAATATGTTTCTCATGTTTATTTGCACTTTACACAAAAATATTGATCATTCACATGCTTTCTTTATGTAATGACTCTGAAAATTAGAAATGGCATCAATTAGTATTTAGTTTTCTAGATATGGTTTATCTAGAATGAGGGCTTCCCTGGTGGCTCAGATGGTAAAGAATCTGCATGCAATACAGGAGACCTGGATTCTCTTCCTGGGTTGGGAAGATCCCCTGGAAAAGAGAATGGCAACCCACTCTAGTATTCTGGCCAGATGATTCCATGGACAGAGGAGCCTGGCAGGATACAGTCGACAGGGTTGTAAATAGTCAGATACAACTGAGCAACTAACACTTCCTCACCACTTATCTAGAACATAGACAATTCCAAACAGAATTTTTATACATAACTGAGTGAATCAATTCAACATTGCAGGCAAACTATATGTGTGTGTGTTAGTCATTCAGCAGTGTCCAGCTCTTTGAGAACTAATGGACTATAGCCCACCAGGCTCCTCTGTCCATAGGGTTTTCCAGTCAAGAATACTGGAGTGAGTTGCATTCCCTTCTCTAAGGCATCTTCCTGACCCAGGGATTGAACCCAGGTCTCCTGCATTACAGGCAAGAGATTCTTTACCATCTGAGCAGTCATACTATATATACCATTAATTAGATGTTAACACACTGTTGATGGATTAAATTCATTGTTGGTTCAAATATCAGTGAGGAAAACTAAAATTGCTTCACTCAGTAATGTTTCCTGTAAAGTAGCTTTTTGATGCCATGAAGCCAAGAGGTGATTTACTCATTCCATACATGTGTAGTACATATCAGGAGCTATTGAAAGTGCTTTACTTAAAACTCCAAACAACTGAATGGAAATAGAGACACAGTTGTAGAGAATAAACATGGACACCAAGAGGATATATCTATATCTATATATAATAGATAATGAGAATCTACTGTATAGCACAGGATCTTTATTTTGTGCTCTCTGATGGCCCAAATGGGATGGAAATATAAGAAAGGGTATATAGGTATACATATAATTGACTCACTTTATTGTATTGCAGAAACTAACACAGCATTGTAAAGCAACTACATTCCAATAAAATTTCTAAAAATAAATAAAATTACAAAGAAAAAATGATGTATGCACTATTTTATACCCGTTTTATGGTTGAAGCAGTCATGAGCACCTGAACAAGCTTGGCAAAGTCTTACAACTAGTAAGTCAAATACCCTGGATTCCATCCCAAGCATGAAGTCCTTAAACTCTGCACACTTAACCATCATGCTATGGAACATCTGCTCAGAAAATGACACTTAATGAGGAAAAACATTTTTACACAAATTATAGGGCTACTTGCTGAAGTAAATTTAGATGTGTGCCAACAACATTTACAGACAACAAAATCAGAGGAAACTCTGGAGATGCATTTGTACTACCTTATTACTGACAATAGTCAGTTAAATATGTTGTTCAGAACCCATCCATGTGTCATGGAGACCTTTCTGGTAATATACCTAATTGATTTTGTATGATTCTATGAAATAAAATATGTGAAAAAAGAGTAGTTGGTGACTTTTTATGATGATTTTTTCTTCCATCAAGGAAAGGAAAGAGGTTAAAACTATAAGTTGGAAATGAAAACTGATTCCCTTAATACTTCATTTATTGCAAAATTCCTACATGAGTACCACATTTTTAACATTTACAGTGACTGAATAATTGTCCCATCAAATGTAAGAATAGTTCATTAATATTTACTGAGCATATACACATTGTTTATAGGGCACTTCCCACTATGATTCTGGAAAAATGTTAGATAAGGTTTTCATTGTGGCATATTTGTGTACTTCATTAATTAATATGCATGTTGCAGAGGGCAGTAATATGGATCTAAGCTTTGGATTCATAATTGAGTTCAGCAGCTGCCTCTGCTTTGATATACACAGATGTGTGAATCAAGACAGTGGGTGAAAAATGTTAAAGTAGTTCTAATTATTAGAATAATTTTGCATAATTGTTGCTTGGTTGTGCGATAGGATTATGTAAATTTCATTAAATTTATTGTTAAGGTTTATATTATGTTTCAGTGGCTCTTGTTTCCTTCCATTTCCAGACCGTTATGTCATAGTTGGCAGCCATCATCATACAGCTCACAGTTATAATAGACAAGAATGGGCCAGCAGCACTGCCATCATCACAGCTTTTATCCGGGCCTTGATGTTAAGAGTTAAGAGAGGGTGGAGACCAGACCGTACTATTGTTTTCTGCTCATGGGGAGGAACAGCTTTTGGAAATATTGGCTCCTATGAATGGGGAGAGGTAAATGTACATTAATTATTGTGCCTTGCTCTCATAATTGCACTGTCATGCTATTTCTCACTTTTTCTTGCTCTCTGGACTAGAGTAGACAAAGTAAAACTGATGAAACCATTAACAGGAATGTGCATCTCAACCAGAGTGTTCTGTATGCTCACTTGCTGAGATCACCTCTAAGAATGCTAAGGAGTTAGATTTAGACCACAGTGAATTGTGTGTGGTCTGCAACTATCTTATTCTTGTTGCTACCAGACCTACAGACTCTAATATACCTGACTGGGGTTTACCTGGTTATCATGTCAATCATTAGACTGACAGGCACTGGATAAGAAGTGATCAAGTGATACATACCATTACCTTTTTTTTTTTTTATAAACCTTTTAGCAATTTTCTCAAATTAGGAAACAATCTTATGTGTTAAATGTGTATTAACTTGGCATTATATCTTACCTAAACAGCATAGAGATTGTACTGAAAACAGCAGTTTCCTTTTTTTCTGCCTTGTTTTCTCCCTCCCATCAAAACCCCTATCTCCCTGCTCCTTCTTTTCTACTTGCATCTCTACCTATCTACTTACCTTCCTACTTGCCTAACTACCTTAGGTAGCCTTTGTTTTGGAGAAGGAAATGGCAACTCACTCCAGGATTCTTGCCTGGAGAATCCCATGGACAGAGAGGCTTGGCAGGCTATATAGTCCATAGGGTTGCAAGTCGGACACAACTTAGCAACTAAACTACCACCCAGCCATTGTTCAAATGAAATCTTATATGCAATGGATTACAGTTAGAATACAACTGGAATAAATTTTTAAATGCGTCTGATATGTCTGTGTCTCACAAATACACTATGTTTTTAATGGGCTATGACAACTTTGGATTGATTCCACATTTACAGCAATAAACACATCATAAAACTCTTAGATTTACCTTTATGATTTTATGAAAAGAATTTTAACAGAAATAAGAATTTCAAAAAAACCTACATAAGTTTAACTAGGAAAAATAAAAACATTTGATATTCTAGTTTGTTTACTACATCAGCTTTAGAGGGAAAAAAATCCCAAATATATAATGAGAAATTTTCGTTTCATTTTTCATTTAATCACTCAAAAATGCACAAAATGTCTATTGGCTATCAAAAAATAATCAAAAAGTTATACAAATGAAGCGAGCAAACCTCTTTCTTTTAATTTGAGAGAAGTTTCAAAACAAGAAAAAATTTACAATTGTAAACTTTATGAAGATTCATACATTGGAAATCAAAATATTTTTCTGTATTTAAATTAGTGTATGAATTTTTTCCATTACTCAAAAAAACTAATTCAAATAAATTCCATTGCTGACAGAATCTTTTAAAGCTGACAAATTTTTAGTAAGATGGAAAATGTATTAGCTAAAGTAATCTCTCAAACTGCTATTCCAAATTCCTTACTTTAAGGATAAAAACAATTAAAAAAAACAATTTGGTGAGTACATATGTGATATGGGCTGATTTTAATCTTTTAGAAATGTTTTATCACAAAGAAAACAATGTTTTAGTTTTCTTGTAGCAATAAGGCACATTTTAAGAAAATATCTTTAAGATTCGTTCAAAAAGTTTATTCCAGTATTTTATACAGCCTTTTCCATAATAATTTTCAGTCAATTCATTTTAATTCTAACTTGGCACACATATTTTTAAGTTGTGTTCTCAAAGTAGGCTTGTGCAACAATAGTAGTTCCTAACTTAAATTCCTAAATATCACTAACTCCTCTGCATAGGGAAGTATATTGTACATAGTCCTTTAATTTATTTGAGCATCATGCATGGTAACCATAAATTAATTCACTATTGTGACCTTTTATGTATGTGAGCAATTATATTTTTATCTTAAGTAAATATTTTTTGTAGTTAATAAAAAATATTTTATTCATTGACTCTGTTGTACCTTTTGGTCATTTTATACTTTCTCAAACAACAGATACTAAAAATACAACTGTTATACTGTAAGAGTCCATAGGAAAAAAATGTTTCTTATAGAAAATGCTCTTCCTATTCAAAAAGGTTAGAGACGCCTGTCTTAAAGTATTTATGTGTATATACATATTTGACAACTAATTATGCTGCTAAATTGCTTCAGTCGTGTCCGACTCTGTGCGACCCCAGAGACGGCAGCCCACAAGGCTCCCCTGTCCCTGGGATTCTCCAGGCAAAAACACTGGAGTGGGTTGCCATTTCCTTCTCCAATGCATGAAAGTGAAAAGTGAAAGTGAAGTCGCTCAGTCATGTCCAACTCTTCACAACCCCATGGACTGCAGCCTACCAGGCTCCTCCATCCATGGATTTTCCAGGCAAGAGTACTGGAGTGGGGTGCCATTGCCTTCTCCGGACAACTAATTATACACCTAATCAATTTCTGGCTTTTTCCATGACTAGATGAGCAAAAATATATAATAAAGAAAATAGTGAATACTGTGTAATTTAATTATTAGCTCATAAAATGTACTATTGTAAGCTACTATATCTTAGATTATTTCAGTATAGTTCACATAGTATTTTTGTAACAATCGAGTTGAGGAATTTAGAAAACTATTAGTTTTCCTGTTCTGTCTACTCTTATCAAACCTACTTTTTGTGAAAGTAGGAAGACTTTTTTCTTTTAGATGAAACCAATTTGTGCACTAAATATATTCCCTAATGAGAATGAGTGAGGAAAGCACTTGTTGACAGGTCATAAAGCCCTTTCTAATTTTGTTTTACTCAGGATCCCCTTGAAATGCAGAGTTATAATTAAAAAGATTAGGCTATACTGGTCAGATGGAATTTATAGTAATATAGTTTTTAGATATTTGACTCAATACTGATTCTCATCCTTGAAGAGAATTATGACATTCTACTAAGTAGGTTCTTTAAAAAATGTACCATCTCTCCTGTGAAGAATCTTCATCTCAGGCTATTATGGAAATACTATAGATTTTGTAATCAAAGAAATCAGAGTTCAAATCTTCTGTACAATAGAACATGTGATCTTAGGCAAGAGTAATTTCTCCAAGGCTTGATTCCTCCTAAAAGTGTACTAATGTCTATGTTATGAGGTTCTCATGAGAATTAAATAGACTGACTTATAGACATTGTCAGTGTGGTAGTATGTTAATAGAAGGTTTTTTTTTTAATAGCTCTTGTGTAATAATGAACATTTTTAATAACAACATGTGTAAAGCAGAATACTTAAGCTTAAAGTTCATCATTTCTATTCAAAATATTTATTTTTAAATGAATTGTCTTTTCACCTCTTTTACAGAGGTATAACTGAATTTTCAACATAAACAAAGAATAATATTTATGTGCTGGATATATAAGCCTTACAGACTTTCATCTGATAGTGTTGGAAGAAGAAAAAAATATTTTTAATGCATGAAGTAATACAATTTTTAGGGTGTTCCTATAGAACTGGCACCATGATAATTACTCATTAAATATTTGTGTAGGAAAATGAAGAAAATAACAGAAGGGCTTCTTAGTGGTAACTTATCAATAGGATCAGTGGTCTTCAGTTTTTGGAATTTGTGTTTAGCAGAGAAGTGAAATAACTAATCTGCTGAATCATTTTATGCTAGTTTATGGGTGAAATGCATCAGGTTTTATTTCAGGTAATCTGTGCAGGGCCACAATTGTATTATGCCCTATTTTGTTCAGAATAAAGAGCCATTTTATGCAAAATGTAGCTCAACACTCCAAAGGAAAGGGCTGGTTTTATTAAACACTGAAGTGATTTATTCATGTCTGTTCTCTAATTCAGAGTCTATAAAATTAAATTCTGTCATAGAGCAAATATTCCATCCTGTATTCTGAAGTTGAATTTCATACTATATAAACCATATAAGGATATTTTTATCCTAGACTTTTACATTTTTGAGAGACATGAACATGCTTTAAAATATTGTATGTTATATGGATATACTATAACGAATATACTTATTTAAAATGCATTTTAAATATTGTATTTAAATATTTAAATACTACCCTTGCCACCATTATTTAAAATACATTTATAGCCCTTGAGTACTCTATTAAATAGTAAGAGATTGCTTTAAATACAAAATATAAAGTATTATGCAAGGTAATGATTTTAAGTAGGACATGTTTATTTTTCAACATGTAACTAATAAAGTGGAATCTATCACTTTTATTTATCTGAAAGATATATATATACATATATATATATATATTTTTTTTTTTTTTAATTTCAGGATTTCAGGAAGGTTCTGCAGAGAAATGCTGTGGCTTACATTAGTCTCCACAGTCCTGTAAGGGGTAACTCAAGTCTCCACTCTGTTGCTTCACCATCTCTTCAGCAACTGGTAGCTGAGGTAAGATGAACTACTTCATAAAATGATTTTGTAAAACTGCCTTTTTCTCCATAATCTGGCATTTCTTAATATTTTTATTTTTTAATATACATGAAACTATCCATAAGTGTTTTATAGAATGATTTATTCCTGACTTTTTATTGTCATCTCTTCAACCAATGTCCTATGTTCTAAAATTCTTTATTTACTACACTTTTATGGTTATACTGTAGGTGTGAATTATACATCTATAGAGAATGTGTGTAAAAATGTAAATTTATTTCTTAAAAATGGAATTGAGTGCTTAAGTTCCCAATTCTGCCAATTTTGACATGTTGTGGTAAAATTGGTTACTTGGGGATTTCTTCTTCAGTTATCTTTTGAGTAAATGTGGGTCCTCTTCTATCTTTTCAACCATGGGGTAAGCAGGACCCATGCCTTTTTCCTAGAATATAATGAGAACTTGATTTAAGATACTTGGAAAGTATTATTTGAAAAAAATTTATGGAAAAAGAAAGCATGTTTTTCCCTAAAATATCTTGAAAAAAATTCATGCAGTTTGTGATAATGCCTTTCTGTAGTTATCTATTTTTTTTTAATTTAGTTACTTCTCATCTGTTTCAAATAAATTTTTGGAACACATTTCCTCTTTTATGGGTAGAGTTCACACTTTTGTTTCTGTGCTCTTTCTATGACTTTCACCCAGATGACATGTGTTATGTCTAGAAATGAAAGCAATCATGCCACTCCTCTAGGGTGGTTTCCTCCCAATTCCAAGGGCTAATGATATATATTAGAAAATGACCTTTTAGATGCTCACAGAGTTTGCAGTGTCACAGACGCAGAATTAGAAAAAGAGAGCGAAAATGAACAGTGCTTTGAATTAGCCATAATTCTTGTTTGAAATGTAATGCAAACTAACATTTTATAACTTTCATAAAGTATTTTCTAGTTTAATAGGTTTCACTGACATTTCTGTATGTCGTATAATAATGAAGACATTATGAAAGATGAAATAGATAAATCTGTACGTTTAAGATCAGCTAAACCTCAATGCTGTGTCCTAAATCATATCCAGACCTGTTAGTGAGTCCCTCTTGCTCTTTTACTGCTTTGAATTCTCCGACTTTCTTAAATGCCTGGGAAAAAAGGCACAAGAAGAGAGTCAGTTGTAGATATCTCTCTTAGGAAGTTAAGATATTCCTGAGTAAGTGGGTTAACAGGAGGAAGAAATTATGAACTCAAATATCCAGTTAGTTTAAAAATGATGTCTTTTCCTTCTCTTGTATTACAGTTTTCCTATTTAAGAATCTTGAAAGATATGTAATCACTGATATTAATATACAAAAATAAATAAACTGTTAAGGACTTTATAGTGCTTAGAACTATCTACCTATACTAACTCTAAAAAAAAATCTCTGCAAATATAATGCTATTTAAAATGTCTTTGTACATCTTATAATAGAGGGCTGTAAAATAATTTACAATCTAACCTAAAAGTCTGAGAATATGGCATGGTTTCCAATAATGACAGATGTACATCCTTATTTGTTGGTAGAGGAAACATTTTGTTCTATATTTGAAAATAATTATATTAATACTAACCTAAGAATGAACTGGAATCTGTAATGAAAGAAAATTTCTTTCAGTTGAGATTGTGTGTGTCTCTGTGTGTGTTCTATGGAACAATTTGGAAGGGTAAGATTATCACAAGTTCAAACAAACCATGGTGTAATCTAAAATAGTGGGGTTTACTTACCTATATATTTATATTATTAATATAGAACAAACATAATTCAAGGTATATTTGTATACAAAATTTTAATGTTACATTTTTCTTTAAGGTATATAAGTGCCATTAAAAATATAAAAGTCAAGAGAACCAAAGGAAAGAAAACTCAATAATGTGTATGATTTAGTTACTATAACACTAGTGGCATATAAAAGAAATATTTAAAATGTTCCTTTCAAAGAAAGAACTTAATTATAACATCAGGACATAATGTAACTTCACTTACAAAGACAAAAATATTTTGTCAGTCTTTAGTATCTTTATATTTCATCAGTTTATTTAAATCCTACCATATAAATATGTCATGTCCCATATAATCCAGTATGACTGCACCTCCCCTCTGCCCTACAATTAAGCAAACAGAACACATTCAGAATGATTCAACATGGAACAATATTTTCTATAAAGAAGGCATGCTGACTAAATTGAAGATGACAAAAGATTGTAGGGAATTAAGTACTCTTGTATAGTAAGTACAAATTCTAGAAGACCTTGTTAAGTTCATGTGGTGGACATCAATCTGTTAGGTGGAATTTTTAAATAATTAATGTACAGTACTGCATTTATTTAAAAAATAGGCACAATATAGGCTATTTTATTGAATTATAACCTTGAAATACCAAAAAATGTGAAAAGGTTTTCCTAAGTCAAACACCTTAAACAGCTTAAACCTCATTAATAATGTGTTATTCCCATCAAGAAAGATGGTAGACTTCTCTATACGTGATCCATCAGACGGTTTAGTAAGGATTTTTGTTTGTTTTTATTTAAGACTTACTAGGTAAAATGAGGTGTAATTTACCCTTATAATACCTCCCTTCTTGTGTGTACAGCTTGATGCTTCTTGGCAAATATATATATTTATTTAAGCACCACCACAGTCAAGCTACACAGTATTCGTATCACTCACAAACGTCCCATCAAGTCACTTTGTATTCAGTCTCCTCCCTTCATCTGCAGTTCCTGGTAAACACTGATCTGATTTCTGCCCTTGTAATTTTGTCTTTCAAAATACCATAACAAATGGAATCACAGTATGCAGCCGTGTGTGTGTGGTGTCTTTTCCATAGCATAATGATTTTTGAGATCTACCCATGTTGTTACATGTGCCAGTAGTTCTACAGCATCTTGCTAGACCACTAAGGAAACGGTGAATCATGACTAGGATGAGTGCAGTGGTTTGGACTCTGGTTTGATATTCTAACTTTGGTTTAAGAAAATAAACTATTCCCCTGGGGTTAGCCCAGTAAATTTGAAGTAAATCATCCTAAGTGAAAGGAATGATTCCATCCTAAGTGATGGAATCTTTAAAGATTCAGAAATCTTTAATTAATCTTAATTCACTGCAGTGTTTAAACATTTTTCCTGGGATTATTGAAAATTTGATTTTAAAAAAATTGCCCAAAAAACAGTGAAAAAGTTGATAGCTACCAAAGTTGGGTAATTGGAACATGAGAGTTCATTGTACTGCTCTGCTCTCTCTTCTTTTGGGTTTATTTGGAAATTTTCATTATGACTTGAAAAAATAATCTCAAAGTACTTAATTTTTCTAAGCTATAATGCTGATAACTAACAAATTATTTTGTCTTTTGAAAGTAGCAATAATCTGCCAATGACTTACACATCAAGTGGTAATAAGGAGTAATAGCCAAGGCTTTTATATGGTCAACTTTTTCTGGAACTTTTGTAACTGTTTTAATTATGATTTTCTGTTCTTTTGTGTAATAAATCTTTTTATAAAAAAATAAAAAGCAATAGTTCACTTAAAATTAGCTTATGTGTGAGAATTTTAAAATAAAAAACTACAAAATAGATATTAATATTTCTTTAAATTTTCCATTTAAAATGAATATATATATTAAAATGGTAAATTGCCTGTATTTTGTGAAAATATTGATTTCATATTAATAGTTTACTTAATATTGACATTTTATTCTGAAAAATAGGGAAATAATTTTAAAATATTTTCCTGTAATAGTAACGCAAAAGTGTGCATTATAGACAAAACAAAAGTATGTCAGTCATATGAAACAAAGAATTTTTGATAAAAATCTAGTAAAATAGTCACAAATTAACTTTTAGTTAAAAAAAAAAAATCTCATCTGCATGGTACTTTAAAGGATTCAAATGTGAATCTCCTAACTTTGACTCTATGGTTGGTGGTCATTTGGATTTATATGATTGTTTCCAGTTTTCATCTATAATTAGTTATTATTATTCTCATGGGTTGGTAGAATGTGTGCACTCCTTTTTCTTGAATATTTATATAGAAGTGGAATTGCTAAGTCACCAGGTTGCCTTGTGTTTAACTTTAGTTGACACTGCCCAAGAGTTTTCTAAAAGACTTATACCAATGACACCTCCGCCAGCATGAATGTTTGAATGGTGCAGTTGCTCCATGTCATCCCCAACATTTAGTTCTATCATTCTCATGAATGTATGGTAGTATATTTGGAGGTTTTAATTTTCTCTGATGATTACTAATATTGAACACCTTCTCACATACTATTTTTCTTATCAATTTGTCAGTTCTTTCTATATTCTTGATACAAGTCTTTTGTTGGTTATATATTGTGAATTATTCTCCCAGTCCGGAGAAGGCAATGGCACCCCACTCCAGTACTCTTGCCTGGAAAATCCCACGGATGGAGGAGCCTGGTAGGCTTCAGTCCGTGGGGTCGCTAAGTTGGACACGACTGAGCAACTTCACTTTCACCTTTCGCTTTCATGCATTGGAGAAGGAAATGGCAACCCACTCCAGTGTTCTTGCCTGGAGAATCCCAGGGACGGGGGAGCCTGGTGGGCTGCCGTCTATGGGGTCACACAGAGTCGGACACGACTGAAGTGACTTAGCAATTCTCCCAGTCTGTGGTGTGACTTTTCACTCTCTTATTAATCACTTGATTAATTTTTTATCAGTTTCTCTTTGTAAATCTTTTATACAGCATTTATTGTTCCTGTATCTTATTGTGTAAAACTGGTGAACTTAGTTTAAATCTAGTATTGATGCTTAAGGAGCATTCGAGAACTTTATAACCCATTATGTTGTCCACAAACATTTGAGTCTTTATTACATATGTTTTTCGTTCTTCTGGCAACTATAGAATGTTCTGTGGAGATGAGTGAAGTCCCCATACCCAGGTCCCCTGAATAAATAGGGAATAAAAGATCCTTTGTATGATACATTTTCTTAGAAAAAAAGCTCTTTCTTGGAAAAAAAAAAAAAGTCAACTGACCCCTTAAATATTTAGTAAAGGATGCTGCTGCTACTTCTGCTAAGTCACTTCAGTCGTGTCCGACTCTGTGTGATCGCATAGATGTCAGCCCACCAGGCTCCTCTGTCCATGAAATTTCAAGGCAAAAATAACATTCAAACTGAAGAAAATCAAAACAAAGAAAACATCTTGAAAGAAGTGAAAGGGAAAAAGGCACCTTGCCTACAGAGGACTGCTCTACATTAGAGTTCTCTTTAGAATTCATGAAAACTACATGAAAACACTGATATATTTCAAATGTTTAAAAAAAGCCCCCTAAAATTCAGCACCCATTTATGATAAAAACTTTTCAAAAAATGGGCATAGAAGAAACCTACCTCAACATAATAAAGACCCTATACAACAAACCCACAGCAAGCAAACATTATTCTCAACATTGAAAAACTGAAAGCATTCCCTCTAAGATCAGGAACAAGACAAGGGTGTTGACTCTCACCACTATTATTCAACATAGGTTTGGAAGTCCTAGTTATGGCAATCAGAGAAGAAAAAGAATTAAAAGGAATCCAGATTGGAAAAGAACAAGTGAAATTCTCACTGTACGCAGAAGACATGATACTATACATAGAAAACCCTGAAGATACTATCACAAATTTATTAGAGCTAATCAGTGACTTTAGTAAAGGATGTAAGGTCATTAACTTTTTATTAATGATAAGCAGCTGCCTTCATGCAAAATAGGTAATGAAATTGAAGATAAGATTTCTTACCAAATAGTAGTTTTAAATATTAGGATGCAACACAAGCATATGCTCACTGTCCATACATATTGCTATTCCACCTTTGTTTTTTGAAATAATCTTTCATAGATCACAGAAAGTATTGATTTTGCCTTTAGAAAAGCAGAATTTGATCATCCATATATTAGTCAGTGTTCTGTGACTCTCAAGTAAATAGTGTTGAAACTTCTAAGAAGTTATTTTGAGGAAGCCTGAAGCATCCATACATATGAAAGCAGTCAATCTAGATATGTTCTGCTTAAATGTTACTTTTGAAGTATCTGCCAGAAGCTTGCAAACCTAATCAAAACTAAACAATTGCATCAATATTGTAGCTGTCCACAGAATAGACGGTGATTTTTTAAAAGCCTGAAAAAGTAGAAAGATTTATGTGTTTATAGGATGTGTTTTTTAATATGTCTTGTTTTTTATATACCAAAAACTGCACTCCAGAAAATATAGGACATATATTTAATTTCAACTAAATTCATTAGAGGATTGAGCCCAGAATCAAACTACAGTATGATTTCATTGTGGATACCCCCAGTCTGCTTCAGAGTTCTATAATGTGATAAATATTTATAGAGAACCCAAGTGCATACAATTGCTTCAGTTGTGTAGGGCACATCATAAGGAGATGAAGTGCCTCTCTTACCCAGGAGTTTATGATTTTACCATATAAGACATGTATGACTAAAATATAGGGGTGATTGTCATATGTGTATACTGGAGTACACAGGAAGGAAATCATTGATTTTATTCAAAATTATGTGTTAAATAACAATGGCACAAAGTTTGAATGTACTCAGTATCTGTCTTTTCAGACTTCTGTATTTTGATCATGGAAACAAACTCTTTTATTGAAGTACCAGTGCTTCTTTTCAGATCACACAAACTGATGTTCTTTCCTATTTCCACCATCAAATCAAGTGTAATGTTGGTATGCTTCTGCTCCTTTTGTCTTGTGTTGAGGGGCACTGGACTGCCACAGTTATGTCTGCCATGGTACTTGTGTGGTTGTTAGTGACTGCTGCAGTGCTGGTTTGCCTTCTCCCTGACCATGCCCCTATTCTATAGAATATAAAAACAATGCACAAGAGATATGTTAGCCGCAGAAGCTTATTGGTTCAATTCTTGAGTTAAAAGTAGCCTGATTTTCAGTAATAGAGTTATTGATGAACAGTTTTTATCTTGATTATGAGCATATACATGCTAGAATTAAAAATAAAATAAAACTAGTTTTCTAGGGCAGTCATAACAAAATACCATAGATTGAGTACCTTAAAAAACAGAAATTTTTTTTCTTCCAGTTCTGAAAGTTGGAAGTCCAAGATAAGCTGCAGGCAGCATAGATTCTCCTCAAGCATGTTTGCTTGATTTGCAGCCAGTCACCTACTCAATGTCCCTCAAATGGCCTTTTTGTCAGAATGTACCCATTCCTGGTATATCTCTCTCCTTTTATAAAAACAATTGGCCTACTGAATTAGGGCATCCACCTTATGATCTCGTTTAAACTTAATTAACTTATTGTGCTCAGATTTTGGAAACCTGGGTTTGATCCCTGGGTTGGGAAGATTCCCTTCAGAAGGGCATGGCTACCCACTCCAGTATTCCTGCCTAGAAAAATCCCCGGAGGAGCCTGGCAGGCTACTGTCTGTGGGATCACAAAGAGCTGGACATGACTGAGTGACTAACATTTTCACTTTCAATTACCTTCTTGAAGGCCTTGTCTCCAGTTACAGTCACACTGGAGATTAGATTTCAACCTCAGTTTGGATAGGACATAATTTAGTCCATATTACCGAACAAAATGTACTGTGGTTGAGCACAGAAGATAGGGTGGTATAATTGAAATAGCTGTCTTTTTCTCTCTGTTGTTGATAATTGTGATGGACTGTACTGAAACAAAGCTTACTTTCTATTCTTTCTTATATTTGAGTAAAATTGACTCTGAAATATTCTTGTACTAACTTGTCTGACACATGGTGTAATTTTTGTTTTTATCTTTTATTTTTTAAGGAGAGATTCTTTGTACTCTCTGTTCACTACGAGTTTCAACTCTTTTTAGAGGATTCTACTTAATTTATCTTCCTTTCTGCAGTTTCGGCTACAAGTAGTCAACTTAAGTGACCATAAAGACCAATAAGCTGATTTAAAACCCTTTCTTCCACTAATTTACCACTTCAATAAAGTCTCACATTTAAAATTGTGATTCTATTGGCAGGTTTATCTATCTCCTAGGTTTACAAGGTTTACTTTGTGTTAACACCAAGTGATTCCTCCAGTTTATTACTGTTTTACAAGGTTTTCTGTTCAGGACACGCTGACAATTTGTAAATCCCTTTATTTAAATCTGGATATCAAGGGAAGTCTTACTGAGATTCTGGCTAAAACCCTGAATTTCAGAAGGCAGTTGATTTAAATAGTGAACTATATAGCCAAAGACCAGTGCAAACAAATTGAGGTATTAAGAAATTTAAGTTGAACATATTTATACAATCAGAATGAACATCACATTTTTTAAATGGCTAGAGCTAACTTATTGTCTGTGACTTTTTGGACACTAGACTTCTCTACAGGACTGAAAGGAAAGGCCATTTTACTGAGGAGCTATGCTTAGTCATTTAGTTGTATCTGACTCTTAGTGACCCCATGGATTACAGCCTGCCAGGCTCCTCTGTCCAGGGGGATTCTCCAGGCAAGAATATTGGAGTGGGTTGTCATGTCTTCCTCCAGGGCATCTTCCAAACTCAGGGATCAAATCCAGGTTTCCTGCATTGCAGGTAGATTACAGAGGAGAGGTATTAGTAAATCATCATTGTTGACAAGTTACATAAAATTGTTTCACTTACATGGCATCTTTAATGCAGAGCTATACATGTTAGTATTTAAAAAAAATACACTTTACTCTGCTGAATTATTTTTTCCCATCTGATATTTAATCTGTTTTAAAGACCTACCTGGAAAAGGCAATGGCACCCCACTCCAGTACTCTTGCCTGGAAAATCCCATGGGCAGAGGAGCCTGGTAGGCTGCAGTCCATAGGGTCGTGAAGAGTCGGATACGACTGAGCGACTTCACTTTGACTTTTCACTTTCATGCATTGGAGAAGGAAATGGCAACCCACTCCAGTGTTCTTGCCTGGAGAATCCCAGGGACAGGGAGTCTAGTGGGCTGCTGTCTATGGGGTCACACAGAGTCAGACACGACTGAAGCGACTTAACAGCAGCAGCAGCAAAGACCTAGCACTTATGCCATCAGTTAATAATCTGTATAGCAACTACAATAATAATGCTTTGCCTTTCTGACACATGACATTTTATGTAGAATATTTATGAGTAATGAAAGTAGTTTAAACAAACATGGATTTATTGTTTTTTTTTAATCACCTTTCAAATATAAGTACTGGGGTAATTGTATAATCTATTGGCACATGCTTACCTTTGAAAGTTGAGTAAGTTATGGCTTTTTTGATTTGTTATTTCTCTTCCTCTTTAATTCCATGTTGTTCAGATGTGCAGCATTATAATTCAACATTTGTATGTACTACATAGTGATCACCACTGCAACTGCAGTTGTCATCTTCTCCCATACAGCTGACCCTCTCACTCATTTCACCCACCTGCCAACCTCCTTCCCCTCTGGTAACCACTAATCTGATCTCTGTATCTGTGAGTTCCTTTTTATTTTATTTTTTTCACTGGTTTTGTTCTTTTAGATTCAACATATGAATGAAATCATATGGTATTTATCTTTCTCTGACTTATTTCACTTAGTGTAATACCTTCAAGTTTCATCCATGTTGTCACAAATGTCATGACTTTTTTGTGGATGAGTAATATTCCATTGTGTATGTATGTTACCAAGTCCAAATTCATACTGCTTGCTGCATGGCTGGCCAATAAATTGAGAGATAAGTTGTTGGGGCAAGGTACACAAATTTTATTTGAAAAGTCAGTGGACTGAGAAGATGGTGGACTAGTGTCCCAACTTTCTCAAGTTATAATTTAGGCTTATTTACGCTAAAAGGGAAGGGAATATTCAAATGCAAACTCTTTTGTTCTTGCAACTCTGTAGGTGGGTCTGATCACAATGTTCTTATAAGCTTTCAATAATATAATTGTTATTTTCTATTCTGGATATTTTGTATCTCTATAAGAATTGAAAAGAGTTATACTTTTAAAGGTCAGAGCATTGAAAATGGACCATGATGTGTTATTTCAGGCTATAGGCAACATTCTTTTACAAAGATGCAGAGCAGCATGACTAAACACAGGCAACAGAGTACAAGGGTTAGAGCTAAAGGAATTGATCCGATATGAAGTCAGGTTTGTCCTTCTTTATTATATATACATCACATCTTCTTTATCCATTCATCCATCAGTGGAGTCTAGGTTGTATCTTCACTTGTTTCTCTTTTTCAAGTAGCATGTTAAGCAATTTTGTATTCTATTGACAAAATATTATTGTATGTTTGGACATTGTTTTGTGTAGTTCTTTAACAAAGTAATTTGTTTCTGTGCATTAAATACAAATTATTTGAAAGAGAAATCTAAAAAGTAATGACATTTAGGATAGCATTGAAAACGGTAAAGTACTTAGGAATAAATTTAACCAAAGAGGGGAAAGACTTGTACACTGAGAACTATAAGAACTTGATGAAAAAAGGTAGAAGAATACAAAACTAAATATAAAGATATTCAATGTTCTTGAATTGGAAGAATTAGTATTGTTAAAATGCCCATGCTACCTAAAGTAATCCACAGAGTTAATGAAATCTCTATCAAAATTCAAGTAGCATTTTTCCTAGGGGAAAAAAACAAAACAAAAACTACTGTACATTTGTATTAAACCACAAAAGGTATCACATTGCCTAATTTCAAGCCATACTGTAAAGCTATAATAATCAAAATGGTGTGGTACTTGCATAGAAACAGGCCCATAAGCGAGGAGAACAGAATAGAGTCCAGATGTAAAATTATTTATTTGTGGTAACCTAACTTTTGATAAGGATGCAAAGAACGTGTAATGAGGAAAGAATAGTCTCTTCAACAAATAATGTTGGGAAAATTTGATATTCAAATGCAAAAACATGAAGCTGGACCCCTATCTTACACTTCTCATAAAAATTAACTCAAGACAGATCAAAGACTTAAGTGTAAGATGTGAAACCATGAAAATCCTGAAAGAAAACATAGGTAAAAATATTCTTGACATTAATCTTGGCAATAATTTCTTGGATAAGATATAAAAATCACAGACAATATCAACTAATATCAAGTAAAGGCAAACTGAAACCACAATATCTCCTCACACTTCTTAGGACAGCTATTATTAAAAAAAAGATAGTGGGCAACAAATATTGGTGAGAATGTGGGAAAAAAAGAAACTCTTATGTGTTAGTGGTGGAAGTAAAATTATATAACCATTATGGAAAATAGTAATTAACTACCTCAAAAATTAAAAATTGAACTACCATGTGATCTAGTGAGCCATTCCTGGATGTTCAATAAATGAAATCAGTATCTTTGAGAGAAATCTGTACTCCTGCATTCATAAACATTATTTACAGTAGCCAAGATATGAGGACAACTTCAATGTCCATCATCAGGTGAATGGATTTTAAAAATGTACATATTGTAATTTATTAAAAAATGTGCTGTATCAATATGTGAAATGGGATATGATTCAGCCATAAAAGAAGAAAGAAATCCTGTCATTTGCAACAGCAGCATCAATCTGGAGGGCATTTTGCTAACTGAATAAGCCAGAAAGAGAAAGATAAATATTATTTGATATCACTTACATGAGAAATCTTAAAAAAAGAGAAAGAGAGAATTCATAAAAACAGAAGAATCAAATGATGGTTGTCAGGATCTAAGAGAGAGGGAAGTGAGTTTGTGTCAGTCAAAGCCACAGATTTTTCAAATAAATTCTGAGGATCTAATATACAGGGTGGTTCTTAAGTATTGTGTGCTTAAAATTTTTTTAAGTATTTAAGTATTCTCATCACACACATCAAAGTTATCTATATTAACTATGTAAGATGATAGATGTGTTAATTATCTCAATCTTGGAAATCATTTTACAGTGTATAGATACACATCCATCCTCAATTTGTACATTTTAAAAATATATAATTTAAAAATTTGAAAGAAAAAAATCTAAAATAAAAAACTAAATAAGCTCTTGGTAAAAGTAACAAATGTTTTGACTAAAAAAATGGTTCTTTGAAACAAGGAAACTGATATAATAATAATGTTAAATAAATGCTTAAACAAGTAGTGTGTAAATGAACTTTGCTTTGAACTAATATTTTCCAGTGTGTGTTGTTTTATTTTTAAGCCTCTTTCCTACAGGCGTCTTGTGAAAATGGCCACAGGTGCTGCTTTAAGCAAACTTTATATGCACCTAAAAGTTGGAATTTTTACAGAAACTTACATAAAGTTTCAGTCTCTTCACTTTGAAAATGAATGTCTTCAAATGGCAAGATCTACAATTTGCATACACTTTTCGAAAAAGCATGTCTATATACAGTGCTGATAAGACTTGAAGGCACTGATTATTCCTTCCCTTTGATCTGGAATTTCACCTGCAAATTCATAGCCTTAAGTATCTTACAATTTGACACTAATCTCTCCACAGTTACTACTGTTAACTATATTTTCAGTTGCAAAGTTATAATTTTAAGACCAAGGTGATAAAAGAAGTTGAACAGCAGAAGAAATTAAGCTATTTTAACTCTGAAACAACAATCTTCCTGAGGCAATTTTCTGTATATCTCCAAGGAATAAAGAAATCATTTCCGTTTAGCCTCAGGAAGAATTCTCAGGTAGGATGAATTATCTTAAAGTTCTCAAACACTGCAGATGTTGTGAAGGAGGATCAAACATTTCTATGGGAGGTGGTTCCAGCCAATCTTAATTTTCACAGTAACTCATTTCTTGTGAATTCATCCTTTGTGTTTACTTATTTGTTTAGCATCATAATGTATAAGAAAACCTGCATTTGGTTTCTTAGGCTCTGCTTGTTTCTAGGTGGTTAGCTTTCATATTTATTCTTTATTTATCTATGTTTTGCCTTTAGAAATTCTGGCTCTTAATCTCTAAGCCATATATAATAGCAGTTGGTGAATATGAAACCCTGATAATTTTAAGGCCAGTGTTGATGTTTACAACTATTTTCTAAGTAGTGTAGGTAAATAAACATGGTGGAATTCTGCAGATATTTATCTGTGATAACCATCTCACCCTGAAGCAGTGCCAAGTCCTTTATCTGTGTCAGGCAATGGTAACTACAAAAAGAGTTAAAGATGGCAGTAGCCTAGATTTAAAATTGAAATAGACATGAATCTAGAGAGGATAATAAAGAAAAGTAATTTAAAATCACAACATCAAAATTGGTACCCCTTTACACAGCACTTTTTTTCCCAAGTAAAGTAATAGAGAATTATTTCACTTGAAAATCTCAGAGATTGAATGAAGGATATTAATTTATAAATTATATTTTACATGAAGTTCAGTCATCTTTGAAATACATTTTTCTAGCTGTATATAAAGTATCATTCAAAAAATTAAGCAAATTTCAAAAATGTTCAGTAGGTAATTATAGGTTAATAAAATAATAAGGTATTGTATAAAGAAAGTGTATGCTCTAGCTTGGTAAAGATCCACAAGGTGATTGACATTTTCATTCTATCCTAAAAGAAGGAATTTGATGAAAAAACTCTGTACTAATTACAAGGGACTCCCAGAAAACTAATGTAGCTCCTTTAATTACTGTGTTGTATTCTTTGTGGGGGGCTTCCCTGGTAGCACAGTGCTAAAGAATCTAACTGCCAGTGCTGGAAATGGGGGGTTTGATCCCTGGGTCAGAAAAATCCCCTGGAAAAGGAAATGGCAACCCACTTTAGTATTCTTGCCTAGAAAATCCCATGGACAGAGGAGCCTAGCAGGCTACAGTTCATAGGGTCACAAAAGAGTCAGATATGACTTAACGACTGAAGAAAAAAAAAAAAGTTCTTTGTAGACAAATGATTTCACAGGGGCAAAAATAAAAGTGCAATCAGTCATCTGTAACTTGTCTATCTGGAGAAAACCGCTAAGAATATTTTTCTTTGTATAACACATGTAGATAATGATATAACAACAAAAAAAGAAAAATATATAGTGCATGTGGATATATTGTTACAAAAAGGAGATTCTTTGTATTTTTTCTCTCCATATATTATAAATAGTTTAAAGTTCAAAATACATATAGTAATACTATTGGTACATGAGTGAATATAGATGAAAGTAAGTACTACATGGAAATTCATTGTAATATACTTAAAACTTCTCTGTTTTAATTTGAATGTTTTCAAAATAAATAAATTTAGTTAATGGATATATATTATTTAATTGCATTTCTGCATGACCATTTGTTAACCAGTTTTCTCTTTAAACTTTTATATATTATTATTATTTTTTTAAATTTTAGCCATGCTATTATTATACACATAGTTGTACAAACCTCTTGCCCTTTTCCAATGAGTTGCTTTATCATTAAGCAATTGCAGAACAGAAGGAGTTCTTTTTTAAGCAGAAGAAAGTTTTGATCGGGAATTAGTTGTTGTGAAGTCTTTGGAAGGGCTTCAAGAGCCATCTCTAGGTCTTCCAAGCATGACTCATAGAACAGCACGATCATAGAGACCTTCCAAGGGTGCTGCTGCCTCTTTATGACCAGAAAGCTTGGGGATCAAGAAGTTACTGCCCAAATTGCTCACCTAGAACCCAGTGTATTGACTAAAATCCAGAGAACTAAAAGTTATTGACTAGGACCACATCACTTCAGCCATACAATACAAGAAAAGTTGTGCTCTGTTTACCAGGCAGGCAGTGCCAGCCCACACTTCTGTGACTGTCCTGTCACAGCAGAAACAGGTGCTGTGTTATATTCACCTTACTAATTGCAGGCGAGCATGTACATGGTGGCAGCTAGGTCTCAGCAAGTTGCAAAGTGCTTTCCAATCTCTAGTAGTGGGGCAGTGAATCGTAGACTTTCTAAGAATTGATTCCATAATATTGTTAGGTGGTTAGAATAGGAAACAAGAGTCCAAAATGGTGGTGGCTAAAAGACAAGAAAGGGAAAAGCCCGCAAAAATGGCACAAAGGAAGGTCCGAGGACCAGAGTGAGGACCTCTGGTAGAACAGGGCACTCCTGCTGGCCCAATTTACATAGGGCAGGCCCAGGGGGGAGGAAAAAACATATAATAAAAAGAGGAGCCAAAGGGCTGGGGCTCCCCTTTCCCTCTCTTTTCGCGTCTTTGGGTCGACATGCCCTCTTGCCTTGAGGATGTATTTTCCTGCTATTTTCTAAATAAAATTGTGCTGTAACACGAAGCTGTAACACTGATCTAAGACCTATAACATGGTCTGCCCAAGACCCGAGAGCTATAACACAGTCTGTATGAGATCTATGATGCGCCGAGGGCTCTAACATCCATAGCTTCAAATTTTTGTTGAGACGAGACAGAACCGAGGAGAATACACTTGCCTGACAAAATGAACTATCTGGGTCAAAGGTTATTGGTTTATAACACCTAGCAGGATATCAGAACACCTATTCTTGTAAAGAGTCTTTCATAGCATTGTGTTTTTAAAAGTTATTTACAAATATGAAAATCAAGCATGGTAGTATATATATTGCTGTTCAATTTATGTTGTCTGTGCCTGTTGCGTGAGGAGAGGACTTCATTGTTGGAAGGTTTGGGGAAACAACCATGCACATCAAAGAGAAGTTCCTAAGATACAGCAGATGCAGCTGTCCAATGCCCAGTTCTCTAATACAGAAGGGTCATAGATTTGCAGCATTATCTTTTCCTTCAGATCTGTACATAAAATCACCTTCTGAGTGAGAAATTCCTGGTCCCAATATTTGAAGTATGAAGCACAATCCTGACATTTTATATCTCCTTTAGTGTTCTATATTTTTCTCTCTAGCATATATCATTAACATATTATATAACTAGCAGTTTTGTTTATTACTTTTTCCCCCCGTAGAATGTAAACTCCTTGAAAGATTTGGACTGTTTGGTTCAATGCTATATTTCCTCTATCTGGCAGGTAGAGATCATTAAATACTTTATCTTAAATTAATAAATAAATGGACAGATACTTCATTTCTTACATGTTCTCTTTTTATTAAGTAATGCATGTGTACAGGACTTTTTGCTTCCACTTAAAATGTACAGAGTTGCAGAGGACCATTAAAGTGAAAGTGAAGTGAGGTTGCTCAGTCATGTCTGACTCTTTGTGACCCCATGGACTGTCGCCTACCAGGCTCCTCTGTCCATGGAATGTTCCAGGCAAGAGTACTGGAGTGGGTTGCCATTTCCTTGCTCCCAGTCTAAAATGAAAATGAGTGATACAGGTTACCAACTCATAGTTTTAAACAGTCTTTTAGAGATCTACGATGCAAATAAGCCTAAATACACTGAAATGCAGAATGTGATAAGGCCTTTGTAGGACTTATGGCAGAATGACAAGATGAGGAGGTATCATGGATAAGGAAAAATCAGAAAAACTTCAAATGAACTTTTTGCAGACCCCTTGGGATGGCCTATGAGTCAGAATCCCAATAGCCTCATCCACAAAACCAGTATAAACCACCGACTCTTCCCTGTGGGTCTTCACTGAGAGCACCAGGTAGGACACCAGAGGCTGGAGGCAAGGCAAGTTAACTGTGAGAAATCTCTCTGAAACACACAAGGAGTTCATCAAGTACAAGAAGCAGGAGCTGAAAGCTCAGTCAGGTTTGCTCAGAGAACTGCCCCTGAAGTGCTTCTGATCTGCAGTGAACTTAGAGAATTAGTGGGCCAGGGGCAAGGAAGGATATCTGAGAGATTCCTTGGAGGCATCCAGCATTTTACTGAGTACAGTGCTGCTGCTGCTGCTTCAGTCGTGTCCGACTCTTTGTGACCCCATAGACGGCAGGCAGCCCACCAGGCTCCCCCGTCCCTGGGATTCTCCAGGCAAGAACAATGAAGTGAGTTGCCATTTCCTTCTCCAATGCATGAAAGTGAAAAGTGAAAGTGAAGTCGCTCAGTCGTGTCCAACTCTTAGCGACCCCATGGACTGCAGCCCACCAGGCTCCTCTGTCCATGGGATTTTTTAGGCAAGAGTACTGGAGTGGGGTGCCATTGCCTTATCCGACTGAGTACAGTAGTTGTGGCTAAAGATACATGGGAAAGGAAGCTAAACTAAGAGAAATCCATCCTGGGTGCCCTAAGTCATCAATAAGTACAAGGCAATATTTATTGAAGTTTAGAACAAGCAGCAGGGCAAAAAGAAGTCTCCTGAAGTTCAGAAAACAAAGCAAAAGACTGTAGAGCAAAGCAAAACAAGACAAAATAAAAGCGGCATTTAGGCTGCAAAACAGAGAAATTATGCCTGCTTTGGAGTACTGGCCACTAGACATAGAAGACTCATGAGAGTCCCATGACTCTCAGCATGAATCAAATCTCAGCATGGAGCTTACCATAAATCACATTGTTAGCATAAACTCTTAGAGTCAGTGACTTAAAAATACTCTTAGCAGATGGACTATGCCAAGGTCTCAGAGCTCATCTCTCTGTAGTGTCTAAGGCCAGGCCTTAAGAACAGAGTTTCTGAGAATGTTCTGGATTTAAGGCACCCAGGCCTACTAAGCCAACTGTTAACTCTTTTCCATGAAGAAATGTTAAAAAAATTTCTTCACACTGAAAGGAAATGATCTGCAGGGAGAAATAGGGAGCACATCAAAGGTGTGACATTTAATGGGCAAATGTGATAGATAACATATTTTTTAAATTTTATATATACCTGCTATAATGGCTAAAATTAAAAAGGCTATTAATACCATATCAACAGGGCTTTGGAACAATACTTCATACTTCACTGGAGATCAAATAAAATGGTACTACCTCTTGAAAAATTGATTTAGCAAACGAACATATATCAGCCACAATACCCAGCAATCCCAAGTGCAGATGTTTATCCAAGAGAAATGGAAAATAGCAAGACATGAACAAACATGTTCATGGTAACTTTATTCATAATAGACCAAACTGGAAACAACCAAAATGTCTATTATTAGGAGAATAGATAAACAAAATGTGGTTTACTCATTCTTAATAATAGAAAAGGAAGAGTCTATTGACATATACAAACTTTGGATGAATCTTAAAATGTTGTGACTTGCCAAAGAAGCCAGACACAAGAGCACATTTGTAAAATTCCATTTATACAAAATTCTAGAACCAATCTACAGTGAAATAGAACAGTACTCATCTTTGGGTTTGGATTACCATTATAAATATGCTAAGTGTAAATCCTTAATTTAAAAAAAAAACCAAAAACCTCAAAAAGGTCCATCTCATGCTTAGAAATACAGACTTTCTGATATAATAGTGTTGAGGCTAAGCACAAAATACTGAAAATACTGTTGAGAAAAAAATGTTATTCACTTTTCAATAAGAAAGAGTTACAGAAAATAAAATATACTTATCTAAGGGACACATATTGGCCAACATCTAGAAAATCTCAGCATGATTGTTAAGTAATCATTAGCTTCTAAGTCTGTTAAAATTGCAATAATTTTATATTCAGTGAAATTTTCACATTGCACGGAGACTCCTTAAATCTGAAATCTTCAAGAGGCTGCTATTCAGTATCAAATTTCCAATCACCAAATGTATCTCAAAAGATAAAATCATAAAAATTGTTAACTTCAAAAATGTAATAAGGGACTGAAGTCATAGACTTTATTTAGCCAAAAGCTTTTTTAAGTAACTCAGGAAATCTGTGCAGTTGGCAAAGAAGATCATGGTCTATGGAATGGTCCTTTAATCTGTCAGTGTTTTGAAGGGCATTTATTATAGAATTACAACTTTTAGCTCCCTTTGAAGATATCTTTCAGAGTGCTGTGTAAATTGTCATGTGACATTTTCAGAAATTTCTTAAAAGCTCATTTTGTTGCATTTAAAAAGATAGCTGTTCTTGTAGAACTCATTGCTTCCTTAAAAGTAACTTATTCTTGTTTGCATGTTCACTAGCCTAATAGTTTAATTTGAGATTAAAGATCCCTCAAGCCAGACTTCAGCAATACGTGAACCATGAACTCCCTGATGTTCAAGTTGGTTTTAGAAAAGGCAGAGGAACCAGAGATCCAATTGCCAACATCCGCTGGATCATGGAAAAAGCAAGAGAGTTCCAGAAAAACATCTATTTCTGCCTTATTGACTATACCAAAGCCTTTGACTGTGTGGATCACAGTAAACTGTGGAAAATTCTGAAAGAGATGGGAATACCAGACCACCTGACCTGCCTCTTGAGAAATCTGTATGCAGGTCAGGAAGCAACAGTTAGAACTGGACATGGAACAACAGACTGGTTCCAAATAGGAAAAGGAGTCTCAGATATGCAGATGACACCACCCTTATGGCAGAAAGTGAGGAGGAGCTAAAAAGCCTCTTGTTGAAAGTGAAAGAGGAGAGTGGAAAAGTTGGCTTAAAGCTCAACATTCAGAAAACGAAGATCATGGCATCTGGCCCCATCACTTCATGGGAAATAGATGGGGAAACAGTAGAAACAGTGTCAGACTTTGTTTTTTTGGGCTCCAAAATCACTGCAGATGGTGACTGCAGCCATGAAATTAAAAGGCGCTTACTCCTTGGAAGAAAAGTTATGACCAACCTAGATAGTATATTCAAAAGCAGAGACATTACTTTGCCGACTAAGGTCCGTCTAGTCAAGGCTATGGTTTTTCCTGTGGTCATGTATGGATGTGAGAGTTGGACTGTGAAGAAGGCTGAGCACAGAAGAATTGATGCTTTTGAACTGTGGTGTTGGAGAAGACTCTTGAGAGTCCCTTGGACTGCAAGGAGATCCAACCAGTCCATTCTGAAGGAGATCAACCCTGCGATTTCTTTGGAAGGAATAAAGCTAAAACTGAAGCTCCAGTACTTTGGCCACCTTATGCGAAGAGTTGACTCATTAGAAAAGACCCTGATGCTGGGAGGGATTGGGGGCAGGAGGAGAAGCGGACGACCGAGGATGAGATGGCTGGATGGCATCATGGACTCAATGGACGTGAGTCTGAGTGAACTCCGGGAGTTGGTGATGGACAGGGAGGCCTGGCGTACTGCGATTCATGGGGTCACAAAGAGTCGGACACGACTGAGTGACTGAACTGAACTGAACTTCAGCCTAAAAGATAAACAGTAAATTTAAATCAGACTCATAATCTATTTGAATGACATTCTGATGTTGATCTTAGGGAATTTTATGAGGAAAGCATAGCTAGATATTTAATGTAACCTTTTAAGATTGACACATAATACTTTTAGTTATTTTCTGAATCTTTTCTAATTTCCTTATGCATTTTACTAGATGTAAAGAGTGGCATTTTATTTGAAAACTTCTCTGCTCATTTCAGTAATATATTTGAACATGGACTCACAAATTAGATGTGTGCACTTCATTTAGACATTGTTCCTTAAGATAAACATAGCTGAGAAAAGGGATCAGAATATTCTAAATACACAAAATAATTACTGAGTAACAAATGTCCCTAGGAAATGGTGCTAGCTGAACAAAATATTTATAAATCAAGTTGTTGCACTATAGGTAATACATATTCTTAACCTCAGTATTTTGATCTGTGGTGTTGGAGAAGACTCTTGGGAGTCCCTTGGACTACACGGGATCCAACCAGTCCATTCTGAAGGAGATCAGCCCTGAGATTTCTTTGGAGGGAATGATGCTGAAGATGAGACTCCAGTACTTTGGCCACCTCATGCGAACAGTTGACTTATTGGAAAAGACTCTGATGCTGGGAGGGACTGGGGGCAGGAGGAGAAGGGGACGACAGAGGATGAGATGGCTGGATGGCATCACTGACTCAATGGATGTGGGTCTGAGTGAACTCCGGGAGTTGGTGATGGACAGGGAGGCCTGGTGTGCTGCAATTCATGGGGTCACAAAGAGTTGGACACGACTGAGCGACTGAACTGAACTGAACCTCAGTATCTTATTAGTTACATTTGATTCTATTAGAGATACATAAAGACAGTTTTTGGAGAAGTGCCAAAGACAGGCAGGCAATCATTCTTTGAAAGCATTTACCCAGGAAGCTATGTGCCAGGCAACAAAGAAATTTCGTTGGAGTTGATTTCCCTTTTGCTTTTTCATCTACTTTTATTTTCCTGTTGGCCTTTAAACCTGTTCTTTACAGGCTACTTCATAAATCATCTTTTCTCATTTTTCTAATTCTTTTTCTTCCTCTCAAGGATTTTAAAAATCAATACCCTCCTTATCTATCATTTAAATTTTTCTTTCACTTCATTACTGATTTGATAGCCACACTAGTCCTCAACTCAGTCAGTCACCCTCAAGGCTAGGATTTCAGGACTATTCACTTTTTAAAATAATCTCAAAGGAATGCATTTGGTTTTTCAGGATGGGGTTCAAACACAGGGGTCATATGTTGACAGCAATGAGCTGTCTAGGGAAGACTAAACTTGAGTACACACTAGGGTAACTGAAAGTCTGTACTGAGTACTGAAAAACAGTACAGACTTCTGCTGAGAACAATAAAAAGGAAAATAAGTATTTATTAAGCATGTCCTATACTAAGCATAGGCTTATATATTATTATTTCATTGTGTCCTTTAAATAACTCTATAATTTGGGGATTCCAACTGTACTAAAGGTACGAACTAGTTTGCCACAAAGAGTTGCTAGTAATGAGATTAGATTGGCAGACATGTAAATTACAGCCAGATTGACTTCACACTTAGAGCAGTCAGTCTTGCAAACAGAGTAAAACCATGGCTAACTGGGTCTCTTAGGCACCGAGATGTATTGAGGAACAAGATAGTTCAGCAGAAGGACCACTTCCCGACCAAAAGCTTTATTTGGGCAACAGTGAAATTAAAAGAAAAATACTGGTTAAGAGTCCTTTAAAAAAAAAAAAGAGTCCTTTATCTGTGAATAATGAACACAAGTACACAAAGAATAAAATGTTTCCTGTTATTTTACAAGTTCATCTGTCAGGGAAACCCAGTTAGAAAAAATTAATAATTATATATTCATAAAATATACATATTTATGAAAAGAGTTCACAGTTTGAGTAATATTATAATAGTCAATATTTTCAAATCACAAAGTGTCTCTTGAAAGACATGATTATTTGCAAATACTATGCAACTAACATAAATCATATTTACAAGATATATTTTAATCATGTTATAAAAATGCTGTCATTACAACTAAAATGACGCTTGATTGATACATTATGCTTTAAATTCAGGATCCTGTGTACTCAACTGAGACTACTTTGTGTTTTATTAAAAATGTTATTTACATTTTAGCAAAGAAAATAATGTTTTGATAGTGTCCAACTCATTCTTAAAATATTCTGTTATTGCATATAATGATTTGTCCAAAAACCCAAAAATATGTAGTGATTTAGGTTATTTTCACAGACTGTGTGTTCATTTGGTATTGATTAGAACTGAGCCTAATTAGTCCAAATATTAAAAGAACTATGGTTAACAGCTAGATTATGAAAAGCAGATTCCATCGTTTAGATTGCCATCTTTAAACAGCAGCATAGTCTTTTTTTTTTCTCCTTGTTGTCACATGATAAGAGGAGCCACTGTGTGGCTGTCTGCTGAGAAAATAGACTGCTGATTACTGTTCCAATTAGAGGTGCTTTTTGTCTGTATAGACTAATTCTAAGTTCAATTCAACTACCAGTTGTCTTAATGGTTCTTGGCTTTGCCAGCTGCATTAGTTAAGGATGAAGAGCAATAGGCAATACAGGGATCATGATATTAATGCCTATGCACTTGTCTAGAAGGACCATTTCTGGCTTGATGATTCATTAGCTTGTGATATTTAGTCAAGTGGTTAGTCTCTCTCAGCTTTAGTTTGGTTTGTTTGTTTCATCAATTTGTAAAACAAGGATGAGAATAACATTGTCTTCAGTTCAGTTCAGTTGCTCAGTCATGTCCAACTCTTTGCAACCCAATGGACTGCAGCATGCCAGGCCTCCCTGTCCATCACCAACTCCCAGAGTGTACTAAAACTCATGCCCGTTGAGTTGGTGATGCCATCCAACCATCTCATTTTCTGTTGTCCCCATCTCCTCCTGCCTTCATTGTTTCCTAGCATCAACGTCTTTTAAAATGAGTCAGTTCTTCGCATCAGGTGGCCAAAGTATTGGAGTTTCACCTTCAGTATCAGTCCTGCCAATGAATATTCAGGATTGATTTCCTTCAGGATTGACTGGTTGGATCTCCTTGCAGTCCAAGGGACTCATAAGAGTCTTCTCCAACACCACAGTTCAAAAGCATCAATACTTCGGCTCTCAGCTTTCTTTGTAGTCCAACTCTCACATCCATACATGACTACTGGAAAAACCATAGCTTTGACTGGATGAACCTTTGTTGGCAAAGTAATGTCTCTGCTTTTTAATATGCTGCATAGATTGGTCATAACTTTCCTTCCAAGGAACAAGCATCTTTTAATTTCATGACTGCAGTCACTATCTGCAGTGATTTTGGAGCCCCCCAAAATAAAATCTGTCATTGTTTCCACTGTTTCCCTATTTGCAATGAAGTGATGGGACTGGATGCCATGATCTTAGTTTTCCGAAAGCTGAGTTTTAAGCCAACTTTTTCACTCTCCTCTTTCACTTTCATCAAGAGGCTTTTTGGTTCTTCTTCACTTTCTGCCATAAGGGTGGTGTCATCTGCATATCTGAGTTATTGATATTTCTCCCAGCAATCTTGATTCCAGCTTGTGCTTCATCCAGCCCAGTGTTCTTCATGATGTACTCTGCATATAAGTTAAATAAGCAGGGTGACAATATACAGCTTTGACGTACTCCTTTTCCTATTTGGAACCAGTCTGTTGTTCCATGTCCAGTTCTAACTATTGCTTCCTGATCTGCATACAGATTTCTAAAGAAGCAGGTCAGGTGATCTGGTATTCTCATCTCTTTCAGAATTTTCCACAGTTTACTGTGATCCACACAGTCAAAGGCTTTGGTATAGTCAATAAAGCAGAAATAGATGTTTTTCTGGAATTCTCTCGCTTTTTCAATGATCCAACAGATGTTGGCAATTTGATCTCTGGTTCCTCTGCCTTTTCTAAATCTACCTTGAACATCTGGAAGTTCACAGTTCACATACTGTTGATGCCTGACTTGGAGAATTTTGAGTATTACTTTACTAGCATATGAATATGATGAGTGCATTTTGTCGTAGTTTGAGCATTCTTTGGCATTGTCGTTCTTTGGGACTGGAATGAAAACTGACCTTTTCCAGTCCTGTGGCCACTGCCAAGTTCTCCAAATTTGCTGGCATATTGAATGCAGCACTTTCACAGCATTCAACTTTTAGTGAATAGCTCAACTAGAATTCTACACCTCGACTAGCTTTGTTCATAGTGATGCTTCCTAAGGCCCCCTTGACTTCGCATTCCAGGATGTCTTGCTCTAGGTTGGTGATCACATCATTGTGATTATCTGGGTCATGAAGATCTTTTTTGTACAGTTATTCTGTGTTTTCTTGCCACTTCTGCTTAATATCTTCTGCTTCTGTTCGGTCCATCCCATTTCTGTCTTTTATTATGCCCATCTTTGCATGAAATATTCCCTTGGTAGCTCTAATTTTCTTGAAGAGATCACTAGACTTTCCCATTCTATTGTCTTCCTCTATTTATTTGCACTGATCACTGAGGTAGACTTTCTTATCTCTCCTTGATATTCTTTGGAACTCTGCATCAAATGGGTTTATCTTTTCTTTTCTCCTTTGCTTTCCCCTTCTCTTCTATTCACAGTCATTTGTAAGGCTTCCTCAGACTGCCATTTTGCCGTCTTGCATTTCTTTTCCTTGAGGAAATTGAGAATGATATTGATCCCTCCCTCCTGTACAATGTCAGGAACCTCTGTCCACAGTTCTTCTGCCACTCTATCAGATCGAATCCCTTGAATCTATTTGTCACTTCCACTGTGTAATCATAAGGGATTTGATTTAGGTCATACCTGATCATACATGACTACTGGAAAAACCATAGCTTTGACTGGATGAACCTTTGTTGGCAAAGTAATGTCTCTGCTTTTTAATATGCTGCATAGATTGGTCATAACTTTCCTTCCAAGGAACAAGCATCTTTTAATTTCATGACTGCAGTCACTATCTGCAGTGATTTTGGAGCCCCCCAAAATAAAATCTGTCATTGTTTCCACTGTTTCCCTATTTGCAATGAAGTGATGGGACTGGATGCCATGATCTTAGTTTTCCGAAAGCTGAGTTTTAAGCCAACTTTTTCACTCTCCTCTTTCACTTTCATCAAGAGGCTTTTTGGTTCTTCTTCACTTTCTGCCATAAGGGTGGTGTCATCTGCATATCTGAGGTTATTGATATTTCTCCCAGCAATCTTGATTCCAGCTTGTGCTTCATCCAGCCCAGTGTTCTTCATGATGTACTCTGCATATAAGTTAAATAAGCAGGGTGACAATATACAGCTTTGACGTACTCCTTTTCCTATTTGGAACCAGTCTGTTGTTCCATGTCCAGTTCTAACTATTGCTTCCTGATCTGCATACAGATTTCTAAAGAAGCAGGTCAGGTGATCTGGTATTCTCATCTCTTTCAGAATTTTCCACAGTTTACTGTGATCCACACAGTCAAAGGCTTTGGTATAGTCAATAAAGCAGAAATAGATGTTTTTCTGGAATTCTCTCGCTTTTTCAATGATCCAACAGATGTTGGCAATTTGATCTCTGGTTCCTCTGCCTTTTCTAAATCTACCTTGAACATCTGGAAGTTCACAGTTCACATACTGTTGATGCCTGACTTGGAGAATTTTGAGTATTACTTTACTAGCATATGAATATGATGAGTGCATTTTGTCGTAGTTTGAGCATTCTTTGGCATTGTCGTTCTTTGGGACTGGAATGAAAACTGACCTTTTCCAGTCCTGTGGCCACTGCCAAGTTCTCCAAATTTGCTGGCATATTGAATGCAGCACTTTCACAGCATTCAACTTTTAGTGAATAGCTCAACTAGAATTCTACACCTCGACTAGCTTTGTTCATAGTGATGCTTCCTAAGGCCCCCTTGACTTCGCATTCCAGGATGTCTTGCTCTAGGTTGGTGATCACATCATTGTGATTATCTGGGTCATGAAGATCTTTTTTGTACAGTTATTCTGTGTTTTCTTGCCACTTCTGCTTAATATCTTCTGCTTCTGTTCGGTCCATCCCATTTCTGTCTTTTATTATGCCCATCTTTGCATGAAATATTCCCTTGGTAGCTCTAATTTTCTTGAAGAGATCACTAGACTTTCCCATTCTATTGTCTTCCTCTATTTATTTGCACTGATCACTGAGGTAGACTTTCTTATCTCTCCTTGATATTCTTTGGAACTCTGCATTCAAATGGGTTTATCTTTTCTTTTCTCCTTTGCTTTCCCCTTCTCTTCTATTCACAGTCATTTGTAAGGCTTCCTCAGACTGCCATTTTGCCGTCTTGCATTTCTTTTCCTTGAGGAAATTGAGAATGATATTGATCCCTCCCTCCTGTACAATGTCAGGAACCTCTGTCCACAGTTCTTCTGCCACTCTATCAGATCGAATCCCTTGAATCTATTTGTCACTTCCACTGTGTAATCATAAGGGATTTGATTTAGGTCATACCTGAATGATCTAGTGGTTTTCCCTACTTTCTTCAATTTAAATCTGAATTTGGCAATAAGGAGTTTATGTTCTGAGCCACAGTCAGCTCCTGGTCTTGTTTTTTTGACTGTCTAGCGCTTCCCCATCTTTGGCTGTGAAGAATATAATCAATCTGATTCATTATTGACCATGTGGTGATGTCCATGTGAATAGTCTTCTCTTGTGTTGTTGGAAGAGAGTGTTTGCTATGACCAGTGAGTTCTCTTGGCAAAATTCTATTAGCCTTTGCCCTGCTTCATTTTGTACTCCAAAACCAAATTTGCCTGTTACTCCAGGTATTTCTTGACTTTCTTCTTTTTCATTTCAGTCCCCTGTAATGAAAAGGACATCTATTTTGGGTGTTAGTTCTAGAAGGTCTTATACATCTTAGAGAACTGTTCAACTTCAGCCTCTTGGATTACTGTGATATTGAATGATTTGCCTTGGAAACAAACAGAGTTCATTCTGTCATTTTTGAGACTGCATCCAAATACTGTGTTTCTTACTTTCTCCAAAAAGTTATTATGGGAATAGAAAAAGATTGTTTCTGTTAAAAAAATAAACTGATGCACATTAAACAGTTTAAAGAATGTTTTCAGCAAAGACTAATCTAAATCAGGCAGCATCTAAGTGGCCAGAGCACTCCACAAAGAGGATCTAGCGGCAGGTCTTATGGAGAAGAGGCAGAAGGAAAGTAAGGCCATTACTTGATTAGTTACAGCTTAACTGGCTACATTCTTTGAGAAAACCTAGTTGGCTGTGATTCATTGTCCTTACATTTTAATTTCTTAAACTTGAGACATTTCAGGTTTAGATTATAGTTTGCTTTTGTAGGAACCTAAGGCATTAAAGCTGCCTCCGTCTAATGGTCTCCTTGTTTAATAAACTTACCATGACTAAAGCACCTTTCAAAATTGCAAAGCTTATGAATCTATTTTCCCATAACAAGACCAGATCAAAACAGATCATGGCAAAATCAAGAGGTAATAACATATTATATTATGTTTACTCCATTCCTCAGAATTAGAATCAGGTGCCAGATTCTTGGCCTTCTCACATCTCTTCTTGAAGGGCAGAGGCTAAAGAGAAGGTTTTTGTCTAAGGCCCATCCCTACCATGCACTCTCTATTTCTGTTCTTCACTTAGGCTTGTATACTATGCTTGAAGGACTTTCATTGCCCAGATGGTGTCTCTCCTTATTCCATCACTGCTGTTGGCTTCCTGAATGGTAAACCTATTGTGGTTTTCAAAGTTTATATTCATCCCTTTTGATGTCTTTGGCAGTCTTCAGGATGTGTGTGGAGTTCCACCTTCAAGTTCTGTGGTTATGATTCTTTAGTAGTTTCCCAAGAGAGAGGCCTCATTCATTCTCTGTAATTCCTCAGAATGAAAGCTCTTAGATTTGGCAAATGTTTCCCTGGGTTCTGATTTAGAAACAAGGTGAGTGGCATAATACAGATTGCTACATCAAACTATTTTCTTATTTAATTTTTATTTTATATTGGAGGATAGTTGATTAACAATGTTGTGTTAGTTTCATATGTTCAGTAAAGTGATTCAGTTATACATATATAAGTATCTATTTTTAAACAATTATTTTCCCATTGACATTATTACAGAATATTGAGCAGTTACCAGTGCTATACGGGCTTCCCTGGTAGCTCAGCTGGTAAAGAATCTGCCTTTTATGAAGGAGACCCCAGTTGATTCCTGGGTTGTGAAGATCCCCTGGAGAAGGGATAGGCTACCCACTCTAGTATTCTTGGCCTCCCTGGTGGCTCAGTTGGAAAAGAATCCACCTGCAATGCAGGAGACCTGGGTTCAGTCCCTGGGTTAGTAAGATCCCCTGGAAGAGGGCATGGCAACCCACTCCAGTATTCTTGCCTGGAGAATCACCATGGACAGAGGACGTTGGTGGGCTGCAGTCCATGGGGTTGCAAAGACTCAAACATGACAGATGGACCAAGCACAACACAGCACATCTATGCTATATAGTAGGTTTTTGTTGTTTGTTTTGTTTTAATTTTCATTGAAGTATATTTGATTTATAATGTTTTATTAGTTTCAGGTGTACAATAAAGTAAAACAGCTATACATATACATATATCCACTTTTAAAAAATATTATTTTCCAATATAGGCCATTGCAGAGTACTGAGTAGAGTTACCTGTGCTATCCAGTAGTCTTTATAAGTTATCTATTTTATATGTAGTAGTATGTATATGTAAATCCCCATTTCCCTATTTCTCCCTCCCACTCATTCTCCTCCCTGGTAACCATAAGTTTGTTTTCTACATCTGTGACTCTATTTCTGTATTATGACTAAGTATATTTGTATCATTTTTCAAGATCCCATTTATAAGCAATATCAGATATTTGTCTTTGTCTGACTTACTTCACTCAGTATGACAATCTGTAGGTCCATCTTTGTTGCTGCAAATGGCATTATTTCATTCTTTTAATGGCTAAGTAATATTCCATTGTGTATATGTACCACATCTTCTTTATCCATTCATCTGTCAGTGAGCATTTAGGAGGTTTCCATGTCTTGGCTATTGTAAATAATGGTGCTATGAACACAGATATGCATGTATCCTTTTGAACCATATATGCCTAGGAGTGAGATTGCTGGATCATATGGTAACTCTTATTTTTAGTTTTTTTAAGGAATGTTCATGCTGTTCTCCATAGTGTCTGTACCAATTTATAGTCCCAGTAACAGTGTAAGACAGTTACCTTTCCTCAACACCCTCCCCAGCATTTATTGTTTGTAGATTTTTTGATGATGGCTGTTCTCACTGGTGTGAGGTAGTTTTGATTTGCATTTTTCTAACAATTAATGATTTGAGCATCTTTTCATATACATCTTGGCCATCTGTATGCCTTCTTTGGAGAAACTTTTATTAAAGTGTTCTGCCTATTTTTTTGATTGGATTGTTAATTTTTTTGATATTTAGCCACATGAGGCATTCACATATTTTGGAGATAACTCCCTTGTTGTTTGCCTTGGTTGCAAATATTTTCTCTGATTCTGTGAGTTATCTTTTCGTTTTGTTTATGGTTTCTTTTGCTATGCATAAGCTTTTGAGTCGAATTATGTCACACTTGTTTATTTTTGGTTTTATTTCCATTATTCTAGGAGATGATGGATCAAAAAAAGATATTGCTCCAGTTTATGTAGAGTGTTCTCCCTATCTTTTCCTCAAGACTTTTATAATGTCTGGCCTTACATTTAGGTTTTAATCCACTTTGAGTTTATTTTTTGCATAGTGTTAAAGAGTGTTCTAATTTCTTTCATTTTTTTTTTACATGTAGCTCTCCAGTTTTTCCAGCACCACTTACTGAAGAGATTGTCTTTTCTCCATTGTATAGTCTTGCCTTATTTGTTGTAGATTAATTGACCATAGGTACTTGGGTTTATTTCTGGGTTTTCTATCCTATTCCATTGATATATATCTCTGGTTTTATGCCAGAGATACTGTGTTGATTACTATAGCTTTCTAGTATAGTCTGAGGTTAAGGAACTTGATTCCAACAGCTCCTTTTTTCTTTCTCAAGATTGCTTGGCTATTTGGGGTCTTTTGCATCTGCATATAAATTTTAAGTTTGTTTGTTTTTTTCTGTTCAAGTTATGTGAAAAATGCCATTGACAATTTCATAGGGATTGTATTGAATCTGTAGATTTCCTTGGATTATACAGTTATTTTGACAATATTGATTCTTGCAAACCAAGGGCATGGTATATGTTTCAGTTTGTGGCATATTCTATTTTTTCATCAGTGTCTTATAGTTTCAGTGAACAGATCCTTTGCCTCCTTTGTTGTTGTTCTTCAGTTATTCAGTCGTGTCTGACTCTTTGCAACCCCATGACATGCAGCACACCAGGTTTCCCTGTCCTTCACAATATCCTAGAGTTTGCTCGAACTCATGTCCATTGACTCCGTAATGCCATGTAACCATCTCATCCTTTGTCATCCCCTTCTCCTCCTGCCTTCAATCTTTCTCAGCATCAGGGTCTTTTCCAATGAGTTGGCTCTTTGCATCAAGTAGCCAAAGTATTGGAACTTCAGCATCAGTCCTTCCAATGAATATTCAAGGTTGATTTCCCTTAGGATTGACTGGTTTGATCTCCTTGCTGTCTAAGGGGCTTTCAAGATGCTTCTCCAGCACCACAGTTTGAAAGCATCAGTTCTTCAGTGATCAGCCTTCTTTATGGTCCAAATCTCCATCCATACATTACTACTGGAAAAACCAAAGCTTTGACTCTATGGACCTTTGTCAGCAAAATGATGTCTCTATTTTTTAATATGCTATCTCTGTTTGTCATAAATTTTCTTCCAAGAAGCATGTGTCTCTTAATTTCATGATGGCAGTCACCATCTGCAGTGATTTTGGAGCCCAAGAAAATAGTCTGTCACTGTTTTCATTGTTTCCCCATCTATTTGCCATGATGTGATGGGACCATATACCATGATCTTAGTTTTTTGAATGTTGAATTTTAAGCCATCTTTTTCACTCTCCTCTTTCACCTTTGTTTCACCAAAGGCTCTCAGGTATGTTTACTCCTAGTTATTTTGTTGTTTTTGATGCAATGGTAAATGGTATTATTTCTTTACCAAACTCTGTACTTATCAATAGTTGGAACAAGTCTCTTGTCTAGTCTCAAACATATTAACACTGTCTCAACTGTTTAGGCCAAAAACAGTGGAGTCACCCATTACTTCTCCCCTGATCTCTTACTATCCATACACTTCTGCAGAAAATCTCGTTAGGTCTATAATCAACAGATAGCCAGAAGGAAGGCACAATTCTTGAGGCACTAGCCTACAGTGTTCCCCCTTAGCCTACCAAAATAATGAAACCACTTTTCTTTCTCCTCCTCCATAATATATATATGTATGTATATATATCTCCAGATTGCAAACACATCTCACTATTTTTTCTAAACTCTTGTCCTGTCTATGATGATTTCAACAGCCTCCTAAATGATCACATGTTTTCTTTCTCTGGCTCCTTTCCCCCAGTCTATTATCAGAATATCAACCACAGTGATCCTTCAAAACCTAACTCAGACTATGCTGTGCTCTGCTTCTCATTTCATTCTTGGTAAAAGCCAGTTTTCATAATGACCTAAAAGGTCCTATAAAATTTAATCTCCTTACTTAACTGACCCCTCTGCTACTCCCATCCCCTCTGCTCATTGCTGTGGTCCTGGTCTTAGTACCTTATTTAAGTTTGAATTTCCACCCAGCAGTACTGAGTCCTTAACCCTGTACAAAGACATAGCACTTATAGCATCCTATATAATCTATTTATTGACTGTCAGTCTCTCACCTCTGAAATAAAAGGTGTGTGAAGACTTGTAGGGATACTTGTCTGTTTTGATCACGATGTTTTCATGATGTTTGTATATAGTAGCTTCTCCAGCAATTTCTCTATGAATGAATGGAGGTTTTTATTGCTCATCTGGGATATTATCTAGGGAATTCAGGGCAATTTTTTCCTTTTCTAAGTGCCTCAATTCTAAGTTTGATCATAAGTCCAGTATATTCACAGAACCCTTATATTAGGTGAGTTCTGGAAACTGCTTTCTCTGACATGCATAATAACTCATAAGCCCATAAAAACTAAGCCCCTTTATAGAATCTGCATGCATTTTATTACTGATTTTCAGAATTTGTTTCACATCATCTTCTTACACAAATTTAGACAGTGAATATACAAGTTAGTCTAAAGATACACTTTAACAGAAGAGTTTACTTATAAGTCTATAAGTAGTAGAAAATGTATTTAATTCAGATATGGTAAATTGTTTGCTGTCAAGGTATAGAAAATGTCTGGCATATCTAGGATTGTTAGAAATACATGTTTGTTTGTTTGTTCTTTTCATTGGATATACATGTTTTTAAAGTATTTCGCCTCTTGAGAAACCTGTATGCAGGTCAGGAAGCAACAGTTAGAGCTGGACATGGAACAACAGACTGGTTTCATATAGGAAAAGGAGTCCATCAAGGCTATATATTGTCACCCTGCTTATTTAACTTCTATGCAGAGTACACTGTGAGAAACACTGGGCTGGAAGAAGCACAAGCTGGAATCAAGATTGCTGGGAGAAATATCAATAACCTCAGATATGCAGATGACACCACCCTTATGGCAGAAAGTGAAGAGGAAGTAAACAGCCTCTTGATGGAAGTGAGAGAGGAGAGTGAAAAAGTTGGCTTAAAGCTCAACATTCAGAAAACAAAGATCATGGCATCTGGTCCCATCCTTCCTGGGAAATAGATGGGCAAACAGTGGAAACAGTGTCACACTTTATTTTGGGGAGGGTGGTGCTCCAAAATCACTGTGATGGTAATTGCAGCCAAGAAATTAAAAGACACTTACTCCTTGGAAGAAAGTTATAACCAACCTAGATAGCATATTGAAAAGTAGAGACATTACTTTGCCAACAAAGGTCCATTTAGTAAGGTGAAGGTGAAGTCGCTCAGTCGTGTCCGACTCTTTGCGACCCCGTGGACTGTAACCTACTAGGCTTCTCCATCCATGGGATTCTCCAGGCAAGAATACTGGAGTGGATTGCCATTTCCTTCTCCAGGGGATCTTCCCGACCCAGGGATCGAACCCAGGTCTCCTGCATTGGAGGCAGATGCTTTAACCTCTGAGCCACTTAGTAAAGGCTATGGTTTTTCCAGTGGTCATGTATGGATGCAAGAGTTGGACTATGAAGAAACCTGAGCACCAAAGAATTGATGCTTTTGAACTGTGGTGTTTGAAAAGACTCTTGAGAGTCCCTTGGAGTGCAAGGAAATACAACCAGTTCATTCTAAAGGAGATCATCCCTGGGATTTCTTTGGAAGGAATGATGCTGAAGCTGAAACTCCAGTACTTTGGCTATCTCATGCGAAGAGTTGACTCATTAGAAAAGACTCTGATGTGGGGAGGGATTGGGGGCAGGAGGAAAAGGGGATGACTGAGGATGAGATGGCTGGATGGCATCACTGACTCAATGGACGTGAGTTTGAGTGAATTCCAGGAGTTGGTGATGGACAGGGAGGCCTGGCGTGCTGCGATTCATGGGGTCACAAAGAGTCGGACACGACTGAGCGACTGAACTGAACTTAGCAATATATTCTATCAACTACCTCTGTAGTCTGGGAAAGATTAGCATCAGTTTAAGTAAAAAGTGTTAATAGTATAAACCAAATAAAATACTACTGAAATGTAAATGCCAAGAAGAAAGTAACATGATGTAGCCAACATTATTGAAATGGAAAACAGCATAATGTTTATAGTGTGAATAGCTGAGATATTAGCTTGTCAGAAAAACATTTCTCTTCACTGAAATACTTCAACTTTTGTTTAATTTTACATCAAAGATGTTTCTTTCAACATTTGGCATAATTAATGATTTCTTTTTTTACTTTTTCAAGTGAAATTAATCAAAGATTGTGGGCAGGCATAATATGAATTAGAGAGCAAGCATGAATTAATTTGAAATCCTAGGGCTCTCTTTATACTAGTTTTAAATTTGGCTATAATTTAGATTATATAGATAAAATGAGGACAAACTAGCATTCTATTATTTGATCAATGTTTCTGGAAATACTAAATATTACTTAGAAATAGTTTTCCTGACAGGTTTACTATTTGACTGGTATGTGTGTGTGTGTTTGTGTGTATGCCCACACACATATGTCTGTTACAAATAAAACCTTCATAAAGAAATTATGTTCCTTGAATTTGAAATTTTAAAGTTTCTTACAAAGCCAGAAAATTATAAAGTGATAATGTCTTATTTTTCTGTCACATATTTTTTTTTCTTTTCACTTTCAAACAGATTTTAGGCCAGAGAAATGGGGCCATTTTAAGATTATTTACCTTTGAGATTGTATTTAAAGCCACATTCTCCATATCTGCTGTACAGAGTTTTATCTTTCTATTGATGAATCATTGGAAAAGTATGCAATAAGACATAAAGTTTATAACAACTTTTTTGTAGTGAGACCAAATTCCCTGTTGGCACATCTCTTGCTTGAATGGGAGAATCAGAGGGCTTAGTTATGTAGAATGACACTGAAATTGGTTAAAAGTAGACTTATACTGAAGAAACCATCTGAATTGCTGATGACAATGGCTATTGGTGTGGGAATAAAATGACTGAATGATTTCCCTGTGGATTTTCCTAAGGCCACAATGGACAAGGATTAACAGACCAGGCAGCTATTCATCTTAGCATCTAGAGATAAAATAACAACTTATATTTGTATTATCATTGAGGGAGAATGAAAAATTATATTTATTAAAGTGATTGATATTGTAAATAAATCACTTAAAATTCTAATAAAACTGATAATATACAAATATTTAGAAAAAATACATTAAGAGTACATTTTGGCAGATTAAGTAATGCTATTGCAAAAATAATTTTACCACTTTTTTCTCAAGTAAGAATGGGCTATAGTTAGAACACTTAATGGGAATTGAGCCACCTATAGTTACATAGGCTGAATAAGTGAAAATAATTAAACTGACAGATAGTTGTCACAGATATGTATAAGCATGGAGCTTATTTTTATTGTCCATATCCAAGAAGACTAGAGAAAGGAAAAATAATCATGTATGTATAAGGAAGGCAAAATTTACCTCAAGAAATTGTAATTTAAAACAGAAAACCCTAAATTAGTTGTTGACTTATGAAATTTAAAACACTGGACAATACCGGCTAGAACTTTTCATTTCTGGATCACTGATCTGAATCCAGCAGATGACATGTCATCAGGGACCAAAGTCATTACCATAGTGTCTTATGTGAAATAAGGTAATTCTCACATTTCTTTTCCAAGAGTAGAAATGGCTACACATACTATGAATTATTAGAAGTAATATAGATATTGAAATTGTTGAGGAAAATAATGAAATTCGATGGAATAAATTGTTTTCCTATTCCTTTACAAAATCAAATATAACTCATTTTAAAAGCAGAACATTGTTCTGTATGAAACTACTATAAGAAGGTGTTATAGTCTGTAAGTCAGTATGTTTTTTAAAAATGTGTTTTTATTGTTATTGTTGTTTGTTTTTACTAATTCCCCCTCTTCTGGGGAAATGATACCCAGATTTTGCTGGGACCAAGATCTTGTTCCATCCTCATCCAGATGATGTGCGTGGGCTCATCTAGACCTTCACATCTAGAGGTAGGGCACTGACTGTCTTTGAGAAAATAGGAGCTTTTTCTTACCTTTGAGACTACTAAGAAAGACAGTCTTTCTTTCCCTTGATGATATGTAGTGAACTTTAATAGTAATTTTAATTTCACTACTATAGCAAGGAAACAGTTACTAAGAGTCAAGAATGTGGACTGAGGGCCAGGCTAGAGCATGAAAGAGTGGTCAGAGAGACAGAGGAATCAGACCCTTGGTGATAATAATTAAGCTGCTGGTTCTATTCTTTCAAACATTTATACTTTCAGTTAAGAAAGTAATGATTCCCTTTATTGTTTTAGTTGGATACTTTTTCTCATTTGAAATATAAATAATTATTTTTATGGAAAGTGCAGGATAAATGTGGCAATAGATAACTGAAAAGATGTTATGGAAAATTTGGAGTTGGAAAAAATTTCCCCTATCATTGCAAGTTTCTCTGCTGGCTTAATAATTAAATTGACATGAGACAGAATAATAGGT
>SJXQ01001426.1:0-145956 GCA_006408695.1 Aepyceros melampus | reverse complement strand
GAATAAATATATATATATATATATATATATATATATATATATATATTTAATTATGATTGTATAGGTAATCCACATAATAAGAGAGGTTCTAAAGACAGGTAAAATGAGGTATGTATGTCACTCAGGGAGAAGGAAATGGCAACCCACTCCAGTGTTCTTGCCTGGAGAATCCCAGGCACGGGGGAGCCTGGTGGGCTGCCATCTCTGGGGTCACACAGAGTCGGACACGACTGAAGCAACTTAGCAGTAGCAGCAGCATGTCACTCAGGACTTAGGAGAGATAAGTAGGGGTTTGGACTTTGAAGGAAAGAGGAGGGACTTCCCTGGTGATACAGTGCCTAAGACTCTACACTCCCAATGCAGAGGACCTCAGTTCAATCCCTGGTTGGGAAAATGGATCCCACATGCCACAACTAAGACATGGTGAAGCCAAATAAATATTTAAAAAAATAAAGGAAGAGAGTAAGTGTATGGTAAACAAATGTTTGCTGTGCTGAGCCACAGAGAATCAATGGAACACTGTATTTTTTTACAGTATTGATTACAAAATCAAATAGACTTTGCTAGATTTCTCCCTGTCTATCAAACCTAGTTCATATTATATTCTATTTATTTATGGTGATAGCTGCCTTCCTGGAGCAGGTCATCTATCTCAATATTTTACGGATAATAGAGGAAAGGTCAAACATTCTTCCTGAGTCTTGTTTCTTGAAAGTAACCAGCATAAAATAATCCTCATGCAAAAGAAACAAATTTTGGGGTGGCAAACTTTGATCCCCTACAAGGAAATGAAGACTCCCTCATCCCCCCACCAAAATAAGGAAGCAGGCAACACTTGTTACATTATAGGTGAATAGCTGCGTAAATATCACATTGTATTTAGGAATTCAAACCAAGACTTCACATTTAAGATGTTTGACGGAAAATATTACAAGTATGGTGATTGGCTTTAAACCAATCTGTCCAGACTCAGAATATTTTATAATTGCCACTCCCCAGGACTCCAGAGATGCTATAGTTATTTGTTTTTCCAAACATTGCCTTCAGCAATACTCATTCATTCTGGAAGTTCCAGACAATTTTCCAGTCAATTTCCTTTTATAGAAATTAATCATAGTTTATTTATATTGTTTGTGACCTGAAAAGCCTAATAAGTTAAATATATTTCACATATTAATTTTTCATATGACTTTGTTAACATAAATAATTTCAAAAATATCTTTTAAATATCTTGTTGTTGTTGAATTCTCAAGTCATGCCTGACTCTGCAACACCATGGAGTGGAGCACACCAGGCTTCCTTATCTCTCACCATCCCCTGGAGTTTGCCCAAGTTTATGTCCATTGCATAGGGGATGCCATCCAACCATCTCATCCTCTGTTGCCCTCTTCTCCTTCTGCCTTCAGTTTTTCCCAGCATCAGGGTCTTTTTCAATGAGTCTACTCTTCACATCAGATGGCCAAAGTGTTGGAGCTTCAACTTGAAGCATCAGTCCTTCCAATGAATATTCAGGTGATTTCCTTTAGTATTGACTGGTTTGATCTCCTTGCTGTCCATGGGACTGTCAAAAGTCTCCTCTATCACCACAGTTTGAAAGTGTCAATTCTTTGGCTATCTGCCTCCTTTATGGTCCAGTCTCACAACTGTATGTGACTACTGAGAAGACTGTAGCCACAGTCTTGACTTATGGACCTTGACTTATAGCTTTGACTGTATGGACCTTTGTTGGCAAAGTAATGTCTTTGCTTTTTAATACACCGTCTAGTTTTGTCATAGCTTTCCTGCCAAGAAGAACCGTCTTCTAATTTCCTAGCTGCAGTCACCATCCGCCATGATTTTAGAGCCCAAGAAGAGGAAATCTGTCACTGCTTCCACCTTTTCCCCTTCTATTTGCCAAGTGATGGGGTCAGATGCCATGGTCTTAGTTTTATTTCTTTCTTTTTTTCAATATTGAATTTTAAGTTGGTTTTTTCACTCTCCTCTTTTACCTTCATCAAGAGGTTCTTTAGTTCCTCTTTGCTTTTTGCCATTAGAGTGAGATCTGCATATCGCTACTGCTAAGTCACTTCAGTTGTGTCTGACTCTGTGTGACCCCATAGACGGCAGCCCACCAGGCTCCCCCATCTCTGGGATTCTCCAGGCAAGAACACTGGAGTGGGTTGCCATTTCCTTCTTCAACTGCATATCTGAGGTTGTTGATATTTCCCCCAGCAATCTTGATCCCAGCTTGTAACTCATCCAGCCCAGCATTTCTCATGATGTGCTCTGTGGATAAGTTAAATAAATAGGGTGACAACAAACAGCCTTGATATACTCCTTTCTAAACCCTGAAGTAGTTAGTGGCTCCATACAAGATTATAATTCTTGCTTCTTGTTGAGCATGCAGATTTCTCAGGAGACAGGAAATGTGGTCTGATATTCCCGTCTCTTTAAGAGTTTCCCACATTTTCTTATGATCCACACAGTCAAAGGCTTTAGCTTAGTAAAGAAAACAGAGGTAGATGTTTTTCTGGAACTCAATTGCTTTCTCTATGATCCAGCAAAAGTTGGCAATTTGATCTCTGGTACCTCTGCCTTTTCTAAACTCAGCTTGGACAACTGGAAATTCTCAGTTCATGTAGCGCTGAAGCCTAGTATGTAGGATTTTGATCATAATCTTACTAGCATGGGAAATGAGTACAGTTGTTCAGTGGTTTGAACATTCTTTAGTGTTACCCTTCTGGGGAACTGAGATGAGGATTGACCTTTTTCAGGTCTAGGCCACAGCTGGGTTTTCTAAATTTGCTGACATATTGAGTGGAACACTTTGATAACATCATCTTTTAGGATTTTAAATAGCTCTGCTGGAATTTCATCACGTCTCTTAGTTTTATTGACAGCAGTGCTTCCTAAGGCCCACTTGATTTCACACTCCAGAATGTCTGGCTCTGGGTGAATGACCACACCATTGTGATTCAGTTCAGTTCAGTCACTCAGTCGTGTCCGACTCTGCGACCCCATGGACTGCAGTATGCCAGGCCTCCCTGTCCAGCAATAACTCTTGAGTTTACCATCGTGGTTATCTGGGACATTGATAATTTTTGTTCTGTTATTCTATCTCTATTTCTATCTCTTCTTGATCTCTTCTGTTTCTATTAGGTGTTTACTGTTTTGGTCCTTTATCATGCCCCTTTTTGGATGAAATTGTTAGGTATTTACAATAGGAAAAATGAGTCAAAATGGCATTGGCTAAAAGACAAAGAGGGAAAAACCTGTGAAAATGGAACAAAAGAAAATCCATGGACCAGAGTGAGAACCTCAGGTGAAACAAATACACCCTCTTCCTGACTAGCCTGATTTGCATAGGGCACGCTCAGTGTGGAGGAGATAAAACATATAAAAAGAGGAAGTCAAGATGTACTGATACCTCTCATTTTGAGGTCAGCCCACCCTCATGTCTCACTTCACTTTGCTTCAGTGGCTCAGTCAAGTCTGATTCGTTGTGACCCCATGGACTGCAGCATGCCAGGCTTCCCTGTCTATCACCAACTCCTGGAGCCTGCTCATGTCCATTGAGTTGGTGATGCCATCCAACCATCATATCTTTGCCATCCCCTTCTCCTCCTGCCTTCAATCTTTCCCAGTATCAGGGTCTTTTCAAATGAGTCAGCCATTCACAACAGGTGGCCAAACTATGGAAGTTTCAGGTTCAGCATCATCCTTCCAATGAATATTCAGGACTGATTTCCTTTAGGATTGACCGGTTGGATCACTTTGTAGTTCAAGGGATTCTTAAGAGTCTTCTACAGCACCACAGTCAAAAGCATCAATTCTTCACTGCTCAGCTTTCTTTATGGTCCAACTCTCACACCCATACATGACTACTGAAAAACCATAGCTTTGACTAGATGGACCATTTTTGGTAATGTGTCTGTTTATTAATATGCTGTCTAGATTGGTCATAGTTTTTCTCCCAAGGAGCAAGTGTCTTTTAATTTCATCCCACAGTCACCATCTTCAGGGATTTTGGAGCCCAAGAAAATTAAGTCTGTCACTGTTTCCATTGTTTCCCCATCTATTTGACATTAAATGATGATATCAGATGTCGTGATTTTGTTTTCTGAATGTTGAGTTTTAAGCCAGCTTTTTCACTCTCCTCTTTAACCTTCATCAAGAGGCTACTCAGTTCTCTTCACTTTCTGCCATAAGGGTGGTGTCATCTGTGTATCTAAGGTTATTTTTATTTCTCCCAGCAATCTTAATTCCAACTTTTGCTTCATCCAGCCTGGCCTTTTGCATGATGTACTCTGCATAGAAGTTAAATAAGCAGGGTGACAATATTACAGCCTTCACATACTCCTTTCCCAGTTTTGAACCAGTCCATTGTTCCATGTCCAATTTTAACTGTTGCTTCTTAACCTGCATACTGGTTTCTCAGGATGCAGGTAAGATAGTATGATATTCCCGTCTCTTTAAGAATTTTCCACAATTTGTTGTGATCCACACAGTCAAAAGCTTTGGCGTAGTCAATAAAGCAGAAGTAGATGTTTTTCTGGATATCCTCCTTCAAGGATATACTATCCTTTGCTGAATAAGACTCTGAGCTGTAACTGAGCTGTAACACTGGTTTGCCATTTCACATCTTTGCTGCAGTGAGACAGAACTGAGGAATTTACACACTCCCCTGACATACTGTTCCTTTGATATTCCCAATTTTTCTTGAAGAAATCTCTAGTCTTTTCCCTTTGGTTATTTTCCTCTACTTCTTTGCATTTTTCAATAAGAAAGCCTTCTTGTCTCCCCTTGCTCTTCTCTGGAACTCTGTGTTTAGTTGGGTATACCTTTCCCTTTCTCCCTTGCTTTTCATTTCTCTTCTTTCTTCAGCTATTTATAAAGCCTCCTCACATAACCACTTTGCCATCTTTCTTTTCTTTGTCTTTGGGATGGTTTATACCAATAAGTTGTCCAATATGCTACTCTGCTGTTCCCCAGTAGCATATTGGATACCTTCCAACCTGGGGAACTCATCTTTTTTTCCTTTTTATATAGTTTATGGGGTTCTCACAGCCAATATACTTGGGTTGTTTGCCATTCTCTCCTCCACTGGATCATGTTTTGTCAGAAATATCCACCATGACTGTCTATCTTGGGTGGCCCTGCATGGCATGACTCATAGCTACATTAAGTTACACAAGTCCCTTCAACACAAGGCGTGTTCCATGAAGGGGAAACATCCCCTTACATATGCACAAATTAGTGCTTGTTTTAAAAGAAAAATTATTATCCTTTAAAACTACTTATTATTGCTAATAGATTATTATTCCCAAACCATATTTATCTTATTATTGTGATGTTAAGGAACACAAGTTCGTGTCTGATGCACAGATAAGCTAAACAAAGTAAAATGTTGGACTTTGGAATACAAAAGGTTTAAATTATTTCTGGGCCAAACAAGGAGAATGGGTTGCTTATGCTGAGAAACCCTGAACTTCCTGATGGTTTTCAGGAAGTTTTCTTGGGAAAAATTTATGGTGATGGCTGTAGCATGTGTGACTTTCTTCTGATTGTTGGTGGTGAAGTAAAAGGACAATGCTCCAGGAACCTTGTACTCAGCCTAAAGTTTCCATCCTCCATGTGTTGTGGGGGGCGGGGAGGTTATTAGTTCCTTCAGTTCAATTCAGTTCAGATCAGTCACTCAGTCGTGTCTGACTCTTTGAGATCCCATGGACTGCAGCATGCCAGGCCACCATGTCCATCACCAATTCCTAGAGTTTAAACAAACTCATTGAGTTAGTGATGCCATCCAAACATCTCATCCTCTGTTGTCCCCTTCTCTTCCCACCATCAATCTTTCCCAGAATCAGGGTCTTTTCAAATGAGTCAGGTTTTCACATCAAGTGGCCAAAGTATTGGAGTTTCAGCTCCATCCTCAGTCCTTCCAGTGAACTCTCAGGACTGATCTCCTTTGGGATGAACGGGCTAGATTCTTTGCAGTCCAAAGAACTCTCAAGAGTCTTCTCCAACACCACAGTTCAAAAGCATCAATTCTTTGGTGCTCAGCTTTCTTTATAGTCCAACTCTCACTTCCATACATGACTACTATTGACTAGACAGAACTTTGTTGGCAAATTAATGTCTCTGATTTTTAATATGCTGTCTGGTTGATCATAACTTTCCTTCCAAGGAGTAGGCATCTTTTAATTTCATGGCTGCAGTCACCATCTGCAGTAATTTTGGAGCCCAAGAAAATAAAAAGTCTGTCACTGTTTCCCTTGTTTCCCATGTATTTACCATGAAGTGATGGGACTGGATGCCATGATCTTCATTTTCTGAATGTTGAGCTTTAAGCCAACTTTTTCACTCTCCTCTTTTACTTTCATCAAGAGGCTTTTTAGTTCTTTTTTGCTTTCTGCCATAAGGGTGGTGTTATCTGCTCTGAGGTTCTTGATGTTTCTCCCTGCAATCTTGATTCCAGCTTGAGCTTCTTCCAGCCCAACGTTTCTCATGATGTACTCTGCATATAAGTTAAATAAGCAGGGTGACAATATATAGCCTTGACGTACTCCTTTTCCTATTTGGAACCAGTCTGTTGTTCCATGTCCAGTTCTAACTGTTGCTTCCTGACCTGCATATAGATTTCTCAAGAAGCAGATCAGGTGATCTGTTAATCCCATCTCTTTCAGAATTTTCCAGTTTATTCTGATCCACACATTAAAAACTTTGGTATGGTCAATGAAACAGAAGTAGATGTTTTCCTGGAACTCTCTTGCTTTTTTAATGATCCAGTGGATATTGGCAATTTGGTCTCTGGTTTTCTGCCTTTTCTAAAACAAACTTGACTACCAATGGTATTTTTCAGAGAACTAGAACAAATAATTTCACAGTTTGTAGGGAAATGCAAAAAACCGCAAATAGCCAAAGCAATCTTGAGAAAGAAGAATGGAACTGGAGGAATCAACCTGCCTGACTTCAGACTCTACTACAAAGCTACAGTCATCAAGAAAGTGTGGTACTATCACAAATACAGAAATATAGATCAATGGAACAAAATAGAAAACCCAGAGATAAATCCATGTACCAATGGACACCTTATTTTTGACAAAGGAGGCAAGACTATACAATGGAGAGAAGACAATCTCTTTAACAAGTGGTGCTGGGAAAACTGGTCAACCTCCTATAAAGAATGAAACTAGAACACTTTCTAACACCATACATAAAAATAAACTCAAATGGATTAAAGATCTAAATGTAAGACCAGAAATTATAAGACTCCTAGAGGAAAACATAGGCAAAACACTCTCTGACATAAACCACAGCAGGATCCTCTATGACCCACCTCCCAGAGTAATGGAAATAAAAGCAAAAATAAACAAATGGGACCTAATTAAACTTAAACCCTTTTGCACAATGAAGGATACTATAAGCAAGGTGAAAAGACAGCCTTCAGTTTGGGAGAAAGTAATAACAAACGAAGTAACTGACAAATAATTAATCTCAAAATTATACAAGCAGCTCATGCAGCTCAATTCCAGAAAAATAAATGACCCAATCAAAAAATGGGCCAAAGAACTAAACAGATATTTCTCCAAAGAAGACATACAGGTGGCTAACAAATGCATGAAAAGATGCTCAACATCACTCATTATCAGAGAAATGCAAATCAAAACCACAATGAGGTACCATTTCACACCAGTCAGAACGGCTGCGATCCAAAAGTCTACAAACCATAAATGCTGGAGAGGGTGTGGAGAAAAGGGACCATCTTACGTTGTTGGTAGGAATGCAAACTAGTACAGCCACCCTCGAAAACAGTGTGGAAATTCCTTAAGAAACTGGAAATAGAACTGTCATATGAACCAGCAATCCCACTGGGCATACACTCCATGGAAACCAGAATTGAAAGAGACACGTGTATCCAAATGTTCATCACAATGCTGTTTACAATAGTTAGGACATGGAAGCAACCTAGATGTCCATCAATAGACAAATGGATAAGAAAGCAGTGATACATATACACAATGGAATATTACTGTTATTAAAAGGAATGCATTTGAATCAGTTCTAATGAGGTGGATGAAACAGGAGCCTATTATACAGAGTGAAATAAATCAGAAAGAAAAACAACAATACATTATATTAATGCCTAGATATGGAATTTAGGAAGACGGTAATGATGACCCTATATGTGAGACAGCAAAAGAGAACAGATATAAAGAACAGATTTTGGACTCTGTGGGAGAAGGTGAGGGTGAGATGATTTGAGAGAATAGCATTGAAAGATGTATATTACCATATGTGGAATAGATCACCAGTCCAGGTCCGATGTGTGAGACAGGATGCTCAGGGCCAGTGCACTGGGATGACCCTGAGGAATGGGATGGGGAGGGAGGTGGGAAGGGGTTCTCGATGTGGAACACATGGTCATCCATGGCTGATTCATGTCAATGTATTGCAAAAATCACTACAATATTGTAAAGTAATTAGCCTCCAATTAAAATAAATTAATTAATTTTTAAAAAGAAATAAAAATGCAAGAAATAACAAAAATTAATAAAACCAGCTTGAACATCTGGAAGTTCACAGTTCAAATACTGTTGAAGCCTGGCTTGGCAAATTTTGAGCATTATTTTACTAGTGTGTGAGATGAGTACAACTGTGTAATAGTTTGTGTATTCTTTGGCATTGCCTTTCTTTAGGATTCAAATGAAAGTTGACCTTTTCCAGTCCTGTGGCCACTGCTGAGTTTTCCAAATTTTCTGGTATATTCAGTGCAACACTTTCACAGCATCATCTTTTAGGATTTGAAATAGCTCAATTGGAATTCCATCACCTCCACTAGCTTTGTTCGTAGTGATGCTTCTTAAGGCCCACTTGACTTCACATTCCAGGATGTCTGGCTCTAGGTGAGTGATCACACCATTGTGATTATCTGGTTAGTAAAGATTTTTTTTGTACAGTTCTTCTGTGTATTCTTGCCACCTCTTAATATCTTGTGCTTCTGTTAGGTCTATCCCATTTCTGTCCTTTATTATGCTCATCTTTGCATGAAATGTTCCCTTGTTATCTCTAATTTTCTTGAAGAGATCTCTAGTCTTTCCCATCCTATTGTTTTACTCTATTTTTTTGCATTGATAACTGAGGAAGGCTTTCTTATCTCTCCTCACTATTCTTTGGAACTCTGCATTCAAATGGGTATATCTTTCCTTTACTCCTTTTCTTTGCACTCTCTTCTTTTCGTGGCTATTTGTAAGGCCTCCTCAGACAGCCATTTTGCCTTTTTGGATTTCTTTTTCTTGGAGATGGTCTTAATCCCTGTCTCCTGGACAATGTCACGAGCCTATGTCCATCATTCATCAGGCACTCTCTCTATCAGATCTAGTCCCTTAAATCTATTTTCCACTTCCACTCTATAATCATAAGGATTTGATTTAGGTCCTACCTGAATGATCTAGAGGTTTTCCCTACTTTCTTCTATGTAGGTCTGAATTTGGCAATAAGGAGTTCATGATCTAAGCCACAGTCAGCTTCTGGTCTTGTTTTTGCTGACTGTGTAGAGCTTCTCCATCTTTTGTGCAAAGAATATAATCAACTGATTTCAGTGTCGACCATCTGGTGACGTCCACGTGTAGAGGCTTCTCTTGTGTTGTTGGAAGAGGGTGTTTGCTATGACCAGTGCGTCCTCTTGGCAAAACTCTGTTAGCCTTTGCCCTGCTTCATTCTGTACTCCAAGGCCAAATTTGCCTGTTACTCCAGGTGTTTCTTGACTTCCTACTTTTGCATTCCAGTCCTTATAATGAAAAGGTCATCTTTTGGAGGTGTTAGTTCTAGAAGGTCTTGTAGGTCTTCATAGAACCGTTCAACTTCAGCTTCTTCAGCATTACTTATTGGAGCATAGACTTGGATTGCTGTGATATTGAACGGTTTGCCTTGGAAAAGAATAGAGATCATTTTGTTGTTTTTGAGATTTCATCCAAGTACTGCATTTGGGACTCTTGTTGACTCTGTTCTTTCAGAGAAACTCAGCGTGATTGGTATGTATATTCCTTTAAGAGGAACCAGGACTCTGTCCCAAAGTAGCACTTCTGTTTCTTGACTGCTCCCCCCCCCCTTTTTTTTTTCCCTGCATTTCACTGTTTAGCAGCTGTTTGAATCTGCACAGTTCTCCAATTCCTTTGGAACTCCAGGAAGGTCAGGAAAACTGATTGAAGCCTATTTTCTATAAATAAGAATCAGAGATGTATTTGAACAGAGAGGGCCCCATTGAGTCTGCTGTTTCAGTGGTGTGTGTGTGTGTGTGTGTGTGTGTGTGTGTGTGTGTTTGTGTTTTACATCTAAACTCATTTTCTTCTTGTTTTACTTGCAAAGCCTCAACATTGCCTTGATTTCAATTGGTAGAAATCTGATAGTCCATCCAATACCGCCCCCCACGCCCCCATTTAACAAGGAAATATATAGGTTTTGAAATCTCAGGTCTCACAATTAGTAATTATCATTGACTCCTAGGCTCGAAAACCATGGCATTTCCATTTACCCACCTTGGTAAGGTTAAACATGTTTGGACAAAGAATTGTCTCTCTGGCTTCACTTTTTTCTTGACAAAGGAAGCAAAATTGAACACACAAGTGAATTTGCAATTCAGTTCAATATTGTAGCATTATGTTGGACCACAATTATTTAATGCTAGTTCATTCATAGGAAAAAGACAAATTTTTCTCTGAAATTTTTTCCTTAATAGCTTATATAAAAAGATCAATGAATTTTTTCATGTGAATAAGTTGCAGTTTCTGTTCCAAGCAGAGGAAGTGGGTTGATTTTATTTAATAGAAATGGAAATTCCAAGAAGAGGAACAAAAAATGTCTTTTAATCCTAGTGTAATCATCTTTCTGAATAGAATAAGAAATAATTATGACTGAATAATAAAAAGTTCTACCTCCAATATCAAATCAGTCCTTTTTCCTGTAAAATGATAAAAGGGTTAACATTCACCATGTAGATTCCATTCAGTGGAAATTTTAAAAACAAAACTTTTCCATCACTCATTTTTTGGCTCTTTTATTATTATTGCTGCCTTATTACTTCATTGTGGAAGGCACTGTTTGGCACCATGGATACTGCTCTTAGATAACCCTAGAGTGTACTAATGAACAGATAAGGAAACTACTTGCATAATGAGGTGAGGTTAAAGACAGTAAGATTCATATCACTACTTTCAACCTTCACAGTCTTCAAGGAACCCAACTTCAAGATACTTTTTATGTACCTAGGGAGAGAAGACTTAAATAAAGTCAATTAGGTAATAATGATGATTACCCAGATGACTGGCTTCAGCAGTATGTGAACCGAGAATTTCCAGATTTTCAAGCTGGGTTTAAAAAAGGCAGAGGAATCAGAGATCAAAATGCCAACATTCGTTGGATCATCGAAAAAATAAGAGAGTTCCAGAAAAATATCTACTTCTGATTTATTGACTATGCCAAAGCCTTTGACTGTGTGGATCACAACATACTTTGGAAAATTCTTAAAGAGATGGGAATACCAGACCATGTAACCTGCCTCTTGAGAAATCTGTATACAGGTCAGGGAACAATAGTTAGAACTGGACATGGAACAACAGACTGGTTCCAAACAGGAAAAGGAGTACATTAAGGCTGTATGTTGTCACCCTGCTTAATTAACTTATATGCAGAATACATCATGAGAAACACTGGGCTGGATGAAGCACAAGCTAGAATCAAGATTGCTGGGAGAAATATCAATAACCTCAGATATGCAGATGACACTACTCTTATGGCAGAAAGTGAAGAAGAACTAAAGAGCCTCTTGATGAAAGTGAAAGAGGAGAGTGAAAAAGTTGGCTTAAAGCTCAACATTCTGAAAAGGAAGATCATGGCAATCCGTTCCCATTACTTTATGGCAAATAGATGGGGGAAACAATGGTAACAGACTTTATTTTGGGGGCTCCAAAATCACTGCAGATGGTGACTGCAGCCATGAAATTAAAAGATGCTCTCTCCTTGGAAGAAAATCTATGACCAACCTAGACAGCATATTCAAAAGCAAAGACATTATTTTGCCAACGAAAGTCCATCTAGTCAAGGCTATGGTTTTTCTTGTAGTCGTGTATGGATGTGAGAGCTGGACTATAAAGAAAGCTGAGCACCGAAGAGTTGATGCTTTTGAACTATGGTGTTGGATAAGACTCTTGAGAGTCCCTTGGACTGCAAGAGATCAAACCAGTCAATCCTAAAGGAAGTCAGTCCTGAATATTCATTGGCAGGAGTGATGATGAACTGAAACTCCAATATTTTGGCCACCTGATGTGGAGAACTGAGTCATTTGAAAAAAATGCCCTGATGCTGGGAAAGATTCAAGGGAAGAGGCAAAGGGGACAACAAAGGGTGAGATGGCTGGGTGGCATCACCAACTTGATGGACATGAGTTTGAGCAAGCTCCAGAAGTTAGTGATGGACATGGAAGCCTGGTGTGCCACAGCCATGAGGTCACAAAGAGTTGGATATGACTGAACAAATGAGCTGAACTGAACTGAAGCATTATTTTGAATTTCTGATACAGAAGCCTATCCTTAAATGTATATATTCAATGTTGACATTATGTGTGATAAAGTATGGTCATCTTCAACCAGGATTGTGAGTATCAAAAAAAATAAAAAATAAAAACTGCCACCTAGTAGGTCTGGACACCAGTTTCTCTCTGATAAACTTGTGATTATATATGACACCAACATCTACCTTCTAAGAAAAGTTGAAAAAACTGAGAAAAAAAAATCTGCCTTGTGGTTTAATGATCTATGAAGATGACTAGAGAAAAAACAAAATCAAAGACATTCCATAGCCTTGTTTATATCACCTTCATGAAGTACAAAGATCTTTAAATTGGAAACAGTAGAACAAATATTATCTCTAACATAGGATACCTAGAAATGAATAATTCAGTAATTCACTTGAAACCTGTAATTTATCTTGCCGAAAACAGAATGTTTTGTCTATAAATTTCCTTAAATACTCTGAATCTGTTAAATTACATTTCAGATCCTGACCCAAAATTTATCTGAATATTTGCTATCACCCAGTGAAATGGGCACAGGAGACATTTCTGCATTGAATGAAAACGTGATTTCTGAAAGTTCCTTCTACTTCTAAAATTTCACACTTGTTGAAAATATCCTACTATTAGCACCCTCATACACTGAGAAAATATCTTTGCATGAGGGGGCAGTGGCAAGAGATTCACATTTGCAGCAAACGTGAGCTTTGTGCACCAAAACTACTACCAGTAATTGAAATGAAGAGTTATTTTTTAAACATAATTTTATTTATTTATTTATTGGCTGTGTTGGGTCTTCAGTGCTACGTGCATTTTTCTCTAGTTGTGAAGAGCCGGGGTACTCTCTAGTTGTGGTATGTGGCTTTCTCATTGAGGTAGCTTTTCTTGTTGTTGAGCACAGACTTTAGTGTGTGAGGGCTAAGTAGTTATGGCATGAGGGCTCAGTAGCTGTGGTTCCTGGGCTCTAGGGCAGAGGCTCAGTAGTCATGATGCATGAACTTAGTTGTTCTGTGGCATATGGGTTCCTCCTAGATCAGGGATCGAAACTTCGTCTCCTCCACTGGCAGGTAGATTTTTTTTTTTTTACACTGAGCCACCAGGAAAGTCCCTGATGTATTCTTTATCAAAATGATAATTTTTTAATTTTGTTTTTTCTATTAGTATTTTAGCTATTATATTCTTTATCACATGAGAAATTTATTTTTTCTGTTTTAAAGGAGACAATTACTTATTCACAAAAGTCACTCCGAAATAACTTTCTCTCATCCTCTTCCATCCTCCCTTTCTCTCTCTTTCTTCTTCTCATACACACACACACAATGAGATTTTTAAATTGAAAGACAATGTTTCAGTCATTCCATAGTTTTAAGTTATATTATTTTAATTTTATTACATGAACTTGTAAAAATTTGATGGGCGAACGAAATTTTCCCCTCTGATTTGGGTTTAGACAAAGGAATATTGGAGGAAATTATTGACAGTTTTATTTTCTGGCACTGGCAGTTTTATTTTTATATAGAAAAAAATAAGATGGAATCAAAGTATTGGAAAACATTTTAATTAGTTTAAATGTATAGAAATAATCATAAAAGATAACATTAACTCATCTTGCTCTAGATAATGAGATGAAATTAAGAATAATAAAATTAAGCCTAATGATGGAGAAAATATGTTCCTATGCCCTTAGAAATAAAGCCTTAATTAGCTGAAATTTTGGAGAATGAAGTGTTCTGGTAATTTAATTTTCTGAATAATGGAAGGTAAACAGAAATTCTTTAATATTATGCCCATTTTGTTGCAGAGTTCCTAAAATGACTAAGTATTATCTCTTGCCTTAGTAAGTATAAATTACTGAAAATAATTAAATTTTATGATTCCTGAAGGTCATTTCAGAAAATTATCTCTCCTTTCTCTAAACTCATTTTATTAGAAGCTTTTACATGGCATTTATCATAGTTTGTCTTGTGATGCATATAGTATTTCTTCTGCCAGTCTATAAATGTCTTGAGGCTAGACATGTTTTTTTCTTCATTTAGCCCTATGATAGATAACACAATATCTCATATGTAATACATGCTCAACAAAATTGAATTGGATAGTTATGAATCTTAATTAAGGCTTTGAGATATTGTAAATTCAGAAATTGCCTCTTGCTTATAAGAACATTATCAGAAATAATTGCAGTTAATTACAGACTCTGATCTGATTCTGGATCTGCTTCATTAAGTCATGGCCAAACCATAAGTTCTGAGACAATTAAAAATATATATCCATAGGTAATGTTCAGAATCCTATAAAAAATATTGTCTGTTAATCTGCCATCAGATAACTTCATAAAAAGAAAACAAAAAAGCTTTTTATTTTGTCAGTTTATGTATTTTACACAAAAAATCCCTGATTCAAATATGAATTAGGAACTTAAACATAATGAAGAAACAATTTCACCATCCAAACTGCTATAAAATAATGGTATATAAACTTCTAAGTTATTAAGATATGTGTCTCTTTGTATTTATATCTGTCTATTGTTATTTACAAAATAAATTTTAATTCAAAATGTTTATTTTTAAAATATTTACAAGAATAATTCTATATGATAATTGTAAATTATTATATATAAACATATTGCAACCTACAGATAGACAATGTATTATTTAAGCAATGTTCTTATTTTTGTATATTTTGTTTTGAATTTTCATTTTTATAAATATTTCTTATATGTAAATGAGTACATCATTCATTCTGCCCAGAGTAAAATTCTTATAACTGGAATGGCTAGTCAGAGGGTATGCGCTATTTAAGATTTTGTATAAATAATGTCCTCCTAAAAAGATACAGTAGTAATTTCATCAATAAAATATGAGTATATGTTTTCCAAAACCATTGATCAAATTGAGAAGTATCCTATTTAATCAATTAATGCTAGGAAGTAATTCACTGTTCTGTGTGTCCCTTTTGATTATTAATTTATTTATACCTTTCATTTTCATCATATCTGATTTCTATTTCATCTCAGTAAATGTTGTTTTCTAAGTTTTCTGTTAGTATGTTTGTCTTATATGCTTATATATAAAGCTTGTTTGTATCTCTTTTATGTGTTATTTTTGTCTCCATTTGAAGTATGAAAGTGAAGTCGGTCAGTTGTGTCCGACTCTTTGAGACCCCATGGTCTGTAGCCTACCAGGCTCCTCTGTCCATGGGATTTTCCAGGCAAGAGTACTGGAGTGGAGTGCTATTGCCTTCTCTGAGATTTGAAGTATATGACATTATAAATTTTTATGTAGTTGTGATTTTAACTTTTCCCCTTGTAATATTCTGACTTTAGGGTTTATTTGTAAAACTGTCTGATATTTAAACATTTTTTTTCAAATGCCTACTTCTAGTTGTTTTATGGTTTCCTTTAAATAAAATTTGCTTTGTTGAATAACAAGATTATTTCCCACATTGCTATCATACTGATTAGCTGTGGGCAAGGCATTATACGCTCACTGCAACATGAAGATCCTTATAGAGCAAAATTTTCTGCTGTTGAGCCATGCCATGCTGTACATGGGTCACCTGAGTGACCAGGGAAGGTCTCTGTATCTAAAATTCAGTTTCCAACTGTGGGCAATCACCAACAGTTAGGGCAGATATCTAAAAACCATCATTTTTTAGTGAATACCATAATATGGAAAATGGTTAGGAATCACCTTGACTAAAAACTATGACCAGAAGCATGTATAAATTAATTTACAGTCACAAAACTCAGAAATGATGTTTTCAAACCTCAGCAAAGTTATCCATTGTCTAGAATGGAGATCCCATGCAAGGTACATTTGGACCTTTGAATAAAGTTATGCAACAGTTATAAAAATACATCAAGTATCAGGCTTACATAACTTGTTTAATGCAGGCTGTGTAATAAGGATTTTTTTCAAAAGAATTTCCAGGGTAAAATTTTCTTTTGAGCTATGAGATGAGAAAATGCTGGCTCTTAATGTAGAATAATATTGTTTATCTCTTCCAGTTGAACTCTACATCAAAAGTTTTTCCTTCCACAACTCCTTTTAGTTCAGCATGATTGGCCTCAATTGCCGCTCATTCTTTAGTGTATGGAGTAGTCAATCAGGCAGCTCTGAAATGTGCTAAAATGAAGCCCTTGAAGTTGAATTTGTGGCTTTGAGAGACAGGATACTTTTCATCTGTATTCCACTTTTTATCATTGTCCTTAAAGTGTCTTAGAAAGAAAAGAAGACATTAAGACATATGGAGTATGAAATGCTAATCAGGTAAGATGGTAAATGCCATTCAAAGAGAGCGATGATACCTACATAATGGATGATGATTGCAAATGTTTGACAGTTGTGCCAACATACCAGTGGTTTTGGCAGAGAATATTCTGAGGGAAGCCTGTGTACTGGTTTGCTCATAATAATTCCAAGCATTCAAAGAATGATCACATAAATTTAAACCTAAGCATGATTTGCAAAAGTACACATGAATATACACACATATTCATACACAGATGTAAATTATGTATGTTCATCATACTTAATATCAGTGTAGAGGTATACATATTAGTATATTGCTGAATAAAATGCTACTATACTACTTCTAAATAATGCCTTTAAAAAATATTACCATAGGGCAGGAAGACCATCTATTTGCCTTGACTTTCATAATTAAACATTATGTTTTCATCTACATGACTGATAAGTAGAATATATGACTTTCTTTCTTTGAAACCACTAAGTTGCTATAGTTATATTTTTGTTTATATGAAAAAATAACTTCATATTTTTAAAGTAAAAAATAACTCATACCATATCAAAGGTATGTATATATGTTACCACAATTACTTACACATAATTTGTGTATATACATATTTATATGAATGTTTATATCTGTATACACTTTAAAAGTGTTAATAACTAGATGTTATATGCACTTAAATGACTACAGTAGGGCCATTAGATTATTGGTGGCTTTCTTCCTATTTTCTATCTTCCTCTACTTTCTGATTTTTGGTAGTAAAGACATTAATTTTATAATCAGAAAATGTAATTAATATATTTCTCCTTTATTAAGAAAAAAATGCTGTCTTTCTATGAAATATCATTTGTATTATTTGGATTCAGCTTACCTTAAAAACAAGACTAAAGTAGTCAGAACTCTAATAAAACAGGTATAATGCAATCAAAACGTAGTCCACCCTTTGGGACACATACTACTTGAAATATTCATCTATGGGTCATCTTGGCCATTTACTACCCAAGATCATCAAGGTAAATTCCCACATTACAGCAGTTCACCAGAAAGCAAGGCAACTTAACCATTCAATTTTTCCCTGCACAGCATACTTTATTTTAATATTTATAAAATTTTAATTTAATGTTATATCCATTAAAGCTGAGATCTCACAGGGCACTTGAATTGGGTCTATAGTGTTTCACTTGTTCAGCTGCTCAGTTGTGTCTGACTACCTGTGACCCTGTGGACTGTAGTACACCAGGCTTTCCTGTCCATCACAGCCTCCTGAGGTTTTTTCAAGCTCATGTCCATTGAGTTGATGATGCCATCCAACCATCTCGACCTCTGTCATTCCCTTCTCCTGCCTTCAATCTTTCCCAGCATCAGGATCTTTTCCAAAGAGTCAGCTCTGCACTTCACATCAGGTGGCCAAAGTATTAGAACTTCAGCCTCAGCATCACTCCTTTCAATGAATAGTCAGAGTTGATTTCCTTTAGGATTGACTGGTCTGATCTCCTTACAGTCCAAGGGACCCTCTAGAGTCTTTTCCAACACCATAGTTCAAGAGCATAATTTCTTCAGCTCATGGCTTTATTTATGGTCCAACTCTCACATCCATACATGACACTGGAAAAACCATGCTTTTGACCATATGGACCATTGTTGGCAAAGTTATGTCTCTGCTTCTTAATATGCTGTCTACGTTGGTCATAGCTTTTCTTCCAAGGAGCAAGTGTCTTTTAATTTCATTGCTGCAGTCACCATCTGCTGTGAGTTTGGAGCCCAAGAAAGTAAAGTCAATTACAGTTTCCATTGTTCCATCTGGTGATGTCCATGTATAGGATCGTCTCTTGTGTTGTTCAGAGAAGGTGTTTGCTATGACCAGTGCATTCTCTTGGCAAAATTCTGTTAGTTTTTGCCCTGCTTCATTTTGTATTCCAAGGCCAAACTTGGAGTACTCCAAGCATTTACCTTACAAAACATTATGTCTGTGTTTTTCCCCCAATGACCAGTATGCGTAATAGTCATCAGTATTATAAATGCAGTTCTTTTTCAATCTACTAGCACAAATTTTGCCATTATGTTCGCTTTACATCTTTTATTGGAGGCTCCATTACAAACTCTTGTCAAAACTCTCAAATTATTTGTGATATAGACAGTGACAGATTGATATATAGGCATGCATACACAGAATGAAGATAGTACAATATATTTAGTTTTCTTCATGTTCTTAGAAACTAAAAATTTCAAATATTAATTTTTGTAATAAGTAAGATTAACATGGAATTCATGGTATAATTTTTTCCTATCTCCCTTGTCTTTTATATAACATAAAATGCTTTTTAAAAGTCTTATGTTTAAAGTATTAAATGCTTCCTATTGACAAACCTAAAAATATATATATAAACTGACAAAAATTAAAAATTATTTATAACTTCACCATTTGGGGACTCTATCTAATGTTAGTCCAAATATATATATATATATATATGTATATATGCATATTCATAAAGCTTCTACAGCTATAAATATTGACTAATAACTTGATTAATTTATCATTTTCCATTAATTTGTATTTCATAATTGATAATTTGTACATATTTTAAAGCATTTAAACTATTTTAATTTTTTCTCTTAATGGTGGTGAAAATATCCTTATATATATATATCTTTGTGCAAAATTCAGCAATTAGATTGCCAGCAATCAGAATAGCAGAGTAACTCTGCTTCTTCATTTTAGGCACGTATTATATTTACTCTTTTAAAATAAGCCTGTAGCTTTAGAAGATCAAAGAAATTAGAATTTGTCTTGCGAGTCAGGTTCCTAGCAAATTTCAACAGCTCTGTGGTCACTCACAGGCCACAGATGAATGGAAGGTAAGTTTTCAGATACGAACATTACCTTAGAATACAACATAGGTGCAGTATGTCCCAGCTCCAAGAATCTATGCTTTCTTCACTATGGGAAAAACCACACACAAAAAAATAAATTGGTATTTCTGAGAGCAGAAGAACAGGGCTAAGCCCTTTCACCCACACCCACAAGACAATCCCTGATGATTGGGATCCCTCATTTATGTCCCATGGATCTACCATCTACTGGCCCTGGCTGTCAGAACTTCATATATTTATCTGTGGTTTCTTCTCACTTCAGAATTTTTGAAGACTTAAAGTATAATAGATTCTTTTATTTGGTGTGTTTTTTTAATGGAGGAAACTTTCTATAGGCTATGCATATTGTTACTGGGAATGTATAACAGACTTTTCCAAAGGCTTTATTTTGCTAAGACTTGCAAATTTTTTTTTTTTTCTTCTTGAAGTCTTCTGTCATCTACTTTAATCTGGAACAATTCTTACTAAACCAGCTGCATAGTTTCAACCTGAGATTTCTTATTGTTGCTCTTCTCTTTTGGATTCTTTGTATAAGCAGTATTGTACCTTTTTAAGTTATAGTTTATTACTGTATCTTGCTGGAGGACATCTAAGAATAGCTTTGAAAGAAAGTAAAAGTGAAGTCGCTCAGTCGTGTCCGACTCTGCGACCCGTGGACTGTAGCCCACCAGGCTCCTCCGTCCATGGGATTCTCTGGGCAAGAATACTGGAGTGGATCGTCATTTCCTTCTCCAGGGGATCTTCCCCACCCAGGAATCGAACCAAGGTCGCTAGTATGCAGGCAGACTCTTTAACCTCTGGGCCACCAGGGAAGCCCCAGCTATGAAAGAAAGCATGCATATATGATATATTTGAGCTTCCTAGGTGGCGCTAGTGGTAAAAGAACCCACCTATGAATGCTGGAGATGTGAGACATGGGCTCCATCCCTGGCTTGGGAAGACCCCCTGGAGGAGGGCATGGCAACCCAACTCCAGTAATCTTGCCTAGAGAATCCCTATGGACAGAGGAACCTGGTGGGCTACAGTCCTTGGGGTCCCAGAGAGTTAGACATGACTGAAACAACTAGCAACAGCAGCAGCATGATAAATTTCTTGAACTTCTGAATGTTTAAACTTAAAAAAAAAAAAAAGTTGTCCCTACCTGTGATTATTAGTTTGGTTTAGTATACAACCTAGCTTGGAGATTACATTCAGTCAGAATTTTGAAGTCATTTCTTCATTATATTTTGGGTTCCAGTGTTGCTATTTAGAATAGGTTCATTCTGATTATTTTCCTATTAAAGTAACCTTTTTAAATTTTGCAATCTTGTAGCATGTTTATTCTTGGTGTTCTTAAATTAAGTGTCCCTTCATCAGGATATTTCTCAACAGATTGGGTTAGACAACAGATATGCCCTTTTAGTTATTCCCTTCCTTTCTGGTGAATCCTTCTACTTTCTTTTTGATAGCTTTACTTCTCTATTTCCTTTGTTCTTTTTATCTGAAACCCTCCCTAGTTGACTCTGAGAGACATAGGTTGTTCCTCTATTTCTCATTTTTGTTTTAAAAAATATTTCCCATCTTGGTCATTTGTTAAAAATCTGATTTCTGGGAGATAGCCTCTCATTATCTTGCAGAACCATTTTTTAATTTTTTCACATTGATTTCCTCTGGTTGTTTCTTTTTCATAGCATATCTTTTCTCTTGTTGTTAATCAGATACAACATTTTTCTGACTGTTATTATTTAGTCTTTTTGATGATTTTGTCTAGCTTTTTTGGTACTTTCATCTAGTCTATATGTTATCTGGGCTTTCTACCATTTTTCTTTCCTTGTTAGTTGTCAGTCTATCATGTTACAATTTTTTTCTCACATGTCTGGAAATTTTTAATTATCCATTTAAACTTAAGATATAAGACTCACCCCATTTGGTACTGTGCCTGGTGTCTATGATTGTCAAGACATTATATTGTTCTTCATTTCTCCAGGGAACAAATATTCAGCCTTCTGGCTGAAAGATGGGACCCTGGATGTTAACAATTTCTGTATGGGAGTAGGGTCAAGAGTAGCATGAGTGGTGACTTTCCATATACAGACCTTCAGAATATTCCCATTTCCCAACTCAGGCTCACTCTTAACCTGTGATATCCTGGGTCCTTCATGTACTGCATTTGGGTTTTTCCTTGGTGAATCGACTCTCTTTGCTTATACTCTCTTTACACATACTTTATTGTGATTTCTTTCCCCATACTTTATTGTGATTTCTTTCCCCATTAAATTATTTGCTAATCATTCACCAGCTTTCTCTCCCTTCTGTTTATGTCTCCTCTCTTTTTTCTCCTTGTCTATGAGAGTTCTTAATAGTTTTTTTTTTTTTCCCCCTTCATTTTAGTTGTTTCTCAGGAGGGAGAAGAGATATACAAATATGGTTAACCTGCCATGTTTTTGCATAAAATGGCTTTATGTTACTTTTAATCACCCAAATTTGTCATTCAATGTACTGGTGATTGGAGAAGGCAATGGCACCCCGCTCCGCTACTTTTGCCTGGAAAATCCCATTGACGGAGGAGCCTGGTAGGCTGCAGTCCATGGGGTCACTAGAGTCGGACATGACTGAACGACTTCACTTTCACTTTCCTGCACTGGAGAAGGAAATGGCAACCCACTCCAGTGTTATTGCCTGGAGAATCCCAGGGACGGGGAAGCCTGGTAGGCTGCCATCTATGGGGTCGCACAGGGTCAGACACAACTGAAGTGACTTAGCAGCAGCAGCAGCAGTACTGGTGATTGATTCTAGCTAATCATCTTCCAGTAGTTATGTATTTTACTTATGATTCATTGACTCTCTCTGTAAATTATTTAACCTCATTCATGGCAGACTTTATTTAAATGTCCTATATTATGATGGAGCAAAACCTGTTTGACACCAATATCTACTCTTAAGAAGGCTCTGCCATAGTTATTATTATGAAATAATGTAAATAAATAATGGATAAATTTAAAAAAGTAATAAAACCAAGATGCAATGTAACTAAATACCAAAATAAATAGAGGACACAAGACTAGATCACATTAAAATTTAGAGGTCTATCAGAGTCCATTGGTTAAACATCTTTTAGATCAAAAGTTGGCTGAGCTTCTGGTAACTTTAAGGACATATATTATAATTTGCTAATTGTAATTTATCATATCTTTTAATTTCTGCAATTTATATCAAAAAATGTTAGAACAAGATTTATTTTTTCTATGTTTGGTATTTTCTTTCCCAATATGTTTTTTTATATTATCATTTACATGCAGTTATTATCTTAATTTGCTAATTAATCTAATCTCCATGGCTTCCCTGGTGGCTTGAAGGATAAAGCATCTCTCTGCAATGCGGGAGACCTGGGTTTGATCCCTGGGTTGGGAAGATCCCCTGGAGAAGGAAATGGCAACCCACTCTGGTACTCTTACCTGGAAAATCCCACAGATGGAGAAATCTGGTAGGCTACAGTCATGGGGCTGCAAAGTGTCAGACACAATTGAATGACTTCAGCTGGGTGCATGCCAGTTTTCTCTTTGCATTTCTCACTCCACGGTGGCTTTAAGGTAATAGTTAACACTTAGTGAATGCTCAGAATGTACCAGATACATGGTTAAGCATAATCCTCCTCTCAACTCTATCAGGCAAATATTATTGCAGCCTTGTTCTGCTGATGAGAAATTTATCACACAGGCCATATACATGGGATACAAAACCAGACAGTTTTTCTTAGAGCCCGTCCCTTAACTAACACATTACACCACCTTGTACACAGCAGGAAAACAGTAAATATCTGGTAAACAGATGAACAGAAATCTAGCGAATCTTTTCAATCCTTCAAGTTCACACATTTACAGAATTCACTTTCTACAAAATTTCTAACAACCTCAGTTCAGTTCAGTTCAGTTCAGTCGCTCAGTCGTGTCCGACTCTTTGCGACCCCATAAAGCGCAGTATGCCAGGCCTCCCTGTCCATCACCAACTCCCGGAGTTCACTCAGACTCACGTCCATTGAGTCCATGATGCCATCCAGCCATCTCATCCTTGGTCGTACCTTTCTCCTCCTGCCCCCAATCCCTCCCAGCATCAGGGTCTTTTCTAATGAGTCAACTCTTCGCATAAGGTGGCCAAAGTACTGGAGCTTCAGTTTTAGCATCATTCCTTCCAAAGAAATCCCAGAGTTGATCTCCCTCAGAATGGACTGGTTGGATCTCCTTGCAGTCCAAGGGACTCTCAAGAGTCTTCTCCAACACCACAGTTCAAAAGCATCAATTCTTCTGCGCTCAGCCTTCTTCACAGTCCAACTCTCACATCCATACATGACCACAGGAAAAACCATAGCTGAGTCAACTCTTCGCATGAGGTGGCCAAAGTACTGGAGCTTCAGTTTTAGCATCATTCCTTCCAAAGAAATCCCAGAGTTGATCTCCCTCAGAATGGACTGGTTGGATCTCCTTGCAGTCCAAGGGACTCTCAAGAGTCTTCTCCAACACCACAGTTCAAAAGCATCAATTCCTCTGCGCTCAGCCCTCTTCACAGTCCAACTCTCACATCCATACATGACCACATAATTGAAAAATCTTCCACATTTTTCTTCATTAATATTGATTTGCAGTCACAGTCACTCAGATCAAATTCTATTTAATAAAATCTTTGAATTTCTTTTGCAAATTGTAAATATTTTTGAAATTTCCTGGTGGCTCAGATATAAAGAATCCACCTGCCAGTGAAGGAGACATGGTTTTGATCCCTGGATTGGGAAAATCCACTGGAGAAGGAAATGACAACCCATTCTAGTATTCTTGTCTGGAGGCTTCCATGGACCAAGGAGACTGGTAGGCTACAGTTCATGAGGTCATAAAGAGTCAGACAATGGACAATGGTCCTTAAATCACATGGTTAAAGCAGATGGCTGAAGTGGATGGTTTTCAAATGCCAAATGCCTAATCTAAATTCCCAAGATTATTACTGTTTTTGTTTATCCTTAAAGTTAATTTTGTGAAAATACCTACCATATTATAAAGTTCTCAAAATTCTATTTTAATTAGAAAGTGTAATCTTATATTTGAAAATATTTATACTGCATAGATAAGTATGATTTATAACCAGAAGTCAAAGAGTCAGTGCAAACCACATTTAAGCTTGAGGTTAACTCCTCTGTAAGTTGGAGATAAATTGTTTGTTTCGTTAGCAAACAATATTGCAAATATTTGGAAAGTACTTTGTACCGGGTCTCTCCCACAGAAAGCATTCTGTTATTTTTGGTGTGCAAATGATATTTAGAAAGGTAAAATGAGAGATTTATTTTTCAAATAACTGATTGACCTTCTGTAGTATATATTTGAAATTGTTGCTCAGACAGGAAAGTTTGTCATAAATTTGCAATATAGCTTAGTCTAAACCACTTACATTAGTTTTATGCTTACCTTCTCTAGAAAATATTTTTAATCCTTTCCAAATTCTTTACATATCAGGTACAAATCATTTGCTAGATGCTGAGAGCTTGGAAGTATAAAGAACATGAAAATCTACTCATTTTTCTTTGAAGTCTATAAAATTATAGTGACCAACACAAGCTATAAAATGTGATAAACTGGGCAAAATAAAAGCAAACATTTGTCCATGCTGTTACTCTTGAATTTATTTCAGAATTCTAGATGGGAACTCTACCTTTTGGAATTCACCAAAAGGTGAATTTGAGAAGGGGGGAAAAAATAGAGTGGATATTCTATAATCTGGAATCAATTTCTGATTATTGCTACTCATTGAGTCTACACATAAATTTAAGAGTAATTTTTCTGGTATTCAGTTTCTCAGCCATTAAAATGAGAAACTTTGGGCTGGATAGTTTCTAAGAATATTTCCTGATTTAAATTGCTCAGAAACATAACTTCTAGTAGGACTATCCCTGTTTCCCTATTTTTGTCTTAGTCCAAATTATGTTCATAACTCTTACCTCAATTTCTACTCACTAATGGTTACAGGCTCTAAATATGCTCTTATAGTAGTATATACCATTATTTTAAGTCCTCAGAGAATCATATATACATTATAGAGATCAAGAAACTTTAGTTTTTTTTTTTTTACATAAATAGTTTATCATTCATGGCAGGTTAGTCTGTGGTTGAATTAGATGTCATTAAACAACAACAAAAATTAAGAAAACTAACCTACTTTTTTCTTTACATCTAAATTTCATGAGAGTTTTGCTTTGAGAAAATAAAGTGGATTTCCTGGGACATATGATGTATGTTAAAACAGTTTTTATGAATTTCTATACAATGTGACAAAATTGATGGGTTGACTTTCAAGTATAAATGCAAGCTTACTTATTTATGTTTTTTTCCTTTGGGTTGTGTGTGTGTGTGTGTGTGTGTGTGTGTGTATTTTAACTTTATAATATAGAAGAAGGCAATGGCACCCCACTCCAGTACTCTTGCCTGGAAAATCCCATGGACAGAGGAGCCTGGTGGGCTGCAGTCCATGGGGTCGCGAAGAGTTGGACACGACTGAGCAACTTCACTTTCACTCTTCCTTTCATGCATTGGAGAAGGAAATGGCAACCAACTCCAGGTTCTTGCCTGGAGAATCACAGGGACGAGGAGCCTGATAGGCTGCCGTCTCTGGGGTCACACAGGGTCGGACACGACTGAAGTGACTTAGCATTGAGGTTTACCCAGATCCTCAGGACTAGAAATCAAAAGGAACAAGCAAAACAAAACACACAGAACAGCCCTGAAGAAACTTAAGATGCTTTGACTTCAATCAATTCTCTTTCACTTATTTTAATATTCTGTGGATCTTATGGTGAATTGACAATGATGAGCTTCCTTTATTTGATATTAATTGGAATAGCAGAAAGTTTATACTGAAGAAATCATGTTCAAACATTTTATAAATGATATTTCTCTCCTGAAATAGATGAATATGCATAATTTTAAAGACAGTTTTTAATAACTAGCTTAGCATACCACTAGTTGCAAAAATTTTAGTTCTTAAACTAGGTTTCTGAACATCATATTTTCATTATCCCACTAAAAATAGGATTTAGAATTTCCAAATAACATAGTAGTTAAGAAATACAATATCTTATCTCTTTTACTTTTCTCAGTAATTTCTCTTTTGATTCTACTTCAGACTGGAAATTTATCTTTTCACTAAATAAGTTCTTACCTCAGTTGTACTAAGCAATCTATTTTAATATATTAAAAACATGACATGATTTTCCATTTAAACTGTGCTAGCATATAGCATTTATGTGTGATTTTTCTGTATATAGCAGATTTTCATTTGAGGTACTCTTTAAAACATTGTTTTCTAATATATAATATTTAATATATCTTTATTGATATATATCTTGATTGAGTATATCTTGATTGATTATATGGAAGGAAATGATTTAACTACAATTGTTCAGTTCAGTTCAGTTGCTCAGTCGAACCACAGCACACCAGGCCTCCCTGTCCATCACCAACTCCCAGAGTCTACCCAAACCCATGTCCATAGAGTCGGTTATGCCATCTAACCATCTCATCGTCTGTCATCCTCTTCTCCTCCTGCCTTCAATCTTTCCCAGCATCAGGGTTTTTTCAAATAATCAGCTCCTCGCATCAGGTGGCCAAAGTATTGGAGTTTCAACTTCAACATTAGTCCTTCCAATTAACACCCAGGACTGATCTCCTTTAGGGTGGACTGGTTGGATCTCCTTGCAGTCCAAGGGACTCTCGAGTCTTCTCCAACACCACAGTTCAAAAGCATCAATTCTTTGGTGCTCAGCTTTCTTTACAGTCCAACTCTCACATCCATACATGACCACAGGAAAAACCATAGCCTTGACTAGATGGACCTTTGTTGGCAAAGTAATGTCTCTGCTTTTGAATATGCCATCTAGGTTGGTCATAAGTTTCCTTCCAGTTAGTAAATATCTTTTAATTTCATGGCTGAAATCACCATTGCAGTGATTTTGGAGCCCCCAAAAATAAAGTATGACACTGTTTCCACTTTTTCCCCATCTATTTCCCATGAAGTGATGGGACTAGATGCCATGATCTTCATTTTCTGAATATTGAGCTTTTAGCCAACTTTTTCACTCTCCTCTTTCACTTTCATCAAGAGGCTTTTTAGTTCCTCTTCACTTGCTGCCATAAGGGTGGTGTTATCTGCATATCTGAGGTTATTGATATTTCCCCTGGCAATTTTGATTCCAGCTTGTGCTTCTTCCAGTCCAGCGTTTCTCATGATGTACTCTGCATATAAGTTAAATAAATAAGGTGACAATATACAGCCTTGACATACTCCTTTTCCTATTTGAAATCAGTCTGTTGTTTCATGTCCAGTTATAACTGTTGCTTCCTGACCTGTATCAGTTCAGTTCAGTCGCGCAGTCGTGTCTGACTCTTTGCGACCCCATGAATCGCAGCACCCAGGCCTCCCTGTCCATCACCAACTCCCGGAGTTCACTCAGACTCACGTCCATTGAGTCCGTGATGCCATCCAGCCATCTCATCCTCGGTCGTCCCTTTCTCCTCCTGCCCCCAATCCCTCCCAGCATCAGGGTCTTTTCCAATGAGTCAACTCTTCGCATAAGGTGNGAGTTAGACAAGGCTGTGGTCCTAGTGTGATTAGATTGACTAGTTTTCTGTGAGTATGGTTTCAGTGTGTCTGCCCTCTGATGCCCTCTTGCATCACCTACCATCTTACTTGGGTTTCTCTTACCTTGGACGTGGGGTATCTCTTCACGGCTGCTCCAGCAAAGCACAGCCACTGCTCCCTTACTTTGGACTAGGGGTATCTCCTTACCTCTGCCTTTCCTGACATTCAACGTGGGATAGCTCCTCTAGGCCCTCCTGTGCCCACGCAGTTGCTCCTCCTGGCCACCGACCCTGGCCTCAGGCGCAGGGTGGCACCTCAGGGCCACTGCCCCTGGCCTCGGGCATGAGGTGGTTTCTTTTTAGCCGCCCCTGACCTCGGTTGTGGTGTAGCTCCCCTCGGCTGCTGCCCCTGACCTCGGACGCGCAGTGTCTCCTCCCAGCTGCCACTGACCTCGGATGTGGGGTAGCTCCTCTCAGCCACCTCCCCTGGCCTCCGACATGGGGTAGCTCCTCTCAGCCGTTCCTGTGCCATCACAGCCTGGCACTCTCGGCCGCTGCCCCCAACCTCGGACGTAGGGTAACTCCTCTCAGCTGCGCTTAGCGTGCCGGGTTGCAGCCGCCCACGTTTAGACTTATCACAAGGCTATGTGGAAACTGCTTATGTTTACATGTTAACAGCAGTTAAATAATGAAATAGTGAAACAATACTATTCATACCATAAAACTGATACATGTGTATGATGAGAAATGCAAATGTTATAAAAATTGTTCACTACTAAATAATTCTTTAAATAGATTTTTGGGGTGGGTGTATTCGTGCAATGCATATCCATATTTCCAATTATTTAAGGTTTGAAAGGCAAATACAGAAAATTACAAGTTTTAGAAAACCTATTCTTTTATTGAAAAAACTTAGTTTTCTAAAAATAATCAAAGATTTGAGCAAGTCAGTGTGAAATACAAGAAATACTGAAAAGACATAGAATCTATGATTCATGGGCACATTACATAAAAGGTAAAGAAAATCCTTTTGTAAACTTTATTAACAGAAGACTCATAATTTAAGATATCTTACGATTTTAACAGAGAGAAAATTAAACTCTAGTGTTATATCAGCACATTTTAGCAAGTTTGGCAAGGGACTCAGGAAATCTTTCTCATACCGAGGATGGGTGTCAAGGAAAAGACCCAAGTGATGGCAATGATGAAGCCTCCCTCCTCAAATGCTTCCTAAGGAAAGGCCTGGTGAAGTCTCTGAAGAAAAATGTCTTCATCATGAAGAGTCCCTTGATCTTCCACATTCTCCATTTATTCCCTTCTCACCTGTTCTCTCTACCTTCAAACTGAAAGGATCATCTCCTGTGTGAATGCTGCAGCTTTGTATTGCTGCTTTTCCTATGGATCTGACTTTTTCCTCCTTATGTTGCCCTGATCTATAGTCATTTACTAGAATAAGACCACTCCAGTATTGCTGGGAAAATCCTGTGGACAGAGGAGCTTGGTGGGCTACAGTCCATGGGATCACATAGAGTCAGGGTGCGCATGCATAAACACAGCAACAACGAAAAGAAGATGATTGAGAATAAAACTGATTACTATTCAGGACACTTGAGTTTCAGAACTGCCTTGTTCTTGTTCAATATGGGCTCTTCATTTGAAAGAGAAGTTAACAAGTGTTAGGAAAACAGACAGAAACCAAAGTTAGACTTTCTTCTTGATGCACTCAAAACAGTGAAAGAAATTATATAGAGAGACTATGGTAGGATGAATAATGTGAATAATGCCCTCCCCCCTCCAGCTGAAAGAGGTCCATGTCCTAATCCCAGAAACCTGTGAATATATGACCTTACATGGCAAGAGAAATTTTAGAGATGTGCTTAAGTTAGGATACTTGAGGTGGAGAGTTTATTCTAGGTTATCTGCATAGGCCCAATGTAATCACAAGGGTCCTTATAAGAGGGAGGCAAGAAGATCAAAGTCAGAAAAAGGATCTATGACAATGGAACAACCAGAATTGATGTGATACACCAGGAGCCAAGGAGAGCAGGAAGCCTCTAGAAGCAGGAAAAGGCAGGGAAGTCTCCAGAAAGAATACAACCCGATCAACCCCTCCAACTTTCTAACCTTTAAAACTATAAGAGAATAACTTGTATCATGAGCTTCCCTGGTGGCTCAGATGGAAAAAATCTGCCGGCAATGCAAGATTCCTGGGTTCAATCCCTGGGTGGGGAAGATCCCCTGGAGGAGGGCATGGCAACTCACTCCAGTATTCTTGCCTTAAGAAACCCCGTGGACAGAGGAGCCTGGCAGGCTACATACAGCCCATGTGGTCTAAAAGAGTCAGACACAACTGAGCAACTAAGCACGGGACAGGTTTGTGGTAATTTGTTACAGCAACAATAGGAAACTAATACAGAGACTAATGCTCACAGGAAGTGATACAACATTATTTAATACCATGCACATGTATCAGCCAAAATCTTCCATAGCCCAGTCTTGTACATCTGCACTTAGGAAACACTGCCTAATGAATTTCACGAGGGCATCAGAGAAAAGGGTAGCCACAGATGAAAGCAACTGCAGAAGAATTTAGGCCTGAGGCAGTGAAGCTGCTTACCTAAACGATGGCCGATTATAGGGCAAGAAGCTTTGTGTGGTCGGTATCCTGCTTGCTCTTCTACTCCAACCTCCTTTTATACTGTAGTGTCTGAGCTGAGGAGACAGCCTTCCTGAACCTTCAGCGAATGGACTTTGTACTGAGGTAGGTCACAGCTATAGTTCTTCTTGCTCCTAAATGACATTGCCTTTCTATTAGATTAAAATAGGCTAGGGAATTGAAAAAAATAACTGTGTTCTTGTATCATTGCAAAAGTAAAATTTGTTAATGACAGACATTTTTTTAAACATAGAGAAAAGCTAACATGAATAAATAACCAGTAACGGAAACCCCTCCCCAGAGAAAATTCCTTTTTAATATTTTGATAGATTTTTCTCTGGTCCCATTTCTCCTCACGTCTGCTTATAACTTAAAAAATATCCAAAAAATACTGTGGAGTAGTCTTCATTCTCCCCATTAAAACATAAACACTTTTGCATTAGCTATGATAAAATATTTATAATATTTTTGTAATACAGAATAGTACTGGGTGGTAAGGATAAAGCAGAATTCTGTAACTATTTCACTCATGTGGCTATTTTTGCTGTCTCCAACTTTTCAACCTGCTCCTTGAAAATATTTTTTGTTCACTACTACTGATGGCTCCTAGAAATAAATTTCTGAATTAAGAACACTTAAATTTTTAACACTTATTGCCAGATTTCCCATCAGAGAGTTATAAAAATTTATATTGGGAAAAAATTTCTTTTAAGGACAATGAATTGCACATTAGGTAAATAAAAGAGGAAAATAAGTGATAACCTTTTGGGAAGAAAGAGAAAAAAAGCTTTTTTATTTCATATTTTATATTATAAGCAAGAGAATATGCTTGTCTTTCTCCTCACTTAGCTATCTACTGGAGAAAGAAGAGGGCAGAAAAAGATGCTCTGGAACTGGAGTGACTTCTTAAAGGGGAAAAAATAAGTAAGGAAAAATTTTAAGGGTATTTATGACTGAAGTGACTTAGCAGCAGCAGCAGATGAATTTATAAAAACTTCTGGGCTTCCTAGGTGGCACTAGTGGTAAAGAACCCACCTGCCAGCTCAAGAGATGCAGTTTTGATCACTGGGTTGGGAAGATCCCCTGGAGGAGGGCATGGCAACCCACTCCAGTACTCTTGCCTGGAGAATTCCATGGACAGAGGAGCCTGGCAAGCCACAGTCCACAGGGTCACAAAGAGTCAGACACGACTGACGCGTGACACGCATAAACACGTTCAGAGTCAGTGTTTTCAGGTTCCAGAAAGGTGTTGCAGATGGACGATCCCCAGTAGGGCAAAATGTGGAAGGTCTTTTAAAAGTCTTTGCCTGTTTCAGAAAAGGTTTGTGCAAGGTACACACACAGCTAATAATAAATTTGATATTTTAATTGCTACAGACAACCAAATTATATAGCCTTAAAGTAAATTTCTACTTTGGCTGTCCACAGGGATTTTTAGATGGAGAACTTCCAAATTCCCTGCTTGCTAGGTGCTGTCATGGCAAAGCCCATGACGCCCAGAGCAGCCTGGCCAGTCCAAGCGGCTTTGCCAACCTCATACAGCAAACTCTGCCGGCTAGAAAGCATGGCTTGTTGTTGGGGTTGCCCATTCCAGGTTCTATGTATATATTAAAATATGAGGTAGAGAATTTCCAAGTAATCAACCTTATTTCCAGTCTTCTCCACCTCAAGCCTGGCAAATTGAACATAATCCTAGAAATAAGGTTAAGAACAATAAATAACAACTTATTAGGTAGCCTCTGAGTGCCAGGCATCATGCTGTGCACCTCACACACATACTTTGCTTAAACTTTACAACAATGATGCAAGAAAGTTTTTATTATTGTTATCAATTTATAGGTAAGAAAAAAGAAAATCAGAAAATTGTCCAGGTGAGAGGCAGAGTTGGGATTTAAACACAGGTCTGTTGGATTCTGCTACCATTGATTGTCCCTTCCAGGTGGGACTCTCTGCAAGGTGCCCCTGTGACCTGAGGCTTCAGTTGGTGTTTCTAGGCATCATAACTAAATCGACACATTCTCATACTTACCCCTTCAATGGCCCTGGAAAAAAAAAATTTAAGCAACTCAATGACAGCTAGAGTCTTTTATGATCCTCAATTATACCATCCTTCATTAGGTATAGCATAGATTTGAAAGAGCAGGGAAAAAACTGCTTTTCTTCTTTAAGGGCATTGTTTTTAAATTATTTACATGAAGTTTCTGGATTTGTTATTGTTTGTTTTGATATATTTCATTTATTCTGTATTAATGTGATTAAGAATAAGCTCTATAGTCCCTGTTGGAAAGATATACCAGAATTTTTTGTCAATTCATTGCAAATTTTCTGGTTTTTGACATGTTCTTCAGGAAATCATTTTGATAATTAATATGATGAATCTAATAAAAGCTGAAAAATTGGGAATGCCAAGATTTAAAGAATTCAAGATAACTTTCCCCTAATTGTTAAATGTACTTAAGAAAATTCTTTCACTGTTGTTGAAGCAATTTTTGAAATTCAGCCCCGTCATTGCTGTTTGGAGAGCTCTTTTATCTCTGGGACTGGGTGGCCATAATGCTGCTGCTGCTGCTGCTGCTGCTAAGTCACTTCAGTCATGTCTGACTCTGTGCGACCCCAGAGATGGCAGCCTACCAGGCTCCCCTGTCCATGGGATTCTCATGCAAGACTACTGGAGTGGGTTGCCATTGCCTTCTCCGGCCATAAATGCTAACCATTGCAATAAACCATGGAAAGTTTAGTTGATCAGACTATTTGCAAGATGTCCCAGTGGGTGGGCTTAGGTGCTCCATGGTGTTTTCTGCCTAGCATCATTCAAACCAAATCCTCATGCTCCTGTTCCCTAGGCTTTACTATATTTTTTAAGTGCAGTCCAGTTTTATGATAATTAATGTTTAAATCAACTTTGAGATGAAAGGAAGCTAATAAACTATCATTAGCTGTTATTCTTGTTTCTTCAACCCCTATGATTTCTCCTTACACATTTTAAAAACTCAAAGAAATTGTGAGTCATTATGAATCATCATTTTACTTCATTTTTTATGCTGGTGACTACAAGGAAAATCTTTAGCCCTGGAAGCCCCCAGTCTTATTTCACTATCTGGAACCAAATTCATCTCTGGGGAAGGAACAAGGCTGGAACAATTTGCTGCACAGAGATTAGAGTTTCTCCTCCTGCAGGTAGGATGTCTGTGAGTGCTGCAAGGCAGCGACCCCCAAACCCCGGTCTTCCTTAGAACCATCTGGTTCATATGATAAAAATACTGGTGCCTGGACCCCAAGCCCAGATACTCTGATTCAGTTGGTTTAGGGTGGGAACTGAAACCAGCCTCATCAATCAGATGATTCTCAGTATGACTTTCTTGCATATGAGAAGTGACATCAGGTTTGAAAACTTGGTCCCCATCTGATCCAGTAAAAGCCAGTGCTTTGAACACACACTTAATATATGTATCTGTCATCCAGAGGATAAAACATGGTGTTCTACAGTTGGTGAGCATAAAATATTTTAATTATAAGAATAGGGAGCATTGCATAGAAATGACAATGAGGAAAGATCTTTTGTTTTTCTTGCCTGCAAACAGGTACTAAATCGTGATGGCAAGCTCATTTGCAAAACAACTCTCAGAGAATTTGTCAACAGATACAAAAAACAATAGTTTTAAATGCTGATTTTAAAAATATGTTCACACACCTTTTCTAAACAAGACTTTTTTCAGGCTTATATTCATATACTATGATGACTCTGTGGGCCTCCCAGGTGGCTCCGTGGTAAAGAATCTGCCTGCCAATGCAGAAGATGCAGATTAAGTCTCTGAATCAAGAAGATCCTCTCCTGGAAAAGGATATGGCAGCCCACAGCATTCTTACCTGGGAAATCCAATGGAAAGAGCAGCGTGATAGGCTACAGTCCGTGGAGTTGCCAAGTCTGACATGACTTAGCAACTAAACAACACTGTGATGACTCTAGGCCAAGATTTCTCGACCTCAGCATTATTGACATTTGGGGTTGGGATATTCTTTGGGGACCCATCCTGCGCACTGTCAGATGCTTAGCAGCATCCTGGCCTCTACCCACAAGAGTAAGATTCCTATAGTGGTGACATCCAAAAATGTCTCTAGACATTGCCGAAGCTTCCTTGGGAGACAAAATCACTCCCCTCTAAGAAGAATTGCTCTAGGAAAATCATGTTAAGCTTAGAAGCTTCAGGATCTTGTGATATAAGGTGAAAGAATAAAGGTAGCTTTCACAGGAGTGGAATCAGAAAAGACTATATGATAATTGATACTGGTTAAATTAAATAACTATTTAGAAAGAAAAAATAATACACATTAAACACCTACTCATACCAAAAAATAAATTTGAAATGGTCCAGAGTTCTAGGAAAAAAAATATTGTGAAAGTATTGAAAAGAATATGAAATGTATTTGTATAACCTCAGTAAAGAAAAACTCTCTTAAGATTCAGAAAATCCAGAAACCCAAAGTGAAAACCTCAAGACACTTAACTCGTAATATCTTAGCACTTCTGCATGATGAATTAATAACTAAAGAAAGACACTGCAATTGAAAATTTTAAAAGAAAAAATATGTGTGTGTATTATATATAACAAACTGATGACAAATATCCATAGAAAATTAAAAGCCCAGACAAATTGAAAAACACAGAGAAAACAAGCTAATAATAAAAAGCAATTCACAAAAGAAAATCAAATAGCCAAAACATTTTAGAAGTCTCATTTTCATGGAAGATTGGAATTGATATATATGTACATACTACTATATATAAAATAGGTAACTAGTAGTAGCACAGAGAACTCTACTCAACATGTTGCAATGGCCTATATGGGAAAAGAATATTTAAAAAAAAAAGAATTGCTATTTGTATATGTGTAACTGATTCACGTTGCTGTCCACCTGAAACTAACATAACACTGTAAGTCAACTATACTCCAATAAAAAAAATTTCAATTTATATAAATGATACTGTATTATGGACAAAAAAGATAGCATTTATTATTTTCACCCAAAAAAGAACAAGTATATTAATTGTGTTCAAAAGTTTTATATCCATACTAAATTTTCTCTCCTTAATTATAGATGCATTAAATCTACCATGATGATAGAAAAAAAAAAGGTCTCAATTTCATTATAACTTAAGCCAATGGAGGAATTCCCTGGTAGGGGCCCAGTGATTAGGACTCGGTTCTTTCAGTGCCAAGGGTTTGGGCTCAATCCCTGGTCAGGGAACCAAGATCCCATAAACTGTGTAATGTTGCCAAAAAAAGAAAGAAATGAAAACTAAAAAAAGAAAGAAAGAAGTGCAAACTAAAATTACAATGAGATGTCTTGATCCCATCATACTGGCAAAATTTAAAAGATTTATGAAGTGCAGAATGGATGACGGAAGATGTGAAGAAACAAGCATGTTCATGCCCTGTTAGGAGAACTTATGTTAATTTGGTCTCTTGAAGGCAACTAAGCAGCAGCTATGGAAATGTAGATGGTATACGCTGACCCAGTATTTATATCTATAAATCTTTTCTATAAAAATATTCTCATATGTGCTCACTATACATATATATATACATACATATATGTATATACATACAAGGGTAATTGCTGGTATTATTTATAATAACAAAACTTTACAAACAAGCTGTAAACCATCAACAAGGAATATTTGGCACAGCACTCTATCTTGATACATACAATGTCAGTCAGTTCAGTCACTCAGTCGTGTCCAATTCTTTGTGACCCCATGGACTGCAGCATAACAGGCTTCCTTGTCCATCACCAATTCCCAGAGCTTGCTCAAATTCATGTCCATCTAGTTGGTGATGCCACTCAACCATACAGTGTAGCTTTATGCAATATTTACATTGAATGAGATAATTTAAAATATTGAAATGAAAATACCTTTTATATGACACAGACTCCCAGAGCTGTATATAAATATGTAAATGAAAATCTGAGCAAAGTTTTGAAGGAGAGTTTTAAAAAGTTTGAAGGAAGAACATTATTATTTAGTTAAAGATTGGAGATAGGGTTTGAAGAAGCCATCAGTTCAGTTCAGTTCAGTCGCTCAGTCGTGTCTGACTCTGCAACCCCATGAATCGCAGCATGCCAGGCCTCCCTGTCCATCACCAACTCCCGGAGTTCACTAGACTCATAGAATATAAGAAAATGTCTAAGATTCCAGCTTTCAGGATGAAGGGGGAAAAGAGTCTAAAATTGAGGGGACAAAAGAGGAATTGAGAAAGAAAAAAAAGAGGGTGATTTTCTTTGGAAACATGCTGGATTAAAGGTTTAAAAAAGAAAAAGTGAATACATCCTGAATACTCAAGGAAATATGGAATTAGAGCTCAGTTTAAAGGGGTCTCAAGCGCTGCTTTCCCCCAAAGTTAGAGTTTTATTAAAATAATCCATTCAGGTTCTATAATCCAAAACCAAAACTGGACTGGGTTTTGGATTATAGAGTCCAAAGTCCAGTGAAGGTTACATCATGAAATGTGCCTGAAGGCCCAAGTCAGTGCTCTTGTCGGGACCACACTGTGATCAGTGACCAAAGCTCTTGTACAAACAGATGCCCTATTCCTTCTCTCAACGTGAGTTATCTCACAAGAGGCTCTGGGCCACCTGGCAATGCTCTTTTGGTTTACCTGCCCTCCCATTTGTCACACATACCTGAAAATGTATAATTCTCATTTTGAGATCAATCACTCTCTCTCAGCTGCATTCATTCCAGGTGGCACAATGGTAAAGAATCCACCTGCCCATGCAGGAGACACAAGAGACGAGGGTTTGATTCCTGGGGTGGGAAGATCCCCTGGAGGAAGGCATGGTACCCCACTCCAGTGCTCTGGCCTGGAGGGTCCCAGGGACAGAGGAGCCTGGGGGCTACAGTGCCTGGGTCACAAGAGTCGGACACGACTGAGCATGCCCAAGATCCAAGTATTGCTCAGCTGCATTAATCAATATGTGAGGACTCTTTTCTTATAAATTATTTTATTTTAAAATAAAGCTATTAAACTCTAAAATTAGTTGTTAATTTTAAAAAAATTTAGGGGGACTTCCCTGTTGGTCCAATGGCTGACTCTGTACCCCAAATGCAGGGAGGCTGGATTTGATCCCTGGTTAGGAAACTAGATCCTACATGCTATAACTGAAGATCCCGCATGCCTCAAAGGAGATAGAAGATTTTGAGGGCTGCAACTAAGACCTGGCACCACCAAATAAATAAACATCTAATTTTTTCGGGGGGGGGGGGATATTTTAAACATTATTTACACAGCAAAATATACTTATGTTCATATTTATGCACAAGGAAAATTAGAAGGTTTAAAAATAACCATGGTACAATATTGAGGTTGTTGGTATTATAGAAGGTATAATCTGTTTAGGTGAGTTCATAAATATTCATACCCTAAACTTATCACCTGATGAAGTTCTAGAGAATTTGAGATTATATCCCTTTCTTCTAGGTTATCCAATTTGTTGACATGTAATTGTTCATATGGTTTCATTGATCCTCTGTATTTCTGTGGTACCAGCTATAGTGTTGCCTTTTAAAATTTCTAGATTTATTTATTTATTTGAGTTATCTCTCCTTAACTAGATGGACCTTTTTTGGCAAAGTAATGTCTCTGCTTTTGAATATGCTATCTGGTTGGTCATAACTTTCCTTCCAAGGAGTGTCTTTTAATTTCATGGCTGCAATCACCATCTGCAGTGATTTTGGAGCCCCCCAAAAATAAAGTCTCTCACTGTTTCCACTATTTCTCCATCTATTTGCTCTCTTAAATTAGGTAAAGCATACTCTTAGCACACATCAGATCTTTAATGGTGGAGAATTTGAGATCGGTCCAAATAAGAGCTGCAAGCTCATCTCCTCATGTCTATGCCAGGCAGCCCAGAGTGGGTGAGGCTGAGTGTGGGTGGGTATTTACTCACAGACTCACTATTCCTGTTTTAGCTTTAGTTCCTTCACCAACCACATTCCAAAAGTCTTGTTTAGTGTGCTTGCTGGTACCTCAGTTCTGAAGATTTGATGTACAAGCAAAGAAATATTTTACTTTAAATAGTATTTTTTCTTAAATTCTAACACATTCTTTACTTACAATGACAGTAGGACTATTCTCCTGCTTTGCTTAAATATTAGTTGGGTAAGGCATTGCTCAAACAGTTGATTGAACTGGGACATTTAGTTCATGAAAATAACTAAGCTGCAACTCACTTTAGTTATTGCAAATGATTTAATTACCAGGTATCCATCAAATTAATCTCTCAGCTATTAACTAGTGATTACAACCCCAAATAAAACCCATCATCTATTTAGCTGAGCTAGCTAGAAATTACCTAAACATATTGGATTCAGTCTTTCAATCAATGTTTTTACCCATCACTGAAAACAGAAAATATCTTAAAATGTTTTTCCACATTTTAAGTAAAAATGCTTATCACTACATTGACCTTCAACCAAAGGACAGTGATCACTAAAGCCCTAGAATGTGACTGTAAATTACGGTTATAAAGTTTTCTGCAGACTTCATGTCTTTCTACTTAACAAAAGAAAGGTAAGATAAGAAATAGGAAAAAGTTCGTTTGTACCTTTTTTTCAGTTTCCACATATAAGTGATATCATATACTTGTCTTATCTATGAAACAGAAATAGACTTACAGATGTAGAAATAAACCTATTGTTACAAAGGGGTAAAGGGAGAGAAATTGGAATATTGGTATTAACATATACACATTACTATACATAAATATAAAATAGATAACTAATAAGGGCCTACTGTATAACACAGGGAATTCTACTCAATACTCTGTAATGACCAATATGGGGGAAAAAATCTAAAAAAAAGGGGATACGTGTATATGAAAAACAGATCCACTTTGCTGTACATCTGAAACTGCTGCTGCTGCTGAGTCGCTTCAGTCGTGTCCAACTCTGTGCGACCCCACAGACGGCAGCCCACCAGGCTCCTCTGTCCCTGGGATTCTCCAGGCAAGAACACTGGAGTGCGTTGCCATCTCCTTCTCCAATGCATGAAAGTGAAAAGTGAAAGTGAAGTCGTTCAGTCGTGTCTGACTCCTCGCAACCCCATGGACTGCAGCCCACCAGGCTCCTCCATCCATGGGAGTCTCCAGGCAAGAGCACTGGAGTGGGGGTGCCATTGCATCTGAAACTAACACACTATATATAAATCAACTTTATTCCAGTAAAAAAAAATTTTGAACTAGGTAAAAAAATGATGCTTCCTTCCTATGTTCATATTGGGCTTCCCTGATGGCTCAGTGGTAAAGAATCTGCCTGCAATGCAGGAGACCCGGGTTTGATCCCTGGGTTGGGAAGATCCCCTGGAGGAGGGCATGACAACCCACTCCAGTATTCTTGCCTGGAGAATCCCCATGGACAGAGGAGCTTGGCGGGCTACAGTCCATGGCATCAAAAAGAGTCAGACACGATGAGTGGCTAAGCACAGCAAGGTTCCTATTACCTGATGGTGAACAGAGACTTTCATGGGTTGTATCAAATGCACTTAATTGCAGGTTGCATCAGAGAAAGTTCTTTCTACACACCAATTCGTGTGATGGAATGGGAGGAGCCGGATAGTATTGGGACATTCTAAATGGTGTTTCCATTCTACTTTATGTTCTTTCATTACTATCAACCAAGTTTATTTAATATGCTTTTGAATTTGGAGAGAAATTATAGCTGGCAAACATGTGAAAGAGTTTTTAAACCTAGAGGTTCTTCTGACTTTAGAATCAGTTGTTATATTATCAGGAAGAGATAAATGCAGGTGTTGGACCATGCCAAAAATCTTGTCAAGAGAATGGATTGTTTCATACAGAAACGAGATGTGGCTTCTGATCCTGGTGGCGCATTTGTTCCAGAGAAATGTGAATTCAGGACATATGCCGACTATCACTGTGGACCCAGAAGCATTCATGAATATTGTAAGTTGGGATTTTCCATGTTTGGGGGGAAAGGAAGTACCTTACATGCTTATTGCTTACAACTGTGTGTTATCTGCATTGTATATCATATTTATATGTGGTGGTGATTTTTGCAAGTTGAGCATAGTTTTAAATTAACATATTGTCCTGAAAAGAAAACACTAAGCTGAATGTGAGTGGATATGGGTTCACTTCAAACAGTTTCAGTAAATTCAGGCAAATAATAATCCCTTTGAGCTTCAAACGCAATTTAACTTTTTCTTGAATTCTTAGGTTCATCCTATGAACAGTTAAATCATTGCAGTGTCTTGGGTCAACCTCAGAGCTATGATTATTTCCATATCATCTGTGCTAATTGTATTCCTCTTATACTTTTTCCAATATTAGAAAGATGTTAGCCCTCCTTTCTTACTCTCAGGACAGCACTTTTTAGTAACATTTTGTGCCATTCTAATGTATTTAATCCTAGTTTGAACTGGTAAATCTGTTGACTGGCCATAAAAGGACCCTTATGAATGACAGAGAGGGCTTCCTGTCGGTAAAATTCATGAATGATGTGACCTCTCTAGGCATCCCACAGAATGTTTTTTTGGCTTCTGCTCACATTCTTAGCTGAATTTTAAAAACATTCATGGTATAGTAATACTTATCCCATAGCAGACATTGTGATGAAAGCTGAAAAGATATTATTTCATCTTCACTGTCCTATGCTATAGATATGACCATCCTCATTTTTCCAATCAAAGAACTGAGATGAAAGAAGTTAACAATTCAAATCAGGCCACACCCCTGGTAGGTGGTAGAATTAGAATTCAAATCTAGATCTGCCTGAACACACAACTCATAATTGTAACCACTCTGCAACAAATCCTCCCAAGGAAGAAGAGGCTGCCTCCAGGAAGAAGAGGCTGCCTCCAGTTGAGTAAGGTGACTCTCTGTAATGTTCATGCTCCATTACACCTTTATACAGATTTAAGATGCTTTTTACAGAAACTTCCTTGAATGAATCCTAAAACTTTAAATTGGTTATTGAAATATTCTGAATCTACACACATGCAAATAGTGGGAATGGGTTGCCATTTCCTTCTCCGGGGGATCTTCCCCACCTAGGGATCAAATTCTCGTTTCCTACATTGCAGGTAGATTCTTTACCACTGAGCCATCGGGAAGCCATATAAATTAGTACTCTGAAGCACTTCTATTCTACTTCACTTAATTTATATGAGAGATTATAAGAATTTTCTATCTTACTTTGCCTCTCCATGTACAATTCTCCATGCAGAGTCCAATTTAATGGATGTTAGTCTTAGGGCTCCTGAAGCCTGAGCATTGTGTAGGTGCTGGGCACACCCAGTGGGTGAGGGCCAGGGAGATTGGCTATATCTACAACTAAAGAGATTCTCTTCACTCAGCAACCCAGAAGAATCTGTATGGGAACTTCTAAGGGCCAGAAGGATGTCTCCTAAAGATCTGGCTCAGTAGTAAAGAATATGCCTCCCAATGCAGAAGACACAGTAACACAGGTTCAATTCCTGTATCGGAAAGATCCCCTGGAGAAGGAAATGGCTACCCACTCCAGTGTTCTTGCTTGGAAAATGTCGTGGACAGAGGAGCCTGGCAGGCTACAGTTCATAGGGTTGTAAATAATGGGACATGACTAAGTGTCTGAGCATATACACACACTAATCCATAGTTCAGTTCAGTCGTGCAGTCGTGTCCAACTCTTTGCGACCCCATGAATAGCAGCACGCCAGGCCTCCCTGTCCATCACCAACTTCCGGAGTTCACTAGACTCACGTCCATTGAGTCTGTGATGCCATCCAGCCATCTCATCCTCGGTCGTCCCTTTCTCCTCCTGCCCCCAATCCCTCCCAGCATCAGGGTCTTTTCCAATGAGTCAACTCTTTGCATAAGGTGGCCAAAGTACTGGAGCTTCAGTTTTAGCATCATTCCTTCCAAAGAAATCCCAGGGTTGATCTCCTTCAGAATGGACTGGTTGGATCTCCTTGCAGTCCAAGGGACTCTCAAGAGTCTTTTCCAACACCACAGTTCAAAAGCATCAATTCTTCGGTGCTCAGCCTTCTTCACAGTCCAACTCTCACATCCATACATGACCACAGGAAAAACCATAGCCTTGACTAGACGGACCTTAGTCGGCAAAGTAATGTCTCTGCTTTTGAATATACTATCTAGGTTGGTCATAACTTTTCTTCCAAGGAGTAAGCGCCTTTTAATTTCATGGCTGCAGTCACCATCTGCAGTGATTTTGGAGCCCTGTGGTCTGGTATTCCCATCTCTTTCAGAATTTTCCACAGTTTACTGTGATCCACACAGTCAAAGGCTTTGGCATAGTCAATCAAGCAGAAATAGATGTTTTTCTGGAACTCTCTTGCTTTTTCCATGATCCAGCGGATGTTGGCAATTTGATCTCTGGTTCCTCTGCCTTTTCTAAAACCAGCTTGAACATCAGGGAGTTCACGGTTCACATATTGCTGAAGTCTGGCTTGGAGAATTTTGAACATTACTTTACTAGCATGTGAGATGAGTGCAATTGTTCGGTAGTTGGAGCATTCCTTGGCATTGCCTTTCTTTGGAATTGGGATGAAAACTGACCTTTTCCAGTCCTGTGGCCACTGCTGAGTTTTCCAGATTTGCTGGCAAATTCAGTGCAGCACTTTCACAGCATCATCTTTCAGGATTTGAAAGATGATCCTGACCTGTATACAGATAACAAATTGTTATTGTAATTATAATTATTGCAACTTATAATTTAAATACAAGTGTTTTTTTAATATCCTTAAAGTCATTGGGGGTAATTTTCTAAGAAATACCAAAAAGCTGGAGAATATCTTTGTAAAACGTACTGAATTAGCTTCTAATGAATTTATCTTGATTACTCGTTCATTAGTTTTTCTAATACATTTCTTTTCACTGAATGTAGATGGATTAAAATATATCTAGATATATATTTGAATTTATGTGATGGTAATTATGAAGTTTTTCTCAGTTATATATGAAAGCATATTAAGAATTATAAAAATAATTTTTACTCTTTCTATGGGCTTCCCTGGTGGCTCAGAGGTTAAAGCGTCTGCCTGCAGTGCGGGATGCCTGGGTTTGATCCCTGGGTTGGGAAGATCCTCTGGAGAAAGAAATGGCAACCCATTCCAGGACTCTTGCCTGGAAAATTCCATGGACTGAGGAGCCTGGTAGGCTACAGTCCATGGGGTCGCAAAGAGTCAGACACGACTGAGTGACCTCACCACCACCACCACCATAGTAAAGATACTAAATTTATGATGGCTTATATAATAAATGAAAATTTTCTGTACAACATATAAGAAGTGTTTCCCTTCCTTTAGGAATGAAGATATATATATATATGTATGTTTTTGCAATTTTTTTCTATGCCATGATTATTACATAAAAGAAAGGTTAGCACCAATCCCTAACCAAACACTTTATAAAGTAGTGGAGGACTGTTTAACATGACTCTCCTGATTTTAGTTTTATAATATTTTCCTTCATAGGAAATTGCCAAATCCATTGTATAAGCTCCTCCTTATGGCTTTGGAGTAGGATGCAGTATATATGCATGACTTTTTCATCTGAGAATAACCTGAATCTGATTGCTATTATATTTCATGTCTGGTAAACTGAAAAGAGCTTTTAACTTACAATTAGTGGATCAGGTTTGACTTTCAGCTCCATCATATTGGTTGTGTCCCCTTTGACAAACCACTTAGTCTCATGAAAGTCTATTTCCTCATCTATAAAATTGTTTTATAATATATGTATTATATATTTATTGTGAAGATGATTAGACAACGTATGAGGTAAAGCTGCCAAGGATGGTTGAAACATGGGAGGCCCTCAAGAGTTTTTATTTCCTTTCCTTTTCCCTATTGAATTGAAAATTAGTAATGAAAACTACTATTTGTTGAATTTGATAATATTCTGTTTAGAGAAGCCTTAGCAATTTCTCTTATGAAAGCTTGAATTTTATTTCTTAAGTGATTTTCTCAGTCACTGACATAGACTTAAGATTTGTAATGAAATTCAGTGAAACAGCCAACACTGTACTATCCTTTACCTGTTTTAGCTGTTCATATCAAGACATTTTTAGTCCCTCTGTTATAAATTTCACACATAAGAACTCTAAGAATCCCTGCTATTTCTCTTTTTCTCTATCTAAATATATGATACAGCAAAAGAGTTCCTACATTAAACAAAAAAATTATTGAGGAGATTAAAATGTTTTGGAACTAAATGGTGATAATATTTACATAACACTGTAAATGTATTAAATGCTACAGAATTGTACATTTTAAGTTAGTTTGAATGGGAATTTTATGTGAACTTTACCACAATAAAATGAAAATCAACTAATCAAAAGGGGTTTTTTCAAAGATGCATGAACTGTCTTTGCATTCATTTGTTGTTAGTTGAGACTGGGGGAATTGTCTGCCTTTCCATGGCACGTGTTACAGAGAGAGTCCTTGCACTGGGATAAGCTTGAAATGTGTGCCAATGAGGTAAATAGTGTATAGATCTGTCTCACCATCCTGTGAAGGGTTTATTCCAAAAGGTTATCTCTGAAGACATAAGCAGAGATACTTTAAGTCACAATCCATATGCTGATACAGGAGACTTTATACTCTTTCACTTCATCTTCAAAGGCAAGATAAAACAAATGCATGACCTAGGGACTACAAGTGAAAGGCAATAAAACTGAGGAACACAAACATTCAGTTGGATAGAATCTACTAGCGTGGGGAAAAAGAGTAGAATAGGAATAATGGAGAATCTTTGAAATACTAGGCATAACATGATGAACTGTTTCCAGTGAGATTCAAAAATATGCGTTTGAACTGACATGGTGGAGCAAGTAGTGTATGTGCTTAGTCGTGTTCAACTCTTTCCAATCCCTTGCACTGAGGCTCCTCTGTTCATGGAATTTACCAGATATGAACACTGAAGTGGTTTGCCATTTCCTCCTCCAGGGGATCTTCCTGACCCAGGGATTGAACCTGCATCTCTTGCGCCTGCTGCATTGGCAGGTGGATTCTTTACTGCTGCACCACCTGGGAAGCCCATTTCTGGAGCAAGGAGTGTGCCAAATTCAACATCATTACTGAATCTTATGAAAGAAAAAAAAAAAAAAAAGGGGGTTTATTGCCTTGACAGTGTGCTGAGCGCATGGTAAGAGGGGCTGAAAAAATAAGATTACTATATAATTTACTGTCCAAACTAGTTTGTGTCTTCTAAGACAAATGTTAAACTGTAAAAGGCACAAGGATCCAAAATTAAAAATAGGATTCTCTGAGGGAAAATGAAATATATTTACATCTTACCTGAAATTTATAATTTTCATCTGCTCTAATAGCAAATGAAGCATCTATTTTTTAAATTGCACCTTTCTTCAGGAAGTAATATGTTTGCATGACTCAAAATCAAACAGTGTAAAAGATTTTAATGAAAAATTTTGCTCCTATTTCTTCCCCTCATAGTTTTTATACAGATAAACCCTTTATCAGTATTTTTTGTGTATTTTCAGAAAATTTTAATCAACTACAAATAATTATACCCACCCAGAAACATATACAAACTTTCAAGCAAACTCCTCTATATCTTGTCTTGTCTTGAGCAACTTCATTGATGCAAAATGAATTCTTCATTCTTTTTTCAGCTGTAAAATACTCTCGTGTGTGGTTATTATGTGTTTATTTAATTTGACTTTTGTGAGTGGACTCAAGTGATATTGATCTTTTGCTGTTACAAACAATGCTATAAGAAAGGTTTATGTAGTTTCATCTTCTTATTCAAGGACAGTATATGAATAGGACAGATTCCCAGGGGTAGGATTTCTGAAACAACTTAATTTTGATACATGTGGCCAAATCCTTCCAGAGAAGCAGAGCCAATTTGTAGACTAAGAATAATGTATGATTGCAAACTGAGAAAGTCTTGATAGGGTGCAAATGACAAACTATGAGAATCTTAATCCTCTGTCCAAGAAAGTTTTGTAAATGAGAAAAAAAAAGATTATTGAAATTTATATTTGTGGGCCTCCTTAGAGCTCAGTGGTAAAGAATCCACCTACAATGCAAGAGCCAGGGGTTCGATCCCTATATCAGGAAGATCTCCTGGAGGAGGACATAGCAACCCACTCCAGTATTCTTGCCTGGAGAATCCCATGAACAGAGGAGCCTGGCAGGCTACAGTCCATTGCATCACAAAGAGTTGGACATGACTGAAGCAACTGGGTACATACGCATATGGAAAAATCTTGGGGGTTATTTGTAGTACAGGATAGGATGTAAAGTTCAGAGTCTGTCTTGAGTTAGGCTCATCTGAATATATATGATTTTACATTTCCATCTTTACATACTATTGTGAATACATATACTTATTAGACTTTTTAAAAATAATGTATGTATTTGTCTTTCCAACCAGTCTTTATTTAGGAGTATTATAAGAAAAACTATTTCTTACCAATAGAATAAAATAAAACCATTTTGTTATTGTTATGGGATTGAATTGTGTCCTGCAAGATTAATATACTGAGGTCCTAAACTACAGTGCCTCAGAATGTGACTGCATTTAGAGATAGGGTCTTTAAAACAAATAAATTAAAATGAGGTGATTGGGATGGCCTAGCACACTATACAATGGTAGTGGAGTATGTCTTGGAGGCTTTCTGTGAATTCTTTCATTATCAGTTTTACTTAAGGGTTTTCCTTTCAGTGATTATACAACTTAAATGTAGCATCCTAAGAAAGAATTATCAGTTCTTTGTTTATTTCCAAGAAAGCTTTCCTTATAGGGAGACTAATTAGTTACAATGTATTTTCTTCATGTTTTACTATAGGGGTAATACAGATTAACAGCAAACATTTAAGCTATGATTCATTAGTGGATAATTCATACTTCAGTTTGTCATAGTCATTAATATTAAAGAATCCTTAGTGCAAAAATAGGAATACTACTATTTATACTTTGTCCAATTTTCTATTTTAGCATTTTCTAATTATTAACATGCTACTAATATAATAATAAAATATGCATATATCTACTGAGATTTCATCAAACATTTCAACTTTAATTACAAACTTAAGCAACTAATTGCCTTAACAATTCTGTAAGAGTCTCTTAATGCTTTAACACCCTAAAAATTAAGCAAATGAAAGTATAATCATTCCAGTTTTGATCATCTTTCTTTTCTAAAAAAAAGAAAGATTTAATCTGTGGGTTTAAATTTGTTTTCTAAACTCTGTTGTTATTCCTATTTTAACTTAGTTTAGCTATATTGAAATCAAATTGTAAAATACTTAAAGTATAAAATTCAATGATTTCATACATGTATACAGCACAGAAGGATCCCCACTATTGAATCAACATATACACCACCCACATACTTATCTTCTTTTAATTTTTTTGAATTATACAATTCAGTCTTATCAACCATAGTTTTATTAGAGCCTCAGTTCTTACTTATAACTGAAATTTTCTACTCTTTTATCAGTCTCCTAGTCCCCTCACCCACCAGGTGCTAAAAACCAACGATTCTACTCTGTTTCTCTGAGCTTGACTTATTTATCATCTTAGTTCTATAGATTTAGCTGGTATATTTTGAACCTAACTAACAAGTTAGGGCTTCACAACAAGAGTTGTGTGATTGATGGATTTAAAAAAGTCCATGACTGAGAACCTGAGATGTGAACCTTTAGTGTATTCTTAGGTGATTCTTACTCTTTGTTTCCAGATGATCAAGTCCCCTGTGTTATTTAATTTTGCTCATTTCATCAATTACTGTCCAAATTATTATATCTCATATATCAGCTATATTTTGATTATGCCATTAGTCATTTTTTGAGTTGTATGCTAGTGTTTTGTGTGTGTGTGTGTGTGTGTGTGTGTGTGTACACTGTACAATAGATCTTTGTTGGTCATCCATTTTAAATATAGCAGAGTGTACATGACCTTCTGAAGTTTGATTTTCTTATGTTTGTAGTAAGCCTGCTATGTCTTTTCTTCATGGTAAACAGATAAAGCCAATTTTGCAGGTGCTGGTCTGTGTTGGTCTGATCTGAATTGGTTGATTCTAAAGCTTTCAGCCTATTTGTTTCACTAATATTGCAACATTTCTTTCTCCTAGTCCCATTAGAACTTCAGTATTGACATATCCTTATTTATTCTTACTACTAATAAATCAGTTGTCTGCATATGTATTACAGTCATATATAGTAACACACAAATAAATATTGAATGTCTTAACCACCCAAGACCCTATGTTAGGTGTTATGAAATACTGAAAAAATAATCCTTCTTGTATTTCCTATAATCATTAATCTTTAAAAAGAATGTGTAATGTATATACATAAATAACTCTAATGCAAAGTAGGGAAAAATATGTGCCATTAGAGAGGTCTAATAAATCAGAATGATTGTGGGGGGAATTCCATTTATATCTGTATAGAGGGATATAAGACAATTAGTCAAGAAGGGAGTGTTTGAATAAGCACTCATGAATTAATAGTATTCTATATATAATCCTGGAGGAAAATAATATCTTAGGCCAAGGATACAGTGTGCATAAAGGCACACAAGTAGAAGGATGAATGCAGATGTTCTTGGGGAGTTTTGTTTAGAGAGAGCAGAAATCTTCTTCCTTCTTTCCTATCTTCCTTTTCATTCATTTATCCATTCAGCTTCTAACTGGGGCCTCCTATGAATCAGAATGCGTTTGGTACAAGGGCTACTAAAAAGAGAAAGAGAAGGGAAAATATAATACTCTTCTTTGAGTGTTTTTCTGTCTTATAATGAAAACTAAATCATGATAAAATATTAAAAGTAATAGATAACAATTTTTATATGTTAAGTATGTCCAAACTACTTTAGTACTTTTAATTACTTTATTCTTCATAGCAATATCATGGAGTGGTCCTATTAACTCCATTTTATAGATGGATAAACTGATGCACAGAAAAGATAAGAAACTTGATCAGTTTACATAGCTGAGAAATGGCAGATAAATGATTTAAGCTCAAGAAGCTGGCTCTAGAATCTGTGCTTTTAAGCACCGCATTCTACTACTTAATATAGTGAATTGGTAGATAAGTCTCTACAGAGAAATGCAGACAGACTGTGAATGGCCTTGAATGACAAGCTAAGAAGCTTGACAAAAAAAAAACTCCCAATTTTAAAAGATCATTCTGGCAATAGTGAATAAGATTGATTGAAACAGTGAAGTTATGTGGGAAGTGGTGACTATTGCTTTGCTTTAGATGAAAGATGATGAAGCTTTGAGCTAGAGTAGTAGCTGTGATAATACAGAGAAGAGAATTGTGTAGGGATAGAGTTAATAGAAATTTCAGAGAACAAGAGTCAAATGTAATCACAGTGGCATCAGTCTAGAACTCTGTACATTGCAAGTGACAGGAAGCCAAACTTGCTAAACAAAAGTGAGGATTCATTGGTTCACATATTTGAGTCAAGACATTCTGTTTTTTACTGTTTCTCAAATTCACTTTCTCTTATTGGCTTCATCTTCAGGTAGAGTCCATATATATGGTGATGAAGATGGTGCCTGGCCTCCAGAATTACATCATCATAAAGGCCAGAAAATCTCCAACAAAAAGGAGTATCTTAATATATATTTCAGTCAAAAAGTAGAAAATGGTTCTGAATCACTCAGTTTAGGTTAGATGTCCACCCCAAGAACTAGAGTTTGGATCAACCTCTTTTGAAGCCCTTGAACTGAGAGACAGGAAAGAAGGGTTTCCCAAAAGGAGAAAGTATAAGACAGGCAAAAACCAAGTATTTGCCTTAAAAACCAACACTTTGAGCCTAGTGACCCAGAGTGTGATAGTGCCCTTTGTCAGAAATGAGGCATATGAGAAAAAGGTTAATAGGCAGTATGAGAATGAAAAGAATATTTCAGAGATATGTTAGGTTTAAATGAAGGAAGAACACTTGTGTAGAAATGAGCAACAAAATGTTTAAAACAATGGAACTTGAGTTTAGGAGAAAGATGAATGCTAAATATAAAATATTAGAAGTCATGTGGGTAGAGAAATGGTTGATAAAACTATGAACTTTATGAGATTAAGAAAAATGATCACCATGTATATAAAAGAAGACACTAAGTGAAAAGCATCCCAAGAAGACAGATGGGTTGCCAGGATCAAAAGCCACAGCTACACCAAACAAGGGCTGATAAAAAGCTATTGGTCTTCATCACAAGCATGGAAATTGAAACTGTAATAAAAAATCTTTCAACAAACAAAAGCCCAGGACCAGATGGCTTCACAGGTGAATTCTATGAAAAATTTAGAGAAAAGCTAAAAGCCTAACCTATTCAAGTTCTTCCAGAAAATTGCACAGGAAGGTAAACTCCCAAACTCATTCTATGAGGTCACCATCACCCTGATATTAAAACCAAAGATGCCACACACACACACACACACACACAAAATACAGGCCAATATCACTGATGATCATAGACATAAAAATCCTCAACAAAATTCTAGCAAACAGAATCCAACAACATATTAAAAAGATCATACAACATGACCAAGTGGACTTTATCCCAGGGATGCAAGGATCTTCAATATTTGCAAATCAATCAATGTGATGCACCATATTAACAAATTAAAAGACAAAAACCATATGATTATCTCAATAGATGCAGAGAAAACCTTTGACAAAATTCAACACTGATTTACGATTAAAAAAATAAATAAATAAAAACCTCTCCAGAAAGCAGGCATAGAGGAACATATCTCATAGAAGGAACATAATAAAAGCCATATATGATAAACACACAGCAAAAATTATACTCAATGGCAAAAAATTGAAAGCATTCCCCCTAAAGTCAGGAACAAGGCAAGGGTGCCCACTCTCACTATTACTATTCAACATAGTTTGGAGGTTTTAGCCACAGCAATCAAAGAAGAAAAAGAAATAAAAGGAATTCAGATTGGAAAAGAAGAAGTAAAACTCTCACTGTTTGCAGATGACATGATCCTCTACATAGAAAACCCTAAAGACACCACCAAAGATTTGCTAGAGCTAACCAATGAATATAGTAAAGTTGCAGGATATAAAGCTAATATACAAAAATCCTTTGCATTCCTATACATTTACTATGAGAAAGCGGAAATAGAAATTAAGGAAATAATCCCACTCACCATTGCAATGAAAAGAATAAAATATTTAGGAATAAATACACCTAAAGAAACAAAAGACATATATATAGAAAACTATAAAACACTGATGAAAGAAATCAAAGATGACACAAACAGATGGAGAAATATACCATGTTCATGGATTGAAGAAATCAACATAGTGAAAATGAGTATACTACCCAAAGCAATCTACAGATTCAATGCAATCCCTATCAAGCTATCAACAGTATTTTTCACAGAACTAGAACAAATAATTTCATGATTTGCTGGAAATACAAAAAAACCTCAAATAGCCAAAGCAATCTTGAAAAGAAGAATGAAATTGGAGGAATCAACTTGCCTGACTTCAGACTATTACTACAAAGCTACAATCATCAAGACAGTATGGTACTGGCATGAAGACAGAAATATAGATCAATGAAACAAAATAGAAAGCCCAGAGATAAATCCATGCTCCTGTGGACACTTTATCTTTGACAAAGTAGGCAAGAATATACAATGGAGAAAAGACAATCTCTTTAACAAGTGGTGCTGGGGAAACTAGTCAACCACCTGTAAAAGAATGAAACTAGAACACTTTCTAACACCATACACAAAAATAAACTCACAATAGACTAAAGATCTAAATGTAAGACCAGAAACTATAAAATTCCTAAAGAAAAACATAGGCAAAACACTCTCTGACATAAATCACAGCAGGATCCTCTATGACCCACCTTCCAGAGTAATGGAAATAAAAGCAAAAATAAACAAATGGGACATAATTAAACTTAAAAGCTTTTGCACAAAGAAGACTATAAGCAAGGTGAAAAGACAGACTTCAGATCAGGAGAAATAATAGCAAACAAAGCAACTGACAAAGAGTTAATCTCAAAAATATACAACCAGCTCATGGACCTCAATTCCAGAAAAATAAACGACCCAATCAAAAAATGGGCCAAAGAACTAAACAGATATTTCTCCAGAGAAGACATACAGATGGCTAACAAACACAGGAGAAAATGCTCAACATCACTCATTATCAGAGAAATGCAAATCAAAACCACAATAAGGTACCATCTCACTCCAGTCCGAATCGTTGCTATCAAAAAGTCTACAAACGATAAATGTTGGAGAGGGTGTGGAGAAAGGGGAACCCTCTTACACTGTTGGTGGGAATGCAAACTAGTACAGCCACTATGGAGAACAGCGTGGGGATTCCTTAAAAAAACTGGAAATAGAACTGCCATTCGACCCAGCAATCCCACTGCTGGGCATACACTCCAAGGAAACCAGAATTGAAAGAGACACTTGTACCCCAATGTTCATTGCAGTGCTGTTTACAATAGCCAGACATGGAAGCAACCTGGATGTGCATCAGCAGACGAATGGATAAGAAAGCTGTGGTACATATACACAATGGAGTATTACTCAGTTATTAAAAGGGATGCATTTGAATCAGTTCTAATGAAGTGGATGAAACAGGAGCCTATTATACAAAGTGAAGTAAGTCAGAAAGAAAAACACCAATACAGTGCATTAATGCATATATATGGAATTTAGAAACATGGTAACGATGATCCTATATATCAGACACCAAAAGAGACAGAGATATGAAGAACAGACTTTTGGACTCTGGGAGAAGATGAGGGTGGGAAGATTTGAGAGAATGGTACTGAAGCATGTATATTACCATATGTGAAATAGATGACCAGTCTAAGTTCAACACATGAAATGGAGTAGTCAAAGCCGGTGCACTGGGATAACCCTGAGGGATGGGATGGGGAGGAAGGTGGGAGAGGGGTTTGGGATGGGGACACACGTACACACATGGCTGATTTACGTCAATGTATGGCAAGAACCACCACAGAATTGTAAAGTAATTAGCCTCCAATTAAAATAAATAAATTAACTTAAAATAAAGCTACTGATCTTGATAAACAGCCAATCAATGGTGGTCACAAAGAGAACAGTTCAGGTGAAACAAAAGCATGTTTTAAAGAATAAGTAAGAGAGAGAATAGAGAGGTCTTAACTTCCTAGCCAGGCTGCTAAGCAGAAAGCTTTGTGATCGTGGAGAAGAAACTTAAAATCTCTAAGCCTCTATTTGTGTGTGTGTGTGTGTGTGTGTGTGTGTGTGAATCGCTCAGTTGTGTCGAACTCTTTGCAACCCCATGGACTGTAGCCCACTAGGCTCCACTGTCCATGGGATTTTCCAGGTAGGAATACTGGAGTGGGTTGCCATTTCCTTCTCCAAAGGCTCTATTTACTCATGCTTAAATAGAGATTATAATAGTAATTGTATCTCCTGTATAGATTTTACTTGAGACTATGTTCAATAATACTTAACCTAGTGACTGGCAAATTACAAGTTCTAATGAATGTTAGCTCTAAGTGTGTGGATGATAGAATGAGTAAGGACGACACAACAGCAGCAAAAATTTAGGATTATTACAAAAATCGTTGCAGTGAAGGAAAGTAAAATGACATATGCAGCAAATTAAAGGTGGCTGTAAATTCTTTGACATTTCTCCTATTAAGAGTTGGATCCCACTCCTACTTTCTGTCTCAGAATATTTGTCCTGAAGGAATCCAGTCACCATGTAAGAAGTCCAGTTATCCTGTGACTGCTGGCTGTGAGGAAACCATGAGAATAATATGTTTTATGAGAGAAGCCAGATCAGAAATGTATGTGATCAGGACTATAGTCCCAACCTGACTCAGATGACACATGAGTGAATATTGCACACTAGAACTCAATCAACTCACAGAACCATGAGTGATAAGAATAAATAATTATTTTAAAACTATGGTTTTTTCATAGGAAAAGATAAAGACAACAAACATCACCTGTGGGAATGACAAAGTATAGGGAAGATGTTATTTTTTGTGGTGTTGTGGTTTGATTTTGTTTAGAAAATAAGTCTGAGATTGACGTAGGCTGAGGATTTGTATTCCGAAGAAAAAGAAACTGAAGTTGCGAGAAAGGCATCAGAGAGTAAACGTAGCAAGGACCTAAAGGGAAGATAGAAAAATGTATTCAATATCGTGGCAGGAGGAGTTTACCTTGGTGAGCAGAATGTATATCTCTTCCTCTGAGGAGGAGAAAATGAGAAGAGAGAAAGCAAAGTCTGAGGTGCAGAGTACGGGTATGAGAGAAATCTATGTAGCTAACAAATTGTCTTTATTTATTTTAGACTTAATGCCCAAATACATCTGTCATTACATTTTTGTAGATGTTAGAGCCTTCTAAGGCTGCCTTATCCTTCTTCTCTTGGATTCTGGTGATTGGAATCACAGCGAGGTTAATCAGGAGGCATGAAAACCAATTGACTGGCTTAGACCACAGCAGAAGTTGGGTCATTTATGGCCAGGCCCCCTTTTGATACAGGAATTCTACTGCTGCTATAGTTACCTTCTTTTCCCTTAAGGCACAAAAACATTATAAACTATAGCACATAAAGATTGCTCTGATATTTCATTCCTTTTCACTGAGGTGAAATGAAAAAAAAAAAGGTAGATATGGAGTGCTGCTTTGGCCAATCTTCCAATTTATCTTTCGCAGTGTGTGTCATGTAAACACTTCTCACTTAATGCACTGCACATGCATCATCCTGGAAGGCTTAGTTTTATTGCGGCAAAAGTAATTTCCAAAGGTCATCCTCTAATAGATGAAAGCTTGTAGGTTCGTACAATTTATGCTCATTTTAGATACTATTGTATAACATTTAGGAACTATCAGCTTTCATTCTCTAAATGTTTGGTCTAATAATTTTAAAAGCTAAAATATGTTATCAGTCTTTCAGGAGCATATACCCTTGCTGTGAAAAAGTCATATTGAAATATGGACTGAAAAATACAAACTCTTCTACTTGCTTTACTTTAGCAAGTTTTTATTCATCTCAGTCACACTTTACTAGAGTTAAGCTAGTGAGGGGGAAAGCACACTTCCAGGAATATAAAAGTTACAGGAAAGCATTAACCAAGGTTAAAAATACAATGCTCTCTTTAAAGTATACGCAGAGGCCTATGAGATATAAGCTCTTGGACTACTTCACAGTTGTTTGTTAAGGTATAGTCACCATGAATAAACATTTTGGTGTAAAAAAAAGTATTCTTTATCTGGTTATTCATATGTTTGAGGTCATGAAGTTCCTGAGACTTTTAGCCCCACTTGCTGTGATGTCAGCTTCTGTTGTCACACCCTCGTTCATCAGGACTTCACAATCCCCTCTTCTCTCGTATCTCTAGTTGTTTCCTCTTCACTGGATCTTTCCAATCAGCCTGAAAACAGACATTTTACAGGCTGTTTTCATCACCCTCAGAAAATAAACACACAAGACAAAAATCAAGCAGATCTTTCAATGCTGCTTCGCACTGTGACACTGTCCTTTTTTTTAAATCCTCTCTAATCTTCCAATATCTGAAGAAAATTTCATACTGACTTAGGCCATTTTGAGGCCTTTGATTCACTCCTCCCACTATGATCTAATTTACACTTTTGCTACTGAATGAAAGTTGCTTTTGCACTGCAGAGGGGAGACAGGAATATCTTAGCTCTTGCAAGGGTCAATAGAGGACATTCCGATGTCTCTTTTCCATTCTTAACCTTTCAGACTGCTCTGAATCTCTCATCATTTGGATTGTAAAGCATTCTTCATTACTTCTCTTCCTGCTTCATCACTCAAGTCCGTACTTTTTCCTTGAATGTTTCCCCTCCACACTCATGCACACACACAAAAATGTGGTTTCCTCCTTTCACCTCTGCCTAGGGGAGCTCTGTATCTCCTATGTTGTCACCTACCAGAAATATCCTGGAAGTCACCTGAACCTGTCTCTTTGGTGCCTACTGAATGTTTACCTACTTGAATATTCCCAGGTACCTCAGTTCCAGTTGAATAAATGTCTATGTCCCTTCCATCTATGTATATTCAAACTTCATACTCTTTCTCGATATATTCTCTCCGTTAATGGGTCATTGATTCACTTAACCGCATAGCTAGCAATCTAGATATTAACAGTAGGGTGAAAATGCTAGTAATCCAACCATTTGGACTACAGATCCATATGGTTCATACTTTTCCTTTTCCTTATCTAATCAGTCACTATGTTCCATTAATTTACTTCAAAGTGACTCAATCTATTAATTGTTCTCCATCTTTAACTTCCACTGCCATAATTCAGAACCTCTTGATTGCTTATTTAAATTCCTGCAAAATCAGCTTAATTAGTTCTTTTGAATCTATTTGTTGCATTCTTAGGGTTTTCCAAATATTGACACTAGATTATCTTTAAGAACAGAGACCTGTGAGCAAAACATCTATTGTTTGCCTCTTTCTATATAGTGCAATATTTCTTCTCAGTAATATGACATTCACGCCCTGTATCTCCAGCTTTAACATAGCCATCCTTAGTTTCCCTACAAGACTTTGACCCATCTGGCATCCTACAGTTGAACTTGTATGAGTGACTTGCTATCTCAGGAATAAGCTTTGCCCTTTAATGATGCAGGTGATGATCCCAAGGGGCTTTGCAGGTGGCTCAGCAGTAAAGAATCCACCTGCCAAGCAGGAGACACGAGTTTGATCCCTGGGTCAGGAAGATCCTCTGCAGAAGGAAATGGCAACTCACTCAACTGTATCTTGCCTGGGAAATCCCATGGACAGAGGGGCTTGGCAAGCTACAGTTCATGGGGTTGCAAAGAAGTCAGACATGACTTAGCAGCTAAAGAGCATCAGAAGTGATCCCAGTGTGAATGTCTCACTCTTCTCCTTTGAAGGTATCTCACTCATCCTTCAAATGTCACCTGCTCTACTTACTACCATTCCTTTGCCATTAGAACAAAATAAATTGTTTCTTTTCTCTGTATATTGTGAATAGTTCTATTTTACTAATGATCACATTGTATTAGTTACAGGTCTTTTTTTAATCTATTTGAACCTCTTGATTTTGTATTTTAGCTTTTTTAAAGATATTGATTGGATATTTAAATATTTAATGAATTAATGAATGAATGATAGATAAATGAGTGAATTGAGATGTGAGTTTCCTTCTGTGCCTCAGTTTCATTCATTTCTACGTACATGGAACATTTCAGTCAGGTCTATCATGACTAGTTTCTCTGTGATGGCACTGAGAAAATCTGTAAGGCTCCCAATAAGAATGTTATCACCTGCTGACTCTGTTGTATCAACTAGTGGGAAATAATGAAAAAATAATAACTAATATTTTTAATGAGTTTGCAATTTTCAAAGTTTTCCCCTAAATATTAGCTCAGTTTTGCAACAACTCTGTAAATTAGACATTTTTACAGGAGGCACTCTAAAGTTAAAACACTTGTTTAACAGAATAACAGGCAGAGAGTGACAGAACTTAGAAATCAACCAGGATTTGACACTAAAACCTGCTATTACATGTCCTATAGATTCAGGCTAATTGGGTTTAAATCCAAGTTCCCCCATTTATAGCTCTGTGCCTCCTTTCTTCACTCATAACATCAGGTGGTATTGTTTACAACATAAAAGGTGCCTTATGAAGGATAAATGAATTTAATATATCCACAACTCTCAGCAGACTATCTACCACTTAGTTAAGACTCTACAAATATTAATTATTATCATTCCATAGATTTTCTCTGGTAAAGAGGGACTGGGCTGGTATCATAGCTAGAAACTTTCTCTCTTTCTCCTCCCACCCTTCTCTCAACAATTAGTTTAAGACACTAAATTCAAAAGAGTATGTGTTTGATAGTGTCACAGAAAATAATAAAATAAGCAAAGTCAAGTGGACAATGGTTAGAAGGCCAATCACTTCCATATTGGCGGTTTCTAGATATCTGGACCCAAGTTAATCATGATTTAATCTCACAATACTCTCAAAAGAGACTGTGAGCAACTGTTTTTGGGTTGAATTATGCCTTCTCCTCCATAAATTGATATGTTGAAGCCACAGCCCCCAGTGTTACTGAACTCAGGTTTGGCTGCTTGTCACAGTGGTGCTAGCAGGAGAGAACCTCCTTGCTAATGCAGGAGATGTAAGAGATGCGGATTCAATCCCTGGGTCAGGAAGATCCCCTGGCAACTATCTCCAGTATTCTTGTTTAGAGAATCCCATGGACATAGGAGCCTGGCAGGCTACAGGCCATAGGGTTGCAGAGAGTTGGACATGACTGGAATGACTTAGCATGCACGCACACTTAAAGATCAATGATTTGTAAGGCAAGTGTCGGTAGAAAGGAAAGGTACTTTAATCAGAAAAGATAGCAGTCTGGGGAGAAGTAGATTTGTGTCCAGGGACCAACTCTGAAGATTCTGCTCAGCCGTAACAGTTTCTGAAGGGAAAAATGGGGGAAAGAATCACTGAAGCAGGAGGCTGGGTTCTGCATTGTTCTCCATTGAATGAAAATTGACTTATTCTATTTTCAGAAGCTATCTTTCCTGTGGGCTCTGCCTGCAGGATTCCTTTGGGGGCTATTGGGAGTAGAGAGTAATTGTTTCTTAACTATTTGATTCTTCATTCTTACTTTTTTTTATCTTGGAAAACAAGCAACAGATTAGGCATAGTGGGCATTCGGGAGAGCACAGTCAGGTGTTAGGTTAAATTGCATAGCGATCTCATTCCTATAATTAGGTTCTTTTAAGGTTAGAGGACAGGAAAGCCTGGTGTGCTATGATTCGTGGGGTCGCAAAGAGTCAGACATGACTGAGCTACTGAACTGAGATGAACTAAACTGAAGATTAGAGGGAAACAGAAATGGGCAAACAGAAAAGGAGCAAAAGAGCTGATTTCACTAGCACCTCAGATTATGAGAATTTGGAATGGGCCTTTAAAGGAGCAATTAAGACAGAGTGTTAGGTTAGGCCCTAATCTGATCTGACTGGTGTCCTATTAGAGGAAAGTTGGTACAAGGAGACATCAGGGATGGCTTCACACAGAGGAAAAAAACTTGCAAAGACATAGAAAGAAGGTAGCGACCTGCAAGCCCAAGAGACAGCCAACCTGCTGACACCTTGATCTTAGACTTCCAGTCCCCAGGGCTATGAGAAAATGGATTTCTGTTGTGTGAGTTACCCAGTCTGTGGCTTTGTTGTGGTAGCCCTGTTAAACTAATGCAAAACTCTGGTTTATCATCCAGCCCACAGTTTACTTAGCTAGAAACAGAATCATGTGACTTCCTTCTGATCTCATAGATTCTGCTAGAGCCATAAACATGGTTATAAACCTCAGGGACTTAATTTGTGCTTCTGCATTAAATTAATTCAAATACAGAAGGAAATTACGAATGTCAGGAACCTACTGTGTGAAGAACTAGTACTCATTACAATCAGGTTTCAACCCAGGAAGTGTTCAATTTTGTCTGGATTAAGCTTCAATCAATGGGTTCCTGTCTACTAATTGGTTTCCTTAGACTTTGGGGAAATTTTCATGAGAAATGAGGCCTTTTGTTAAATGTTAATGATTCTGGTTTGAGTCTGTGGAAGCTATAAAAGGGTCAGTGATATCAACAATTGTAAAAGAATAAGTGAACTTTTAAAATACTTATAATATTAATACATGACATTATTGTAGCATGGTTAACTTCCCCAAAGTTCTTTCATTTCTTATATTTGAGATTTTATGAGGAAAAGCAAATCCTAGTAAGATAGAATCTAACTTTCTTTAGTACTTTAAAGAAAGAAGTAAAAACTTCAGATAACAAATCTGCTTTTCTACAATTATTTTTATCATATGAAAGACAGAAGACAAAAGATAAAGCAATAATTGATGGTGGTGTTAGTGTGGTAAAAAAATGCTCTTGAGTAAGGATTGAACTACTGTACAATTTTCTTGAGAGGACCAGTCGTCTTTCAAATGAGATATTATCTGCTGTCACTTCCAAGAAAAATATAGCACCTGCCTCTGCATGTTTCTTCTACTTTGAGCAGTGTTCCTTCGTGAGACCTGAAAGGTTGGCCAGCAGAGACAAACAATTTGCCTTTGTTTCTTGGGTCAGCAGACCCTGAGCTCACATTCTTTCAAATTCAAAGTTGAAGTGCTATTGTCTAGTTTGCTGAGTTCATCTATTGTGCAGACTTCTGCTTTCATTGCAAAGTGAAAGACCATATTCAGAAACAACTTTACAGGAAGCTACTCTAAAATATACATGTAGCCATTACTTATTGAATGCACTGTTGTGAGCTCTATGCTCTGTCCTAGTTTCTGTGTGCTTATTATTTCAGTTTTCCTACAAGTTAGAAGCTAATCCCATAGCACATAATTCACTTGCTAACTAATTCAATAAACATTATTAATGCAACATGTTTTGTATATGTGCCAGGCACAATCCTAGAGATAAAAAGAAGAACAAGATGAAAGCCCTAAAAGAAAATACAGTCTAGACTTTAACTGTTATATAGTGTATGCTGGCTGCATGTGGATTTTTTAATTTAAACTAATAAAAATAAAATAAAGAATTAATTCCCTCAATCGCATTAGCCATTTTTCAAGTGCTTAGTAGTCACATATGACAATGGCTGCCCTACTGGACAGAAAACATTTTCATCTTTGTAAAAAGTTCTGTTCTGGTCTAGAGATTGCTGGTATAATCCAGCAATTTGTATGTTCTGATAAAGCATAGTTTAATTCTGTTTACTATGGCAATACTATGGATAACCTATTTTAGCCATATTTGAGGAAAAGTAATTCATGAATATATGTAAAAAAGAAGTATCTTTTTTCACTATTATTCTTTTCAACAACAAAAATCTCATTTATAGTGGCCATCTCGAGATGTCATGGTTGTACTACAATACACTGCAGAGTGTGGCATCCTGGATCCCTAGGGCTTCAGAAAGATGGACATTAGTGATCAACCCAATTACAGAATTATACAAAATGTTATAAGTGTTTTTTCAAGATCAAGAATGCCTTTCAGGGTTAGCAGAGAAATCTATACAAGATGCTCTTAGGCAGAGCCACCATTCCAAAGGGTAAGAGAATTAAAAAAAAAAGAAAATGTGAAGACAAAGCTAGGCTTGAGAACAAGATGAGAGCAGTGAACCAATCACAGGGCAATTCAGATGGGTTTCATTGAACAGATAGAAACTTTGCTGCATTTTCTAAATATTTTGTTAGAGTTTTAAGTGACTGCTATGTCACTCTTTCCAGAATAAGGTGGGCAATTGCAGGCTGTAAGGGGTTGTTCAGTTCAGTTCAGTTCAGTTCAGTCACGCAGTCGTGTCCGACTCTTTGCGACCCCATGAATCACAGTACGCCAGGCCTCCCTGTCCATCACCAACTCCTGGAGTTCACTCAGACTCACGTCCATTGAGTCCATGATGCCATCCAGCCATCTCATCCTCGGTCGTCCCTTTCTCCTCCTGCCCCCAATCCCTCCCAGCATCAAGGTCTTTTCCAATGAGTCAACTCTTCGCATAAGGTGGCCAAAGTACTCGAGGTTCAGTTTTAGCATCATTCCTTCCAAAGAAATCCGAGGGTTGATCTAAGATTAATGTAGTAACTGCAGAATGATAGTTGAATGCTTCTGCAGTATTTATAGTTAAATTAATTTCTTATAAATTGTTGTAGTTATTTGCTTTTCATGCTTTTCTGATTGTAAACTTTTGAATTCATTACTTGAAAATCTAAATGTTGTCATGTTGCGCTGAAAATGACTGAACATTATCAATAGCAAACCTTGATTTTTGCTCTTGCTTTTTACCTGGTAGTTTCTGTGAAATCTCTTCTGATGGAAATATATACACAATACAGGTGGGAGGGAGGTTCGTGAATGAAGTAGAATTCAGGGTGGCTTTCTATTATAGGCAGTTAGAATTTTCTTGTCTTTGTGAAAGCACTGCTGGTAAAGAAGAAAATGAATTAAAAAAAAAAAAAAACTGGTCACAAAAGCGAGCAGTCTGTGGCAGTTACCAAAGGCAAGGTTATAGGTGAATGAAAGGAGGAAAATCAGATAAAAATGAGAGGTAGAGTTAGTAATGAAAGGGATGAAAAAAGCTGTAAATCTTAGTTCTCTTTACGTAGATAAATGCCAGCAGCTGGTAGTTTGCTGTTTTCTATTAAGATTTTTCCTGAGTGTATAGTCTCTATTAAGCAGTGGTTCTTCACTAAGAATAAATATCTGGATTGCCTATGGAGCAATAACATAAACAAACATAAATAAATGCATATATAGATATATATATCTGCATCTCACAGCAACAAGATATCCATATAGTGTATCTTTTGTTTAGATGTTCTCCCACATCTCAGGCTGAGAAATAAGGCTGTTTCCCTGGTTACCTTAACAAGGAGGAGGACTTACTGTCTGAGGAGTGCAGAAGAGCTGACATCAAGCTTTTGTGTGAATGTATGGATACATGTGAGATGAGATTTTGCAATAAGCTTTGCAAACTACTGCATGGTACCAGTGTGATTCAAACATGCATGCTTTTTAAAGAATTCCTAATTAAAAGGCCTAGGATTAGGTGAGCAAACCACTCTTCCTGAGCTGGTAGCCATGAACCGGAAACTCTGAAGTAATGAAAGAAAAAATATTATTTGAGCAATTCATTTGCCCATCAGTATTTTGAATACCAGTTAGAGATAGAAAAAGACCTTGAAGATTATCTTCATAATTTGAAAATGCACAAAGTCTGGACTCTGGATGCTCTTTATGATCACTTCCTTTCTATTGTGAGCTTTTATTCAGTTTTACAATTTTCAAGTATCAAGACAAGAGGACTCAATATCTTCTTTCACTGTCCGTCTTTCCTAAATCTGGACATCTGTTTGCTATTATCACTTGTTAACTCTAAGTTATTTTTAGTAATTTTCTCACCATCTTTGTAAGTTTATCATGAAAATACTAGTCTTTCTCACCTGGTGTATGCCACATTTGGAGATAATACAAATATTTAGCCAAATCTTATATGCATATATCTGCAGCTATTTCTCTTCTTTAAACACTGTTCCAGACTCTTATAGGGCATAATGGAACACCTCTTGACTTGTATTTATGTCAATATTATTTTTAGTGACACTACTTAAAATAATCTCATGCCTCTCCCTTATGCTTCTTCTACAGTTTACACTCTCTCAATCTATAATCTTAAGATTTTAATGGCTCATATTCACTAACATAATTTATCAGTAAGTAGACAAATGAACTACAGTGACTCTTATAACAATATATTACAGGATGAAACCCAACTATGGGTTTAAATAAATGATTATTTTTCATAATTTTATGCCTTAGTAATCTCTAAACATACCTTAGTGTACAGTAGGGCTAAAAAAAGAAGATATAAAATAACATTTTCTTCTTTCTATGTTTTTGTCAATTTATACAAATTTTTCTGATAACACAAAATTGCAGAATTTAAACTAAAAGTTTTGGTATATGTCATGCTACATATAAGCACCTTTATTATTAATTTGCTATTTATGGTATTTGTTCTAAATTTAAATTTGAAGATTACACCAATGATATTATATTATTAATATAAAAAAGTAGTTACTATCTAAAAATTAAAGAGACAATGACAAAACTAAGAACCAAATTCATGAGCTTCACACTCTTTACTGAGTTGTCAGTCAATTGGGAGGAGATCCATAAAGCAATCATAGGAAGAAATAGTACCTTTATTCCCTTTGGATTTTTTACTTTTATGTTCCTTTACTAAATATAGCCAAACAAATATCCATATTTATACTAACACACATGGAGGCAGATTGCAAGAGAGAGACAGACCTGATACATATAAAGCACTCAATAAGTATTTACTGAATTAACAAATAGACAACATTATGGAAGTGTCTATGAAAATGTAAACGATCACACTTGTATATCAACCACAATAATGAAACCATTTTTTAAAAATAGGATGAATTTCTATTATCCAAATTGAAAAATGGACTATATTACTGAAATGCTTTAAAAGGAAATATAATCTATGAACTTTAAAATACTGAGTTCAAAATATTAAAATGCAGTGCTTTTTGTTATTATCAATAAGGTTATCCATAGCACACTTACAGCTTTTCTATTATCTCTGAATTTCTGCTTAACTTTTGATCTGTTTACTAAGGTATGCAATTAAAGACACCAAATTCCAAACCAATCTATTTTTATACTTTTTAGTGATTCTGTAGAGGTTTAATTGTAAAAAGAGTTTAGATTAATAGATAAGTTGTAATTGGAGAATTGTCTGTGGATTTTAATTATCCTTACCAATGCTAATTCCCATTATAATAGATAATTGGAGGAGGGATGTCTTAGAAATATCACATGTGGAAAAACTCTAGAGATTCTATTTGGCAGCAAGCTAAATATGAATCGACAGTGTTACATGACCATTAAATGACTAAGTTTACCTTAATTTGCATTAATAAACTTTAGAGAAAAGAATACAGATGACTGTTACTCCACTTTTCACTAGATATGTCAGACCACCCCTAGAGAATTTGCATGAGTTTTGAAGAATGGACCATATAACCAGAAGAAAGTGAGAAAGTAAATGCATCTGAAATTGCATTATATGAAATATAATTGAAGTAATTAATCTTAAAAGAAAGAAAAGACTTAAGGTAGATAACTGTCCTTTAAAATGACAGAGGGAGTTAATATATTATTGCAATTTAAAAAGCAGAACAAGGACTAGTGGGGGATATTTAAAAAGAGAGTAAATGAAGATCTTTGACATGTTGAGCTGTCCAAAAAAGAAAGGCCCACTTTAAAAAGTGTCTACCACTGGAGCTGAAATGAGAATCAGGGTGAAGATCTAAAATTTCATGGTTGGTTGGCAATTTTGCAGAGAAAGATCATTGTTGTCTATCATATAAAATTTTAATACTTTCCCTTGTGATTTCTAGATTATACAGACTCAGAATGCTTCAGCAACAACAAAATCTAAATATCAGTTTCACAACATTTACAGTGCAAAATCTGGAAACATAAATTAAAAGCTAATACAACTGGATTGATGTGTGAAGTATGATAAGATATTTTTAATATCTTTGTCTCAGAGATTACAAGTTTTCCCTTTTAAATTTTATGAACTATTTTTAAGTGAATATGGCTTTTTATAATCTAACAAAATAATGCTATTTTAACTTGAGTCAAAAAAGAAATGCAATTGTATCTTTGGAAGAAATCCTGTGATTAATCTCCATTTTTATAATTCTCAAAATAAGTAGATTTTATTGCTCAAAATATACATAACCTAATCAGTTGTAATTCTAGCATATTTGTTTCCTTTCATTGTTTTATTCTGTGAGTATATATTTATATATTTTGGTACTAAATGCCTAAGAATCTATACAAGGTGGAATGGGTTAAATTATATCCCCCTGAGAGTTATATTCAAGTCCCAACTTCTAATGCTGGTGAATATGACCTTCTTTGAATTAGGGTCTTTGCAGATGTAATCAAGTTAAGATGAAATCATAGTGCTTTAGGCCAATGACAGGTGTCCTTGTGAAAAGGGAATTTTGAACACAGTAACACACAGGGAAAAGGCCATGTAAAGACATGAAGGAGATTATAGTGATGTTTCTACAAACCGAAGAGTAGCAAGGATCATAGGTATCTACCAGAAACCCTGGAAAAGTGGAAGAAGGATCCTAAGCCTAGATCCTTTCAGAGACTATTTGAGACACATTTCTTTTTTTAAAACATATTTATTTATTGTCCTAGGTCTTCATGGCTGCAGGCTTTCTTCTAGTTGTGGAGAGTGGGGGCTACTTTCTAACTGCAGTGTACCAGCTTCGCTTTGGTGGTGGCTTCTCTTGTTGTGGAGTACAAGCTCTAAGCTCACAGGCTTAAGTAGTTGCAGCATGCAAGCTGCATGTTACATGCTTGCAAGTTGCAAACTGCAAGTTGCAACACAGAGGCTCAATAGTTGTGGCTCTCAGGCCCGAAAACACGTGGGCTTCAATATTTGTGGTGCATGGGCTTTAGTTGCCCGAGACATGTGGGATCTTCCTGGACCAGGGATCAAACACGTCCACTGCATTGGCAGGTGGATTCTTATCCACTGTTCCACCAAGGAAGTCCCATTTCTACTGTTTTAAGCCACATATCTTATTATATTTTATTATAGCAGGCCTACGAAATGAATACAGAAGGAAATAGTTGGCAGTGGATTTTTATTAAATAGGAAAATCCTCAGGACAGTATTAGTAATGAAAAAAATAAACACCTTCCTGCTTTTAAAGACTAGGTCATTATTTAATAATTTTTAATATTATTTCCCTTTAGAGCATGCTATCTAGAATGCATTGAACTTTCATACTGACAAAAAAAATGAAGCCATTCATTGAATAATTAAAAGTTTTAAACTAAAAATCCCAGGAATTTGGAGATGTACATTTCTATATCTTTCCATTATTCTCTCTTAAATACTCAATATTTGAAATTATTTTTTTAAATTTCTGTGTGTATTGCCTCTTACTCACACTGAGAGAAGTAACTCTGGTTACTGTAGCCACTGCTGGCACATCATAAATACTCAGAAGCATTTGTGGCAGGCTTTCAATGTAGTGACAAATACCATCGTCAGTAGTTTTGGCTTAGTACACACAGCAGGAGAAAATTTCCTCAACTACTCAGGTTGACTACTTAGGACTCAGTCAAAGTCATATACCACATTTTAAATAATCTCTGGGCCAAGGAGATGGTATACTCTAAATGACATTGTGGCAACATACTCTTGACTAGAACCACAAGGAGAATCAGCCCACTCAAATCACAGAGATTAGGCCATCTGTCAAATTAAATGGTGAAAGATTGCTTGTTGTGTAAAAGCAGCAAATTAAAGTATAATGCTGCTGCTGCTGCTAAGTTGCTTCAGTCAGGTCCGACTCTGTGCGACCCCATAGACGGCAGCCCACCAGGCTCCCCCGTCCCTGAGATTCTCCAAGCAAGAACACTGGAGTGGGTTGCCATTTCCTTCTTCAATGCGTGAAAGTGAAAAGTGAAAGTGAAGTCGCTCAGTCGTGTCTGACTCTTTGCGACCCCATGGACTGCAGCCTACCAGGCTCCTCCATCCATAGGATTTTCCAGGCAAGAGTACTGGAGCGGGGTGCCATTGCCTTAGTAAATACTTTCCCTTATGTCTGATCTCACCTGCAATGTTTAGTCTTCTCAGTACACAATTAGAACACAGCCATAGATTTTAATATTTAAAATATACCTTACCTTCCCTGGGGCAGGGGGAGGTGGGGAGTAATAATCTAAGTATTTTGATCTTAATTTCAAGAAATAATTTTTGGAGATCTTTAATTAAAGTATTGTTTTCTCTCATTTCAGCTATCCTATGAACAATCTTTAAATATTCCTTAAAACCACACAATTGTATATAAGATTCAGTTTCAAGAAATAAATGTTCATGAAAGTGTCTGAAAGACATTCAATCCACTTTTCCTATAAATGAGAGAGATAGCAGAGGGTCCATGAACCCTGAACATTACATGTACATTTTTGTCTTGTGTCCACACAGGTCTGTTTTTGGTTCAAGAATCCATAGCTTTGAATAGATAAAGGGTCTGTGAGTCCACCATGAAGTGGGAATTAATACTCTAGAGCAGTGTTTCTCCAATGAGGGTGATTTTGTGCCCCAGGAAACATAACAAAATTTTTTTGGTCATCGCAGCTGGGGAATGGGAGGTCTTTTCTGGCATCTAACAGATAGAGAAGAAAGATGCTGCTAACCTTCTATAGTCCCTGCAACGAAAGATTACTGTGCCTACAATGGCATTAGTACCACTGCTGAGAGAGCTTACTGTCGATAATTGACTGTTCTGTATCTCCCCACTCAAGATTAAGATTAAAAAAAAAAGCATAAGTACTCAAACTCATTATTTTAGTTTCTACTTTATTGAACTTGTTTCTTGGCATGATGTTGTCCCTTAGTTTCAAGGCATGTTATAGAACTCTGTCCCTGGAATGTAATTTTATGTGAATGGGCTGTCATCCCACAATGATTTTGTTTTTATCTTCCTACAGTTTTCCTTTCAGGTCTCAGTTCTAGGAAAATCAGATCTGGATATCCTCAATGGATAATGTGAGGTGGAATTGGTCTTGTTTCCCTTTAGTTTGGATCATTAAGAAGATATAAACTTATCTTCTATTATAGTGTGGATAATAATCTGATTTTGGCTTCACTTTAATATTCTATTTTTCCTAGGCCTTTACTTTGTAACATAATTTTTTGTTATCTTTATCATAAGCAATTTTTAATATAATCTACAATTTTCCTTTGAATGAAGTAAGGGATACATTTAAAAGTCCTGTGAATCATAAAACTTAACACAAAAGATTAATAAGTAAATACAGTTGACCTTTGAACAACATGGATTTGAACTACACAGCTCCACTTAATAATGATTTTTTTTTAGAATAAACATGTACTAAAATGTACACTTGAAACTAACACAACATTGTAAATTAACTATGTGCTGTGTGCCTGCTAAATTGCTTTAGTTGTATCTGACTCTATTCAACTCTGTGGACTGCAACCCACCAAGCTCATCTGTTCATATGATTATCCAGGCAAGAATACTGGAGCGGGCAACCATGCCTTCCTCCAAGGAGCTACAAAAACTAACTGCTACTGACATCAATAAACAAGAAATGTCACAGTCCTCGGGGATTTCTGGCCTCTAAATGTGAGTGAGGACTCCCAAAACAGAAAGCTAAATTCCTTGATATTCCTAAATTTGCATCTGGTGCCATACATATATTATCTATAAAAGGTACATAAATTTGCTGGACTTCCAATTGCCTTTGAAATTTATTCTGGTTGTTTTTGATAAATTATCCAATTTACCATGGTCTTTTAATATTCCTGTTAGTAAACATTTTTCTACTTGTGTATAATCTATTCACTTAATAAGAAAACTGATCCAGGTCATTTTAATAAATATAAGCAGGACAAAGCTCAGAATTAGCTGGAGTAGAACCCAAGAATTTTATTATTCTCTGCTTTATACCACCTCCCATTTCTCCACTTACCTACTAACTTGCTGCAAGAGAGGGGACACCTTCCAGGGCCTGAAAGGCAGCTCTTGTCTGACACTCAGAAATGAATTGTCCAAGGAGACACATGTTGACTGAAAAAAAAAACCAAAACAAAAAGTCACAACCTGAAAGTAGCGAGTTATATGGTAGGAATGTTTAGGATGCTGAGTCTGGGAGACCACATTTCAGTAGCATTGAGAAAACTTCAAAGAATTGGCAGGGTGGGTTAGACTATTTACAAGTTTGCAACAAAGGAGGCAGGCAATATAAACATCAAAGATTATTGTGAGGTAAGAAAAATCAGCTTTGCCAACAAAGGTCCGTCTAGTCAAGGCTATGGTTTTTCCAGTGGTCATGTATGGATGTAAGAGTTGGACTATACAGAAAGCTGAGCACTGAAGAATTGACGCTTTTGAACTGTGGTGTCAGAGAAGACTCTTGAGAGTCCCTTGAACTGCAAGGAGATCCAACCAGTCCATCCTAAAGGAGATCAGTCCTGGGTGTTCATTGATGTTGAAGCTGAAACTCCAGTACTTTGGCCACCTGATGTGAAGAGCTGACTCATTTGAAAAGACCTTGATGCTGGGAAAGATTGAGGGCAAGAGGAGAAGGGGATGACAGAGGATAAGATGGTTGGATGGCATCACCAACTCAATGGACATGGGTTTGGGTAGGCTCTGGGAGTTCGCGTTGGACAGGGAGGACTGGCATGCTGTGGTTCATGGAATCGCAAGAGTTGGACACGACTGAGCAACTGAATTGAACTGATCTGAACTGATGGTTGATGGGGCCCATCAACTGAAGCTGTAGGTATAGGTGGACAGTTAGTTACCTGGCTATAATCTCAGTTAATGATGAATAGGTAATAACCTCCATGTATGCCTGATTACCCACCCACACCCTATTTTCTTATAATCAAATACTATTAATTACTCAGCTAGCCAAAAAATACTTGAGAAAGTAAATAAAAAATTAAGACTATTGGATTGGTCTCTAATCTTTCACCTCCCTCTAAATTCTGATTCCACCAGTAAAAAAGATGATTCAAGACAGTACACAGATAATATTCTAAGTGATTTAGTGAGTAGTTCCAAGTCACTGAGATAGGTGGTATTTTACTGTCTCCATGCCATACTACATGATATGCGCTGAATCAGCAAAACTTATTTTAAAAATCTATTATTTTTCAGTGCAGTCACTCAGTCGTGTCCAACTCTTTGTGACCCCATGAACCGCAGCACGCCAGGCCTCCCTGTCCATTACCAATTCAAGAGCTTACTGAAACTCATGTCTATTGAGTCACTAATGCCATCTAACTATCTCATCCTCTGTTGAACCCTTCTCCTCCTGCCTTCAATCTTTCCCAGCATCAGGGTCTTTTCAAATGAGTCAGCTCGTCACATCAGATGGCCAGAGTGTTGGAGTTTCAGCTTTGACATAAGTCCTTCCAAAGAACACGCAGGACTGATCTCCTTTAGAATGGACTGGTTGGATCTCCTTGCACTCCAAGGAACTCTCAAGAGTCTTCTCCAACACCACAGTTCAAAAGCATCAATTCTTCAGTGCTCAACTTTCTTTATAGTCCAACTCTTACATCCATACATGACCACTGGAAAAACCATAGCCTTAACTAGACGGACCTTTGTTGACAAAGTAATATCTCTGCTTTTTAATATGCTATCTAGGTTGGTCATAACTTTCCTTCCAAAGAGTAAGCATCTTCTACTATTATTTTTAAATAATAAATAATTTTGTTAAACTTATTTATTATTTAACATTATTTATTAAATCAATAAATTTGTATATTGTAAACCCTCAAAGCATTTTACAATATCCTGCACATAATATAGTATCTATAAATCATTACATGTACTATATATATATGCATATCATACAATTGAAAAACAATAATACTCGTTATAAATTGACTTATTTTGTAGATAAGCCTTTATGCTCATATTCTTGGAATGATTATAATGATCTCATTGTCTCCCTAAGAGGTTTAAAGACTCATAGGTTCAGAATCTGGTTGACTGTCAAGAGATAGGGTCTAACCTATTTAGGGTGGGCATGTTGTCTGAAATAGTGTATTTACATTTTTGTAACAAAGCATTTTTGATTGGTGAGAGTATGAGGAAGAGAGCGTGAAAAAAGCCTCTAAGGAGGTTCTTCAGCAGGAGAGTGCTGAGACTCAGCAGAACATACAAAAGAGTTAGTGATCCAATTGTGATATTTCAGAAGTGAATGATGCTGTTCCAAGGCCATGGCTCATATGTGGACTGTACAAAACTGAGGAGGTGGGGGAGAGCAGTGTAAACAGTAAAACATATGGATGGAATACAGCCTGTAGATCCCAGCCAGGGAGAGATTCTGATAGGGTTTTCCTCTTGGAATCAGATTTCTTTCACATATCTCTTATCTAGTGGTGCTAACTGCGAAAGATGGTGTATTTTCAAAAATGATCTTACTGAGCTAAAGTTTCTATAGTTTGTAACATGAAAATGTCAGCGTTTTTCAAAAATGTGTATTTTTTTTCTTTTAATAGTATATAGACTTCTGGAAGAACTGTACCTGTCCAGTGACCTCTAGAGGTTCTGATTTTAAAGGAATAATTCATTCTTGGGGGGGAAAGGTATTACTCGAATTCCCTCTTTTAGTAATAGGGAAATTGAAGTTCTTAGATTTAATTATTTTTGCAAGGCTTAGGAAACATAACTAGAACTCCACAGGGAGCCTGTAGGAGAGACAAAAAACAAAACAATGCAAAAAAAAAAAAAAAAAAACCCGAGGTAGATTTATCTGGGAGATTTTAACAGATTTTCAGAATTTCTACATAGAGGATTTGGTACTAAATGGGGCAGTTTTCACTTAAGCCAAAGGCAAGATGCCTGGTTTAAAACACATTCAAATGGATGACTTAAAATGTCAATTTTATATATCAGAATTAAGATCTTTAGAAAGGAGAAGGTTATTTTGACAGTTGATTTTTATATTGATTTTCTCTGCTGCTCAAAATGCCCTTGGTTTTGTTTTCATCATAAAGACATAGCCAGAAATTTCTGTTATGAGAAAGTAATTACATTATTTTGTAAACTTTTTCCCCTCAACTTTTATTTTTAATCCCTCCTCCATTTTCTCTTTCAGTGTTTTGTTTTCTTTTTCTTTCAATTTCTTCTTCAGTGCTTGTAGTGCTGCTTACCTCTCTGATCTAACATTCATGCTAGCAATAAAGAAAATATATGGGTTCTATCAGTCAAATATTTTTCTTCAAAAAACTGTTTTTCTGATATACTTTCAGAGATCATAAGAAGCAAGCAGAAATCAGCCTTTCTTCCAAAATAAGCTCTGTGGAAACTTTATAATCATTTTTATTGCTTTGGTATAGATGGATATGGGCTTCCCAGGTGACTGAGTGGTAGAATCCACCTGCCAATGCAAGAAATGCAGGTTTGATCCTTGGGTTGGGATGATCCCCTAGAGAAGGAAATGACAGCCCACTCCAATTTTCTTGCCTGGTAAATCTCATGGACAGTGGATTCTGGCAGTTCCTATTCATGGGGCTGCACAGAGTTGGACTAACTGTAGCAACTAAACAACAATGTATTTAGCATCAAATTCAAAATTGAGTAAATTGAGAAAAAAAAATGCCAGGTAAAACTTATTTCTGCAAATTGTACTTTTGGTAAATAGTAATAGAAAAAGTAATATTCATTCTTTGTGCTCAAATACTTAAATTTATATCCTGTATGAGAAAACCTCTAGCATTAAATTCAGCACGTCATTCTGAAAAATAGTTCAACAACTGCATATTTCTTGCTAGGCTTCCCTCGTAGCTCAGATGGTGTCTGCCCTCAATGTGGGAGACCTGGGTTCGATCCCCAGGTTGGAAGATCCCCTGGAGAAGGAAATGGCAACCCACTCCAGTACTCTTGCCTGGAAAACTCCATGGATGGAGGAGCTCGGTAGGGTACAGTCTGTGGGCGCAAAGAGTCAACATGACTGAGCAACTTCACTGAGTAGAAATTCTGTGAGTTCCAAGATTTTTAATTTTTAGATGGTTCTGGAACATTTCAAATGAAAGTAAAACTGATTTTTTTAAAAAAAAATAATATTTCAAGTAGGTTTTGTCTGAGACAAATTATACTGGTGACTAAAAGAAAACAGCAGACAATCAGTGCTAAATATGTCCTCTCTGGATGACTGCAGTGAATCCCAGGGCTTTGGTTCTCACCTTTACGTGAATGACCTCCCCAATTTATATGGCTATCTTTGATCTCTCCAGTGAACTGTATATCCAGTAGGATACTGGACATCTCCACCTGGATATTCTACAAGATTGTCATATTCTACCTGTTCCAGGATGACTTCATTGTTTCATATCTCCCCACTCCTCATTCCTCTCTCCTGTACCAGCCAGGATGCTTTCATTTCAAGGAACAAAAGCCCTGGCTGAACTGGCTGTTTAAACAATAAAGGAGATCTATTGGCTCAGAAGTAGTTAGAACTATAGGCTTGGGAGAAGCTGATTTGGTTCTCTTTCTTTAGGATTTTTTGGCTCTGTGCTTCTTTGAGAGTCAGCTTTGTTCCTAAAGAGGCTGCTTTGAAAGTTACACAATAGTCACAATAGTTCTAGGTTTTATTTCTTCATTCAAATTGTCCAAAAAAAAAAAAAAAAACAAAACAGATCTTTTAAAGAGTTCTTTCCATAGGCAAGAAACTTTTCTCCAAAGCCCTTAAAACTTCTTAGCCAAGGGGAAGTGGCTGGCTGTTTATCTCAGTAGTAGGTAACACAAGTTCTTCAACTCGTCAGAATCCATGCCTTGAACTGTGGGAAAGCAATCTCATCCACTCACAAGACTACTGTGTAACAACAAATAATAAATCAGATGTCAAGGGGAAAACTGCAGTGTCCACATATTTCATATTTTCCCCTTGTTTAGAGATTGGTTACCAAAAGTATCACATTGAGTTAGCATAAATGAAAACATTTATTTCAATCTCAAGATAGATAACAATCTCAAGAAACTCAGTTTGAGGAAATATAGTCTGACATGTCAGAAACTTGACAGTTTATCAACCATGTGCTTCTTCTTTCTATCTGTTCCTTCGTTTCTCCCATCTCAGCTTAACTGCATTTCTGTTTGATTTTCTTGCTACTCTCAGGAGTTGCCTTTCTATATTTCTTTAACAGAAGATACACAACCAAAAATGACTATAAGCTAGTAGTTTAAAAAGCCTTACACCCCACCTCCCGTACCTTTAACTATGAAGCCACACTTTTGATGTCTTCATCTCCAATTCCAGAAATGAAAATGATGACTGGCCTGTCCATTTCCAGTGGGTGTGAGCTGTGGGAGATACTGGTGTGTCATGTCCTATATGAGTCCCTGTTCAGAGGTGACAAAGGCATATGAACAGGAAAAAACGTGATATATTTGTGTGTATATATCTTTAATTTAGAAAATGGAACCACCTGTTTTTCAAGTTAGAAGCCTGGGAATAAATTTTAATTCATCCCTGTCCTTACAGCTTCATCCTTCCTGAGGCCAGTAATATAATAGCTACTTCTAAATGTACTAGCTCTTAAGCAATCTGTAAGTGTATATATCTCATTTCATTCTCTCAACAAACTTATGAGAAATGCACTAATATGTTCATTTTTTAAGAGCCTAAAGTAAGGCCCAATAAGGTTTAATAGATTGACAGATGGCAAACCTGATATTATATCCCAGATCAGCCTGATTCCAAAATCCCAACTTTTTTCACTGTTCATACCATCTGTACATGAATTTTGGAAGAAGGCAGATCTGAGTTTGAATTTTGGCTTTCACTTATTGGTCATGTATCACTTAGTGACCTCTGTGAACCTCAATTCCATTTTCTATAAAAATCCAAGGACAACAGGGAGCCCTTCAAGAGTGCTTAAAATAAAAACTGAATAACCAGCCATGTGCTTGGCAAATAGTAGGGTATCAACAAAAAGCTACTTTCTGTTTCATCTAATCAATGGAATAATATTTGGGGGAAAATAATTGGAATTGAAAGAGCAGACAAACATGGTTTAAATCAGGTAGGTACCACTTAGTAGCTTTTTAACCATAAGCGTGTTGACTAACTTATATGATTTTTAATTTTCTCACCTTTGAAAGCAAGTAAGTACTATTCTTTTAAAATGAGTGTGACAACTAAATGGGACAATATATAAAAATCTTAGTCACCCAGCCTAATTTTAGTGTAGAGATGAGACTGAGGTATTTGCATGTAGTAAATACATGGTAAGTAATTACTATTCAAAGAAATTAAAAAAATAGGTTCTTTTTAAGAGTATATATCTAGGGGCCTAGGTATTTATCATTGTTGTTCAGTCACTAGGTCATGTCCAACTCTTTGTGACCTCATGGACTGCAGCACACCAGATTCCTCTGCCCTTCACTATCTCCCAGAGTTTGCTCAAATTCATTACAGAGTTTAAAAATAAACCTCTGTTCTTTACTCATTTTATCTTACTAAAAATTAAAATGTGTTTTGTTCATCATGCTATGGTGATCCATATTCTAGGATAGATAATTTGCACTTGTATCTGTGAAATATCTTGCAAGAATTCTTACTATTACTATTGTTCTATTCATTTTTATCTTTTTTTCTATCATTTTAGACATGAAAAATTGAGAGAACATGTAATTTATTCAGTAATATTAAGCTGAGTGGCAAAGTAAGACTCTTGAACATTGCTGCTTCTCAAACTATATTTTGTATATTAAAATAACTCAGTGGTACTTTTGGCAATAGGCAGAAGGTAGTCTATAAAGTTCACACTCATGTCACACTCATTTTATTATGTCACTGTACCATGCTATAGTAGCACTGAGATTTGTTTTTGTTTTTTTTTTTTGTATGTGTGTGAGAAAAGCAAGTATTGATTTCAGAAAGATTATATTTTTCTCTATGTTCACACTAGGTTTAGGACAACTAGATAAAGAAATAAGTGTTGTATTGACTTTTTACAACTATGCCTTGGTGTTCTAGTAAACAAATAACAATGTTAATTATCAATCATAAAACAACAGCAGCTTTAAAATATCATACAACTATATGAAAAAATTGAAGTAGTACTAACTTAAAGAACCAGCAGAAGCAACATATCTTAGAAAGGTCCTATTTAGCTGGAGAAGAAAATGCAACCCACTCCGGTATTATTGCCTGGAGAATCCCATGGTCAGGGGAATCTGAAAGGCTACAGTCCATGGGGTTGAAAAGAATTGGATACTACTGAGCAACTGAGCATGCATACATTGCCATTAGAGTCCCAAAGTAAAAAATTTAGATGTTGTAGGCAAGATCTCATTGTGATAATATGGTAATAATGTAATACGACCTTACCATATTTGTTAAAAGAAGATATAGCATCAATGATGAGTTTAGGGCAAAACATGGAAGGTTCTCTCCGAAAGAGAGGCTTTGTTTACTGATATCTAAACAAATAGATATTTAGCTTCCTGTTTCAGTTCAGTTCAGTTCAGTCTTTCAGCTGTGTCTGACTCTTTGCGACCCCATGAATCACAGTTGCGAGGTCTCCCTATCTATCACCAACTCCTAGAATTTACCAAATTTTCTGTGATCCCCTTCTCCTCCTGCCTCAATCTTTCCCAGCATCAGGGTCTTCTCAAATGAGTCGACTCTTTGCATCAGGTGGCCAAAGTATTGGAGTTTCAGCTTCAACATCAATCTTTCCAATGAATATTCGGACTGATTTCCATTTAGAATGGACTGTTTGGATCTCCTTGAAGTCCAAGGGACTCTCAAGAGACTTTTCTGACACCACAGTTCAAAAGCATCAATTCTTCAGTACTCAGCTTTCTTTATAGTCCAACTCTCACATCCATACATGACTACTAGAAAAACCATAGCCTTGACTTGATGGACCTTTGTTGACAAAGTAATGTCTGTGTTTTTTAATATGCTGTCTAGGTTGGTCATAACTTTCCTTCCAAGGAGCCAGCGTCTCTTAATTTCATGGCTGCAATCACCATCTGTAGTGATTTGGGGGGTCCCCAAAAATAAAGTCAGCCACTATTTCCCCATCAATTTGCCATGAAGTGATGGGACCAGATGCCATGATCTTAGTTTTCTGAACGTTGAGTTTTAAACCAACTTTCTCACTCTTCTCTTTCACTTTCATCAAGAGGCTCTTTAGTTCTTCTTCACTTTCTGCCATAAGGGTGGCGTCATCTGCATTTCTGAGGTTATTAATATTTCTCCCGGCAATCTTGATTCCAGCTTGTGCTTCCTCCAGCCCAGCGTTTCTCATGATGTACTCTGCATATAAGTTAAATAAGCAGGGTGACAATATACAGCCTTGATGTACTCCTTTTCCTATTTGGAACCAGTCTGTTGTTCCATGTCCAGTTCTAACTGTTGCTTCCTGACCTGCATACAGGTTTCTAAAGAGGCAGGTCAGGTGGTCACCTCTTCTTAGTATCTTCTGCTTCTGTTAGGTCCATCCCATTTCTGTCCTTTATTGAGCCCATCTTTGCATGAAATATTCCCTTGGTATCTCTAATTTTCTTGAAGAGATCTCTAGTCTTTCCCATTCTATTGTTGTTCTCTATTTCTTTGCATTGATCGCTGAGGAAGGCTCTCTTATCTCTCCTTGCTGTTCTTTGGAACTATGCACTCAAATGGGTATATCTTTCCTTTTCTTCTTTGCTTTTCACAGTTATTTGTAATGCCTCCTTGGACAGCCATTTTGCTTTTTCATTTCTTTTTTTGGAGATGGTCTTGATCCCTGTCTCCTTACAATGTCACAAACCTCTGTCCATAGTTCATCAGGCACTCTATCAGATCCAGTCCCTTAAATCTATTTCTCACTTCTCCTGTATAATCATAAGGGATTTGATTTAGGTCATACCTGAATGGTCTAGTGGTTTTCCCCACTTTCTTCAGTTTAAGTCTGAATTTGGCACTAAGGAGCTCATGGTCTGTGCCCTGTTATTTACTTGGGGCCAAACTGTGGTTGAGGTTATGAAGATAATGTGGAACTCCTTCAAAAGGTCCCATGCAGGCACTGCTATACCTAGCTCCCCCAACCCTGAAACAGGCCACCACCGACCCACACTTCTGCCCTAGACTCCTGGACATTCACAAGGAAGTCTGGGTCAGTCTCTTGGGGCTACAGTCCTTTGGGTCGCTAAGAGTTGGGCACAACTGACTGACTTCACTTTTAGTTTGGTAAAGAGCTCAAATACATTGTTAAATGTATCCCTTGAGGCAGAACCAAGACCCTCCCTCCAGGCTACAGTCATGTTTCTTGGATGCTCCTTCTTTGTCTCTGTATTCCCCTCCCTTCCCTTATTAGTCACTGATTGGTTGTCTTCTATTCCAAGGATCCCTATAGGGTCCTGCTTGGTTTCAGTACTAGCCTTAAAGGAGCTTCTTCCTGTCGTTCGGTTGCGCAGTCATATCCAACTCTTTGGGACCTCGTAGACTGCAGCACACCAGGCCTCCCTGTCCCTCACCATCTCACAAAATCTGCCCAAGTTCACATCCATTGCATCAGTCATGCCATCCAGCCATCTAATCCTCTGATGCCTTCTCCTTCTGCCCTCAATCTTCCCTAGCATCAGCAACTTTTCCAATGGGTCAGTTTTTTGTATTAGATGACCAAAATACTGCAGCTTCAGCTTCAACATCAGTCCTTCCAACAAGTATTCAGAACAAATTTCTCTTAAGATTAACAGGTTTGATCTCCTTGCTGTCCAAGGGACTTTCAGGAGTCTTCTCCAGCACCCAGTTTGAAGATATCAATTCTTTGCCATTCTGCCTTCTTTATGGTCCAGCTCTCACAACCATACATGACCACTGGGAAGACCATAGCCTTGACTATGAGGGCCTTTATTGGTAGAGTAACATCTCTGCTTTTCAACACACTAAGTCTGTCATAGCTTTCCTGCCAAAAAGCAATTGTCTTCTGATTTCATGGCTGCAGTCACCATCTGCAATGATTTTGAGCCCAACAAGAGGAAATCTGTCACTACTTCCACCTTTTTCCCTTCTTTTTGCCATGAAGTAATGAGGCCAGATATCATAATCTTATTTTTTTTCTTTTTTATAATATTTAGTTTTAATCCGGCTGTTTCACTATCCATCTTCACCCTCAAGAGGCTCTTTAGTTCCTCTTTGCTTTCTGCCATTAGAGTGATATCACCGCATATATGAGGTTGTTGATGTTTCTCCTGCCTAGCTTGATTCCAGTTTGTAACTCATCCAGCCCGGTATTTCTCATGCTGTGCTCAGTGTGTAGGTTAAAGAAACAGGGTGACAACAGACAGCCCTCTTGTACTTCTTTCTCAGTCTTGAACCAGTCAATTGTTCCATACAGGGTGCTAACTGTTGCTTCTAGACCAGTATACAGGATTCTCAAGAGACAGGTAAGATAGTCTGGGTATTCTCATCTCTTTAAGAGCTTTCCACAGTTTGTTATGATCCACACAGTGCAAGGCTTTAGCATGGTCAATGAAACAGAAGTAGATGTTTTTCTGCAATTCCCTTGCCTTCTCTATGATCTAGTGAATGTTGGCAATTTGATCTCTAGTTCCTCTTCATTTTTTAAACCCAGCTTGGACACCTGAAAGTTCTAGGTTTTCACAGTGCTGAAGCCTAGCATGTAGGATTTTAAACATGACCTTTCTAGCAAGGGAGATGAATGTAATTGGTAAAGGAGATTACATCTTCTATTCAAGCAGACAGTAAACCTCATTGACTGTTGATTTCTGGTTCAAAGACAAAATTATTTGGGTTGCATAGAGTCACACAGAAAGTGACAAGAACTGGCAAAAAGAAAAAGAAAAAGAAAAAAAAAGATAGTTTGTATTTTTTTTAACTAAAGATGGTGATTTTCTAATTGATTAAAGATTTATAATTGTGTTCATTTTTAGGAGACAAACATAGTATTTGGAAGTTTAAAAAAAAAATTCAGACCTACCTCACTATTGCTGTTGGAAAAATGGGAAGCTCAGAGAACATTCTGGAAGTGTTATAGTCTGAGTCTGGCAGCCTAGAGCTTTCAGTCACAAGTTTTTAATGGGCTATTGGTGGAACCTCCAGAATTATTAACTGGCAACTCTCCAAAATACCACAGGGGGAAAAATGACTTTTCATCTAGCAAAATTAAGTTCATTGAATTTCTATATTAAAGTTGAGTACCACCTTAACAGAACCATAATTTGGCTTCAAAATGGGAAATGTTCTAATATTTATCAGGTTTTAGGATTGAACTGAATGATTTTAAGCTTTCCCTGTTGGCTCAGTGGTAAAGAACATGCCTGCAATGCAAGAGACATGAGAAAAGCAGGCTCATTAAGGTGAGTCTTGCACATGATGAGCTGGTTGACATTGAAGAGCATCTATGACAGAATTACTTTGAACTGAAGGACACAATGAGGTGAGACTCTTAAAGTAAAACTTGATAACTAAGCTGTTTATGATTCCCTCAAGCCTTTCATGAGCAGATATTTCCTCAAGTAGGCAATGAAGTCATTTTGCTTGCTCTCAAATAGAAGAAAAAAAATACACTTCATCATAGAATTATTTAGCACAAGTATAAATTTGATTCCAGAATTATTTTAGTACAGGGTTAGGAAAATGTGCCTGTTTCTCAAGATGTTTAACACAGGAATAGGAAATTATTTTGGTTTCAGATTGCAGACATACATGTTATGAAGGAAGATAAAGTAGGTCAGGAGATATTAGTAATTGTAAGGAATATTATTTCAGTATCACCCAGAAAGGCATTTTTAGGGAAATGACATTTTAGCAGAAATCAGAATGAATTGGCAATTGATCATTGTGGAAATATCTCTGTGAAAAGGAAACAAAACCCAAAGGCCCTGGTGTGAGAATGTATTGGGGGAGAACAAGAAGGCTGAAGAGCTAGGGCATAATGACTAAATGCCGAAAGCAGTAATGACAAGATCAAAGGGAGCATAGGGCACAGATCATGTAGGACTCTAGAAGCCATGGCAAAGAGTTTGGATTTCATTCTAAGCAAGAGGAGAAGTCACTGTAGAGTTTTAAGCTGATGATTGACATGACCTGACCATTTTTTTTAAAGCTCATTTTGGCAAAGAATGAGAGGTTCTGGGAGGAGAGGCAGCAGGGAAGCCAATACAGTGGGAACAGGAGAAACAATGGTTGTTTGGATGAGGGAGAGGCTTTGCAGATAAATGTAATATGAAACATAGAAAGAGAAGCATCTATATAAAATTTTTGGACTAAGCAACAGGATGAATGAATAGTAGATCCATCTAAACTGGGGCAACTCTTGAACAAGTGAAAATGTCAATCAGTTTCAGTGGTATTATTTTGATAGACTCAAAGATCTAAAGGTATCTTTAGAAAGAAAATAATTTTTAAAGTTTATTACAAATGCAATTAAGTAAGGATTAGAGGCAAGTATACTGGATAAATAAACCAAGAGATAGAATAGTTAATGAAGAAAATTATAGAAAATACAACAAAAACCCACTGGTGGTATTGCCTTTAAATGAGGAAACCTCAAGAAGAATGTGACTTGTGAGGATGGGGGGAAGCACCCCAGACGGACCTGACTGACCAGGCAAAGACCTTGAGATGATGCCTTTAAAATATTTTCAGTTTTGTCAATCTCAATTACCAGTCAGGTTTCAGAAACAAACTAACAGCCAGATCTATGTTTTAAACTGATTTTACTTCTACTTAATCTCCAAACGATCCAATCAGTCAATCCTAAATGAAATCAGTCCTGACTATTCATTGGAAGGACTAATGCTGAAGCTGAAATTCCAACACTTTGGCCACCTGATACAAAGAACATTGGAAAGACTCTGATGCTGGGTAAGATTGAAGGCAGGAGGAGAAGGGGACGACAGAGGATGAGATAGCTGAATGGCATCATCAACTCGATGAACATGAGTTTGAGTAAGCTCTAGGAGTTGGTGATGGACAGGGAAGCCTGGCATGTTGCAGTCCATGGGATCACAAAGAGTTGGACAGGACTGACCAACTGAATTGAACTGAACTGAATCTCCAAACAGAAAATTGTGCAATTGAGTCTAGACTAGACTTCATTTTATTTTCTTCCAGATATCCTAAGGCCAGTGTTTATGCCTGGTTTTTAATCTTCTTTTGAAAGGAACCCATTGTTAGTCATGTCCAATACCCCCCAAAAATTTACAGACATAATGAGGGGGGTGCAGGAACTTGTGACAGGAAGTGATTATTCCTGCAGAGGCTTTGAATTAAAGGTCATCAAACACCACCACATTTCACAAGTAGTCTCTCAAGTAGGAGAAAAATACTTTTGTTGTTCCAAAGTTTGAGTGACTTTAGGGGATTTCTAGACACAGAAGGATACATTCACACAGAATTTCAACTATATTCCCAAGTGTATATAGTCAGAGTGTACTAAGTCTAAAGAATATCCTGTAAAATTCAATATTTATTAATTCTGCAATATTTTGGTAAGGCAGTTCCATTCAGTTGTGTTCTCAAAATGCCCTCAAATGTCCTGTTCTTTAAGTGATCTGGAAAAAGGATGAACCAAAGAAAATCGGTTACAGGACTCAGTTCAGTTCAGTTCAGTCGCTCAGCTGTATCCAACTCTGCGACCCATGAATCACACCACTCCAGGCCTCCCTGTCCATTACCAACTCCCAGAGTCACTCAGACTCACGTCCATTGAGTCAGTGATGCCATCCAGCCATCTCATCCTTTATTGTCCCCTTCTCCTCCTGCCCCCAATCCCTCCCAGCATCAGGGTCTTTTCCAATGAGTCAACTCTTCACATGAGGTGGCCAAAGTACTGGAGTTTCAGCTTCAGCATCATCCTCTCCAAAGAAACCCAGGGCTGACCTCCTTCAGAATAGACTGGTTGGTTTTCCTTGCAGTCCAAGGGACTCTCAAGAGTCTTCTCCAACACCACAGTTCAAAAGCATCAATCCCCTCATACAAGGTAAGGAGCAGTGGCTGCGCTTTGCTGGAGTAGCCATGAAGAGATACCCCACATCCAAGGTAAGAGAAACCCAAGTAAGATGGTAGGTGTGGTAAGAGGGCAGACACACTGAAACCATAATTACAGAAAACTAGTCAATCTAATCACACTAGGACCACAGCCTTGTCTAACTCAATGAAATTAAGCCATGCCCACAGGGCAACCCAAGATGAGCGGGTCATGGTGGAGAGGGCTGACAGAATGTGGTCCACTGGAGAAAGGAATGGCAAGCCACTTCAGTCTTCTTGCCTTGAGAACCCCATGAACAGTATGAAAAAGCAAAATGATAGGATACCAAAAGAGGAACTCCCCAGGCCATTAGGTGCCCAATATGCTCTTGGAGGTCAGTGGAGAAATAACTCCAGAAAGAATGAAGGGATGGAGCCAAAGCAAAAACAATACCCAGTTGTGGATGTGACTGGTGATAGAAGCAAGGTCCTATGCTGTAAAGAGCAATATTGCATAAGAACCTGGAATGTCAGGTCCATGAATCAAGGCAAATTGAAGTGGTCAAACAGGAGACGGCAAGAGTGAATGTCGACATTCTAGGAATCAGCAAACTAAAATGGACTGGAAAGGGTGAATTTAACTCAGATGACCATTATATCTACTACTGTGAGCAGGAATCCATTAGAAGAAATGGAGTAGCCATCATGGTCAACAAAAGAGTTTGAAATGCAGTATTTGGATGCAATCTCAAAAACGACAAGAATGATCTCTGTTTGTTTCCAAGGCAAACCATTCAATATCACAGTAATCCAAGTCTATGCCCCAACCAGTAATGCTGAAGAAGCTGAAGTTGAATGGTTCTATGAAGATCTATGAGACCTTTTAGAACTAACACCCAAAAAAGATGTCCTTTTCATTATAGGGACTGGAATGCAACAGTAGGAAGTCAAGAAACACCTGGAGTAACAGGCAAATTTGGCCTTGGAATGCGGAATGAAGCAGGGCAAAGACTAATAGTTTTGCCAAGAAAATGCACTGGTCATAGCAAACACCCTCTACCAACAACACAAGAGAAGGCTCTACACATGGACATCACCAGATGGTCAATGCCGAAATCAGATTGATTATATTCTTTGCAGCCAAAGATGGAAAAGCTCTATACAGTCAACAAAAACAAGACCAGGAGCTTACTGTGACTTAGATCATGAATTCCTTATTGCCAAATTCAAACTGAAATTGGAGAGAGTAGGGAAAACCACTAGACCATTCAGGTATGACCTAAATCAAATCCCTTATGATTATACAGTGGAAGTCACAGGACTAGACAGAGGTAAGATTTCTATTAAAATTTCATGGTGCCTCACTCGCTGATATATTTTTGAAGTTGGCATCACTTAAGGTCTTCTGTGATATTGTTTCAACATATTTTTCCATCTCTATCACCAGAAAACATGTTACATGTATTTCATTCCCACAATCTCTTGTGATCCACACAGTCAAAATCTTTGGCAAAGTCAATAAAGCAGATTTTTTCTCCAACTCTCTTGCTTTTTAGATGATCAATAGATGTTGGCAATTTGCTCTCTGGTTCCTCTGCCTTTCCTAAATCCAGCTTGAACATCTGAAGTTCATGGTTCAAGTACTGTTGAAGCCTGGCTTGGAGAATTTTGAGCATTACTTTGCTAGTGTGAGATGAGTGTAATTGTGTGGTAGTTTGAACATTCTTTGGCATTGCCTTTCTTTGGGATTGGAATGAAAATTGACCTTTTCCAGATTCCCTGAAATTTTTAATTTCCAAACAGAAGCCACTCACTGTTTCACATACATTTTTATCTACCTCATACTTCCCTTTCCCTCTGCCTTCCCACCTCTCCTCCTATTGTGTATCACTGTGAACTCAAACCCTCTTATATCTTTGAAGGCTTACCTTAGCCATGTTTGCAGTAAATCACAAAAATACAAGGATGACTTGTGGATCAAACAAAACTCAGTTTATTAGACCTCCATAGTAAGAAAAAAAGTACTATCTTGACTGTTAAGTGTTTAAGAATGTGAGATCAGAGGAGGATGTTTATAGGGTTTGGGGTGTTAAACACAAAAGCCATCAATAAATTAAGGAGACAGTTTTATTTAGGCATTGCATATGGATAACTGTTATTAACAAAGAATGTGTCAAAGAAGAAGGCAAAAACCTGAGGTTTTTATAGAGGCAAATGAAAAGAGAATCATGATGAATTCAGGGAATTCATAGTTCAACTCACATCCATACAGGACTACTGGAAAAACCATAGCTTTGACTAGATGAAACGTTGTTGACAAAGTAATGCCTCTGCTTTTTAATATGCTGTCTAGGGTTGTCGTAGCTTTTCTTCCAAGGAGCAAGCGTCTTTTAATTTCATGGCTGCAGTCACCATTTGCAGTGATTTTGGAGCCAAAGAAAGTAAAGTCTCTCACTCTTTCCATTGTTTCCCCATCTATTTTCAATAAAGTGATGGGAACAGATGTCATGATCTTCATTCTTTGAATGTCAAGTTAAGCCAACATTTTCACTCTCCTCTGTCACTTTCATCAAGAGGCTCTAAAGTTCTTCTTCACTTTCTGCCACAAGGGTGGTGTCATCTGCATATCTGAGATTATTGATATTTCTTGCAGCAATCTTGATTCCAGCTTGTGCTTCACTAAGCTGAGCATTTCACATGATGTACTTTGGATAAATTAAATAAGCAGGGTGACAATATACAGCCTTGACATACTCCTTTCCTTATTTGGAACCAATCTGTTTTTCCATGTCTGGTTCTAACTGTTGCTTCTTGACCTGCAATAGATTTCTCAGGAGGCAGGTCAGGTAGTCTGGTATTCCCATCTCTTAAAATTTTTCTAGAGTCTCTTGTGATCCACACAGTCAAAATCTTTGGCAAAGTCAATAAAGCAGAAGTAGATTTTTTCTGCAAAAAAGCCTGGCTTAGGAATTTTGAGCATTACTTTGCTAGTGTGAGATGAGTGTAATTGTGTGGTAGTTTGAACATCTTTGGCATTGCCTTTCTTTGCAATTGGAATGAAAATTGACCTTTTCTAGTCCTGTAGCCACTGCTGGGTTTTCCAAATTTGCTGGCATATTGAGTGCAGCACTTCACAGCAACATGTTTTAGGATTTGAAATAGCTCAACTGGAATTTCATTACCTCCACTAGCTTTGTTTATAGCAAAAGTCCAGAATTAAAAGGATATCCTCTAATCAAGTCCAATGATAAGAACAGTCCTAGAGTAGCCATTCACTGGTAGTACTGGTCAAGTTAAAGTATTAGATTTGTACCCAGGTTGTTACATATTTAGTAGTGATGGCAAATTTCTTAAAATTTCAGATACCTAAAAGTGAAGACATTTCATTCTTGTCAAGACATGAATGATTTCCACAGTTTCTATGTTTGCTTTTCCTATTATATTTTTCTTATGTTATTCCACATTGTTGCTAGTGTTTGAAGATACTTTCCAGCTTGAATAATTTTGTTGCTTCTTTGTTGTTTAATAAGAGATAAACTGCTAAAAGCATTGAATCTGGCATGCAAAGCATTCTCTGTTAATGTAATGTTAAACATTTATTGTCATGCTGTCCTGATGCCAGCAAGCCTCAGTTTGTATTTTAACGTGTGTTTTGCATTCTAGGGCTTGTTAGTTTAATAAAAGTTGAACCAAGCTATTCAATGCCAACTTATACAAACAAGAATGTTAGCGTTCTGAATACATCAGAATTCTGATAGATATGGACATAAAAGATTTACCTCTTTGGTATTAAGCGTAATTATTTAGTTGTTGCATTTTCAAACCTTATTTTATGTATTAACTCTAACATTATGTATTTACTGGTGAATTTAACAAAATCTGTGCCATGCACCTTCTTTTTTTTTTTTCAGTTATACATTAAGGTTTATTACAATTTCATTTCCGTAAGATGTTCCACTGGGTGCTAAATAAAGATATTTGTGAAATATTCTTGTCATATTTGTTGATTATGACTCATCTTTGGGCATTAGTGTCATTCCTTGGAACTGGAGGCAAAGAACTGAGAGTGTCTGCACAAAAATATGGCTATGGCCTGGAAGAACCACAGTGTTATGGCAATAAATAAATGTGTCAGAACTTGGACCCCATCCACATTCTAGAGTTTTACTGACACCAAAAATTTTCACCAAACTGGGATATTGCTTTGTGAAGGAATATAATGCTTTTGATAGACTGAAGCCTGACAGCCAGGTCAGTTCAGTTCAGTTGCTCAGTTGCGTCTGACTCTTTGTAACCCCGTGGACTGCAGCAGGCCATGCTTTCCTATCCATCCCAACTCCCTGTACAGAGCAATTTCTGCTGCACAGGATACAAACAAAAATAACACAAGCCTCTGCACTCAAGTGGATGGTACTTTGGTAAGGCAGATTAAGAAAAGAAAGTGAAAGTGAAAGTCACTCAGTTGTGTCTGACTGTTTGCAACCCCATGGTCTATACAGTCCATGGAATTCTCCAGGCCAGAATACTGGAGTCAGTAGCCTGTCCCTTCGCCTCTGCACTCAAGTGGATGGTACTTTGGTAAGGCAGATTAAGAAAAGAAAGTGAAAGTGAAAGTCACTCAGTTGTGTCTGACTGTTTGCAGCCCCATGGTCTATACAGTCCATGGAATTCTCCAGGCCAGAATACTGGAGTCAGTAGCCTGTCCCTTCTCCAGGGGATCTTCCCAAGCCAGGAATTGAACCCTGGAGAAGGAAATGGCAACCCACTCCAGTACTCTCACCTGGAAAATTCCATGGACTGAGAGGCTCCTCAGAGCCTGGTAGGCTACAGTCCATGGGGTCGCAAAGAGTCGGACAGGACTGAGCGACTTCACTTCACTTCACCTCACTTATAGGTATTAAATCTATTCCTGAAATTATTTTTAGCATTGTAAATATTCCATGTGTATGCTATTTCTGTCTATGAATTTCTTATACATTTGTCCTTATACAGTTTAATTGTTCCCTATGACCCTTATCTAATTTGTCTTAATAGCAGTAAGTTCCTTTTCTGCTTTCAGTGACAGTACAGTTCTTTGGAGAGAATCAGAGAATATGAATTTGAAATCTCTAATGCACTATTAGCCATAATACGTAGAACATTTGATTTCTCATTCTTCTTGTAAACTAATATTCATAATTAGAGCTAATTATCTTTTCATACATTTATTGAATATCTATTTCATGTTAAGTGTTGACAATATAGAGACAGTCCTCAAAGAACTTAAATTTTCAAGACTTAAAGATTGTAAATTATTGTAACATTCAATAGAGATAATAACGAGCACATTTTGAGAAATGGATGGTGCTAAATAAGCGATTGTCCTTATTTTCTGATTAATATAGGAAAACTAACAGGCTCTTTAACGTTTTTGAACTCGTGAATACTTGGCGTATAATTTAAAGAAATCCATTGATTACTATTACCCCATGAATCATCCTTTTTCTCTCCTGCTGTCTTCTAAGACGTGTAATGATTTCTCTGGGAAGTTATTGGTGGCTCAGACGATAAAGCGTCTCTCTGCAATGCGGGAGACCTGGGTTCCATCCCTGGGTCGGGAAGATCCGCTGGAGAAGGAAATGGCAATCCACTCCAGTGCTATTGCCTGGAAAATCCCATGGACAGAGAAGCCTGATAGGTTACAGTCCATGGGGTCGCAAAGAGTTGGACACGACTGAGCGACTTCACTTCACTTCAAAGTTTGATATGAAGCTTTGTGAACCACTAGGATCCATTTGAAGCTCTAAATTATGTCTCTTTGTGTGACAGAGATATGGATTTTTTTTTCATGAGAGAAATTACATATCAGGTATTTGATTTTACTTTTGTTAACAATAACAATTATAACAGCTTACATTTGGGGCTTCCTGGGTGGCGCTAGTGATAAAGAACCTGCCTGCCAATGCAGGAGATGAAAGAGAAGGGAGTTCAGTCCCTGGGTCAGGAAGATCCCATGGAGAAGGACATGGCAACCTGCTCCGATATTCTTTCTTGCTGGAAAATCCCATGGACAGAGGAGGCTGGCGAGCTACAGTCCATGGGGTCGCAAAGAGTCAGATAACACTGAAGCAACTTAGCATGCATTTTTTTTTATTGATATGCATTATAAATTATCTTCTCATGATGCATTTTAATCTTGAAATTAATGCTAGGAAATATTTTTATTAATCTCATGTAGTGATCAAGAAAGATATAGTTAAAGCACTCCACCCAAAGATGCAGAGCTGGCAAAGACAGAGGAAGTTTTAATTGGAAAAAAAACTTTTAAGAACACTCCCAAATAACCTAAACACAACCCTCTTGCCAAAATTAAATGTAATTTTCTTTCAGTGGAACATCATGTCCTATATGCATTCCTTAGAGTAAATGAGATTGGGACTTTTTTTAACATGCTTCTAATAGGTTTTGAAATTTTAGAAATGTCATCTGTAAAGAAAATTTTACTTTACACTTTTGAGTTTTCCTAGGTAAATTATATTTGCTTCTATATAAATAGCTGATACAAATTAGAGCATAGCTTCTTTTTGATACAGTATAGCTATCTATTTTTCCCATGTTAGATAATATTTATTTTACACAGCTAGTATGTCTTATTTGAAGAAGGTTTTATGGTAGAACACATTTGATTTTTATTAAGTCTTTGACAAATGATTGTAACTCTGTATCATCTAAATATATCCCAGCATTTTTAACTTCCCTCTTCCATTATAATGTAGATTTCTCTTTTGATTACTCTTTGTCTTCAATCTTCCTCCCAAATGGGACTTATTTTTCCAGTTGAATTCATCAGTAATACTTAAAGGTATAAATCATTAAATAACAAAGTTTCCTGTTAGCCACAGCAGTCTGTTTAATACTATATTTCCCACAGCTATGGGGTCTATGTCAGTGACTTAAAACTGGAAGAAACTTATCAGCTTTAAAAGGTTTAATTAAAAGTATAATAGGATGGACACTTTTAAGTCTACCTGTACTATTCCTCTTCTTTCCCTCTGGAGATTTTGAAAAGCTTCCCTTTGCCTAATGAGTTCTTGTTACTAATAAATATATTGGAGTTTGAAAATTAGTTGAGAATTACTGGTCTGGACCTAAGGCGCTCTTGCATTTGGAGCCTTGAAAATCCATCAGACAGGCCTAAATTGTTTCTATAAGAGCAGTTTCCCACTTTGACAGGGTAGTTCTGAGTAATTAAAGCAACTCTGGGGATTTCTGTTCCATTTTAATCTAGGTTGAGACTGAGCCAGTTCTCCCTGTTCATATACCATTTTAGAGACTGAGATATACTCTGAACAGTGCAGGTAATGTTTTAAGCAATTGAAATGTCTTCTTTTAAGCAATTTAAAATTCATATTTGTAAAATAAATAATTTTTCTCTCATTTATTTATTTTTTAAATAGATTTATTTAATTGGAGGTTAATTACCATACATTATTGTATTGGTTTTGCCATACATCAACATGTATCTGCCACAGGTATACACATGTTCCCCATCCTGAACTCCTCTCCCTCCTCCCTCCCTATATCATCCCTCTGGGTCATCCCAGTGCACCAGCCCCAAGTATCCAGTATCATGCATTGAACCTGGGCTGGCGACTCGTTTCATACATGATATTATATATGTTTCAATGCCATTCTCCCAAATCATCCCACCCTCTCTCTTTCCCACAGAGTCCAAAAGACTGTTCTATACATCTGTGTCTCTTTTGCTGTCTCGCATACAGGGTTATCATTATCATCTTTCTAAATTCCATATATATGCATTAGTATACTGTATTGGTGTTTTTCTTAAATGGAAGCAATAATAATGGAGCTACCAAGCCCATGATAAAATACTTTATACTGATAAAAATATTTTGTGCATTATATAACATTGGATAATTTTCCCCAAATTATATTCTCTTTTGATATAATTATTTAAAGGTAATATCACCAATATGGATTTAAATCCAAGTCTTCTTTTGATTTTATCATGCTATGAGCTTTTGACAGAGGGCAGGTCAACAAATAGCTCTTGACAATTTAGGCAGAATGGCCAGAACCATACTGTCAACATGATCTTGCAAAAGTATTCAGGAGGCTCTGCAAACATTTAGTATAAACTCAGTCTATAGTAACTGATTTGACTGGATATAAAAAGGCAAATAGAAATTGCCTTTAGGAAAAAAAGAGAAATGGGGAAGAGGGGCACCAGTTTTCTATTTCAAAATATATGGAAGTAGGTAGATTCTAAGACAAAATAAATAATGGTTTGGCTAGATGTGCCTAAACATGAAAGCAAATAGTATATGTTCATTGCTTATATAACCTGTCTATGGCAGTGAATATAACTAAGCTTTTTTATACTGATAAAATAAATCTTGAAGCTATTTATTGATACTCTAATTCTTTATGACAGGAAAATATGATTATAGGCCCTATATTGGACCAGTTTAGGACAGATCTTTATTATGTTCTTAATCTTCTTGGACAGAGTAGATTGCTCTGATCTCAGAAACATATTTGGGATAAACAATAAGGGCAAAGAACAAGAATCTCTAGTTATGAGTGGTTATTAATTTAGGATCTCTGGAGCAGAAACTTCAAATAAGGCAGCAAATACAGAAACATTCTGTTAAGCCTAACTTTCTGGGTACGTGCCATTCTAGGGGAAGCTGGCACATTTCTAAAAAATTTGACTGGTGCCGCTTCCTTTGGAAGAAACACAAGCACTGGATTGGTTTAATAGCAATGGCTTTTCAAAACAGAGGAGAGTTGATAGTAAAGAATTCTAGGCTTTCCTCAAATGGATTTTTTGGTGGAGGTTTCATTTGAAATAATTAGGAATTGAATCTGAAAAAAAAAATTTTGGATTTAGAATCCATTTGGAGAGATATTGTATGTTTATGTATGTTTGTGTGTGTTCTTGTTATTTAACGGCAGATGTGGTGAGATGGTGGTGAATTTTGCTTAACTGTGGGCAATACTTGGAAGTTTAATGATCTGAACCAGGCAACTCAGAAAAAGTGCTGATGATGAGTTTCTTCATCTAGGGATGAGAGAGATGCTTAGGAGTAATTGTCCGGGATCAGGGACAACGAGGTCGCAGCAACCTAGGATTTCACAGGAGTGTCAGTGTTGTAGTGTAAGGAGGACTTAGCCTAAGTAAGAACAGCAACTAGAAATATACTGTCTTCTGTAATTCCTGGTCAGATCCCTTATTTATGGTTAATTGGAGATATAAAAGTGACAACATTTTCTGGCTTTGTATTTTTTCTTTAACAATTTGTAGTCTTTAAATCTTTACTCATACAATTAAGGGTCTCATTGAAATTGGGAAGCATTATCTATCTTCGTGAATTATCTCCTGTACCACTACTGTACATATGACAAAATCTGTATAGGATGGTATTCTTTTCCTAGATGTACCCTAGTGTACTAATTCTGTTTTGTGGTAAATTTGGGATTCTTATGGCCATATATTGTTATCTAGTGATTTTCATGGTATCCTTTATTGGCTTAAAAGTATATGTCTATATAAACAGTGCAAAGTTTTTCAACTATATAAAAACAGTTCTATACAATATATATTAGAATAATACAGTTTATAACCAAACTTTTTGTATGTGTAATGCGAAAGCAAGCATTAGAATGATGGTTAAGAAAATTTTGTTAGGTAGAAATATGAAGTTCATTGGAATGCAACAGGGTAAAACTGTTGTCATTCCTTTCTTTGAAGTTTCTAGAAGAACAATATACTCACTAGTGCATGATTTCTTCATATTTGCTCCTTTCTTCTCTCTTCAATAAAGCCTCTAGTGAAAAAGAAAATAGAGTATTAAATTGTACATGCAAATTTTCAGTAGTTTGCAAATTGCTAGGGGCAATTCTGCCTGTTAAATTACTTTATTCCCACTACTGCTATTTTAAAATGTTGAACATTAATTTTATGTTGAAATACACAGCTACGCTTTCATATTACTCAGATTTACTATATTATGTACTTGTCAAAATCTGCATGTCTTTTTTATAAGTTGTTAAAGAAATGTTCTATTAATGTGTGCTCTCACCGTACAGTCTTATTGTGCTATGTTAGCAGCTAAATATTAATAAAAGTATAATAAGATATGAAGTATGCATTACACAATATATTAAAATTTCCTCTTTTTTCCACTTTATTGATTTAGAAACATACACTGATGAACATAACGCATTGTATCATTTTTCACAGGTGAGGATTCAAATACATACTAATGATATTTCTGAAATTCCTGGAATTAATTGCATGATTCAGTGGGGAATATGGTTCAATATAATGTTATTTAATTTTAAATAGGTGCACTTTAAAATATATGGGCTAGTGACAAATTGGTTTTATTTATTATATATTTTATCATTATTTAAAGTTTTATGATCTGAATCAAATGGCACAAAATTAAATCTACTCTTAAAGATGTAAGCTTTCCTTTTACTTTCTTGCTTTTCAAAGCATTCAATGTATGGCATGACATGTTGGCAGCTTATGAAATATCCAGATTTATGTCTGAATAATTACCTCCCATTTACACTTATAATTCAGTTTGTATTTGCTAAGGTTATTGAGGCCCCAGAAAGTAAATAGAAATATCAAAATCATTGTTATTTAATGTAGTAGATGCTGAATAAATGTGCTAAAATCCTAAAAAGAATCTAATAAATTCTGGATATATCCCGACCAATTACGTACCGGTTGGGGCTTTCAAACTTCCAAAATGAATGTATATATAAGAATCTGAAGAGTAGAAATTTCCTTGCAATCCTGTATTATCTTGGCTCTAGGCCAAATGATTGAAATTAGGGTATTTTAGTTAGGATGTCCTACAAAAGCAAGTCATGAAGGATGAAAACATTTTAAAGTTCCTTGAAAAAAAGTTTCTCTCCAATGTTTCTGAAATCCTTTTTACTTTCCTTGAGTTCCAGATCCTTCTATCTGACCTTGAGTTGTGGCTTCTCCATGAAATCCTCCCAAACAGCTATCTCCCTCATGTATCTTTTCTTTCTTTGTGTAGCTACTGTACTTACGTAGAGAACCATATAGCTTATTTCCTAATGCCTTCCCTGATAGTTCAGTTAGTAAGGAATCTGTCTGAATGCAGGAGACCCTGGTTTGATTCCTGTATCTGGAACATCCCCTGGAGAAGGGATAGGTACCCACTCCAGTATTCTTGGGCTTCCCCTGTGGTTCAGCTGGCAAAGAATCGCCCTGAAATGCATGATATCTGGGTTTGTTTCCAGGGTTGGGACGATCCCCTGGAGAAAGGAAAGGGTACCTACTCCAATATTTTTGGGCTTCCCTTGTGGCTCAGCTGCTAAAGAATCTGCCTGCAATGCGAGAGACCTGGGTTCGATCCCTGGGTTGGGAAGGGAAAGGCTACCCACTCCAGTATTCTGGCCTGGACAATTCCGTGGACTGTATAATCCATGGGGTCGCAAAGAGTCAGACATGACTGAGCGACTTTCACTTTAAGGTTTTTGTAAATGTTTGGCATTTTAAAATTTTACTTGCATCAAAAAGCAAAACTCTAAAATATGATTCATTTCCTTGGGAACTCTTTATGTTTTAATGAGAGAAGTTGTTCCCTCGTGGTAATGGTTACCTGATATTATAGCTGAAAAATTAGGCTCATTCTGTAATCATATAAGGATTTTGTATAATCCTCTTTAAATATATCTAATTTTTCTTTTCAAGAATGTTTCTATTTAAAAAAATTAGTATCAACTGATCCATTTGTAGGAGATGGGAAATAAGCTTTTCTTCTACTCTTTCTTTTACTACCTCACTCCCAGTGAGGTCCCAGGTTCCTCACTGGGACCGTGCAAATTAGACTGAACAAAAGTCAGATTAACAAGAGAAATACAAACAAAATTTATTAATGTGTGCATTGTACATACACCGGAGAGAACTTAGTGATGAGTAACTCAAAGGAGTGGTTAGGATTTGCGCTTATACAGCATCTTTACAGAGGACAATGAATTTGTACAAAAGTGGCAAGACAAACGAAAGGAGTTTTAGACTTTCAAGGATGGAAAATTGGAGAGGAAAATATACCGCAGAAAAGAATGGAAGAGTTTTCTTCTTTGATTTTTATTTTTTAAGTTGTTCTGTGTCAGACAAGGAAATGCATCACTATTTAACTCCATGTATTTGAAACAAAAATCCTAACTTCATTGACAAAGTGACCCTCTTAGCAATTTATCTATCCCCTACAGTGTTCAGTTATCATAAAAGAATCTTGTAGCTAGTAGTATCTATAGTTGAAGAACCCTGTCTCTCTTTCAGATACCAGTGTGCATATTATTACATTATTTGCTAACCTCTCTTTGCAATTCTTTGTGATTACTTACTGGCATACATCTTGTAAATGACACTGAGAGATGAAAACTAATAATTCTTAATATTATTTGAAAGAGGAGTACCTCGTTGCCTAATTTTTAGTGTCATGCTAGGTTTATAGTCTCTGAGCTCCAGGATGGTTAATGGCAAATTTTACTTTCTCTTTAATGTTTGAGATCTGAACTGAATTGACTTAAGTAAATTTTTTAAGTTTTTTTTTTTTTTTTTAATCTTTTAACTTCTGAGTAGTAATCCTTAAGAAAAGTTGTCCTGATGCAACTGAGACCAATGGCAAGGGACATCAGAGCTAAGGGCACAGGCTCAGGTTAGCAGTCACCTTGCCGTTTATTAACATGATCAAAACAGAGCAGCATAAGTGTAGGTAGTGACAAAAGCTTATTTCCTGCTTCCTCCTTAACACGGTTCAGTTCAGTTCAGTTGCTCAGTCGTGTCCGACTCTTTGCGACCCCATGAATCGCAGCACGCCGGGCCTCCCTGTCCATCACCAACTCCCGGAGTTCACTCAGACTCACGTCCATTGAGTCCGTGATGCCATCCAGCCATCTCATCCTTGGTCGTCCCCTTCTCCTCCTGCCCCCAATCCCTCCCAGCATCAGGGTCTTCTCCAATGAGTCAACTCTTCGCATGAGGTGGCCAAAGTACTGGAGCTTCAGTTTTAGCATCATTCCTTCCAAAGAAATCCCAGGGTTGATCTCCTTCAGAATGGACTGGTTGGATCTCCTTGCAGTCCAAGGGACTCTCAAGAGTCTTCTTCAACACCGCAGTTCAAAAGCATCAATCTTCTGCGCTCAGCCTTCTTCACAGTCCAACTCTCATATCCATACATGACCACAGGAAAAACCATAGCCTTGACTAGAGGGACCTTAGTCAGCAAAGTAATGTCTCTGCTTTTGAATATACTATCTAGGTTGGTCATAACTTTTCTTCCATGGAGTAAGCGTCTTTTAATTTCATGGCTGCAGTCACCATCTGCAGTGATTTTGGAGCTCAGAAAAATAAAGTCTGACACTGTTTCTACTGTTTCCCCATCTATTTCCCATGAAGTGATGGGACCAGATGCCATGATCTTCGTTTTCTGAATGTTGAGCTTTAAACCAACTTTTTCACTCTCCTCTTTCACTTTCAACAAGATGCTACATATTTCCCAATATGCAATTGGAGGTCAGTGGAGAAATAACTCCAGACAGAATGAAGGGAGAGAGCCAAAGCAAAAACAATACCCAGTTATGGATGGGACTGGTGATAGAAGCAAGATCCGATGCTGTAAAGAGCAGTATTGCATAGGAACCTGGAATGTCAGGTCCATGAATCAAGGCAAATTGGAAGTGGTCAAACAAGAGATGGCAAGGGTGAACGTCGACATTCTAGGAATCAGCGAACTAAAATGGACTGGAATGGGTGAATTTAACTCAGATGAGTATTATATCTACTACTGTGGGCAGGAATCCCTCAGAAGAAATGGAGTAGCCATCATGGTCAACAAAAGAGTCCAAAATGCAGTACTTGGATGCAATCTCAAAAACGACAGAATGATCTCTGTTCGTCTCCAAGGCAAACCATTCAATATCACAATTATCCAAATCTATGCCCCAACCAGTAATGCTGAAGAAGATGAAGTTGAATGGTTTTCTGAAGACCTACAAGACCTTTTAGAACTAACACCCAAAAAAGATGTCCTTTTCATTATAGGGGACTGGAATGCAAAAGTAGGAAGTCAAGAAACACCTGGAGTAACAGGCAAATTTGGCCTTGAAATGCGGAATGAAGCAGGGCAAAGACTAATAGAGTTTTGCCAAGAAATGCGCTGGTCATAGCAAACACCCTCTTCCAACAACAGAAGAGAAGACTCTACACATGGACATCACCAGATGGTCAACACCTCCTTAACACACATTCACCAGAAAGCCCAAAAATTTTGATTAGGGCAAAACATTCTGAAGCTGCCCCTGGGAAGAAAAAAAAAAAAAAGAAGAAAACGAATAAAAATATTTTGACAAGTCATGAAGAAAGAGAAAAAAAATAACAAACCAACCTGTAATAGGAATTGATTTCTACTAGAGTCTTTATTACTTATTACTTGTATAATTCTTGGCAACTGCTTACTTCTTTGTATATCAATATATTCATCAGATAGTTCTAATTCCCTAACTACCTCAAAAGGGTATGAAAATATATGAAGAGCATATGGGTCAAAATCTTGTATAAAGTATAAAGCCCTTAAAGAATAAGATAATATACTTTTAAAACTTACCTCTCAGAAACAATACTTTAAAAAAAACAAAAAGATATTCTTTCAATTTCAAATGTTAGAAACTGTACTGCAGGTAGAAGGCTGTCAATTTCGTTATGAAATTATTTTATTCAGTTAGTCCGTTTGAAAGTTGTATCATTTCACTGAATGCCAAACATATAATCAAAAAGGAAAAAAAAAGGTAAACTCTGGACTCTGGGAAGTAAAGTTTATTATTTTTGATCAACATTTTGTTCCTCTGAACTTTAAGAAATATCTTGTAAACTTTTTTCATATTAAAAAAATTCTGCTTTCATAATAGTAGTAATGTATTTTAATTCTTAAATCTCTTATCCCACACTTCCCATCTATGCACAGGTTCCTGTTTTTTCTTTCAAACAGGAGCCAAGGTTGAATACTTTTATTTTTATAATTGAAATATAGTGATTTTAAGACATTGTGGTAGTTTTAGCTGTGCAGTAAAGTGATTCAGATACATATACAAACATACACACACATATATACCTACATAAATTCTTTTTAGATTCTTTTTCATATTAAATGTAGTTCACTATACTATACAGTAGGTTGTGTTGGTTATCTGTTTTATATATTAGTGGTGTGCATCTGTTAATTCCAGACTCCTAACATTGCCCTCTCCTCCCTTTCCCCTTTGTTAATCATAAATTGATTTTCTGTGTCTATAATATCTTACGATATTTGTCTTTCTTCAGGTTTTTTTACATAGTATGATAATCTCTTGGTCCATCCATGCTGCAAATAATTTCATTTTTTTGGCTGAGTAATAGTATGATCACTCACCTAGAGCCAAACATCCTGGAATGTGAAGTCAAGTGGGTCTCAGAAAGCATCACTATGTGCAAAGCTAGTGGAGATGATGGAATTCCAGTTGAGCTATTCCAAATCCTAAAAGATGATGCTGTGAAAGTGTTGCACTCAATATGCCAGCAAATTTGGAAAACTCAACAGTGGCCACAGGACTGGAAAAGGTGTCTTCATTCCAATACCAAAGAAAGGCAATGCCAAAGAATGCTCAAACTACCACACAATCGCACTCATCTCACACGCTAGTAAAGTAATGCTCAAAATTCTCCAAGCCAGGCTTCAGCAATACGTGAACTGTGAACTTCCAGATTTTCAAGCTGGTTTTAGAAAAGGCAGAAGAACCAGAGATCAAATTGCCAACATCCGCTGGATCATGGAAAAAGCAAGAGAATTCCAGAAAAACATCTATCTCTGCTTTATTGACTATGCCAAAGCCTTTGACTGTGCAGATCACAAAAAAATATGGAAAACTTTTGAAAGAGATGGGAATATCAGACCACTTGACCTGCCTCTTGACAAACATATATGCAAGTCAGGATGCAACAGTTAGAACTGGACATGGAACAACAGACTGGTTTCAAATAGGAAAATGAGTACATCAAGGCTGTATATTGTCACCCTATTTAATTTATATGCACTGTACATCATGAGAAACGCTGGGCTGGAAGAAGCACAAGCTGGAATCAAGATTGCTGGAGAAATAGCAATAACCTCAGATATGCAGATGACACCACCGTTATGGCAGAAAGTGAAGAAGAACTCAAAAGCTCTTGATGAAAGTGAAAGAAGAGAGTGAAGAAGTTGGCTTAAAGCTCAACATTCAGAAAACGAAGATCTTGGCATCTGGTCCCATCACTTCATGGGAAATAGATGGGGAAATAGTATCAGACTTTATTTTGGAGGGCTCCAAAATCACTGCAGATGGTGACTGCAGCCATGGAATTAAAAGACGCTTACTCCTTGGAAGAAAAGTTATGACCAACCTAGATAGTATATTCAAAAGCAGAGACATTACTTTGCCAACTAAGGTCCGTCTAGTCAAGGCTATGGTTTTTCCTGTGGTCATGTATGGATGTGAGAGTTGGACTGTGAAGAAGGCTGAGCGCAGAAGAATTGATGCTTTTGAACTGTGGTGTTGGAGAAGACTCTTGAGAGTCCCTTGGACTGCAAGGAGATCCAACCAGTCCATTCTAAAGGAGATCAGCCCTGGGTTTTCCTTGGAAGGAATGATGCTAAAGCTTAAACTCCAGTACTTTGGCTAACTCATGCGAAGAGTTGACTCATTGGAAAAGATTCTGATGCTGGGAGGGATTCGGGGCAGGAGGAGAAGGGGACAACAGAGGATGAGATGGCTGGATGGCATCGCCAACTCGATGGACTTGAGTTTGAGTGAACTCCAAGAATTGGTGAAGGACAGGGAGGCCTGGCGTGCTGCGATTCATGGGGTCGCAAAGAGTCGGACAAAACTAAGTGACTGAACTGAGCTGAACTGAATATTCAATTGCATATATATATGTGTGTATACATATTGCATTTATATACGCATGTATATGTTTTTATACATATATATAGAGAGACACTTGGGCTGCTTCTATGTCTTAGCTATTGTAAGTAGTATTGCTATGAACATTGAGGTCTATGCATTTGTTTCTTGAGCCCCACCTCATACCTACTGATTCATAAGTGTGGCAGTGGGGCCCACCGATCCATGTTGTAGCAAGCTCTCCAGGTGATCTCTTGCTTGCTAAAACTGGAGAGGCACTAGGTTACATTTAAGGGAAAAAAGAAGAGTATAGTACAGAGTAAGCTAAAAATTTGATGTGAACAACTGGATGAATATTGGAACCATATTTGAAGATATGGAACACTGGGGAAAGAGCTAATTTGAGAGGAAATCAAGTAGTCTTTTTTCTTTGATATATTATTATTAAAATTTTAATTATATAGTGAGATACACTACACACAATATTTAGCATATTAATTATTTTAGTTGTATAGTTCAGTAGTGTTGAGTATATTCATATTGTTGTGCAACCAGTCTCCACAGCTTTTTACCCTGCAAAACTGAAATTCTGTACCCATTAAACAACACCCCAATTTCCCCCTCCCCCTAGTCCCTGGCAACCACTGTTCTATTTTTGGTCTCTGTGAATTTGACTACCCTAGATCCTTCATTGTATTAATCTGGCTGTTCAGCTATAAACAAAATACTGTATACTAAGTGGTTTAAACAACACATATTTACTTCTCACTGTTCTAGAAACTGAAATGTCCAAGGTCAAGGTGCTGGTTCCTGGTGAAATCGCTCTTTCTATCTTGCAGATAGCTACCTTCTTGCTGTGTCTTCCTATGGTGGGGAAAGTTCTGGTGTCTCTCTTCTCTTAAGGTCACCAAGTCCATTAGGGCCCCACCCTTATGACCTCTTTTAACCTTTTGTCATTCCATACTGGCCCTATCTCTAAATACAGTCATATTTGGGGTTAGGGTTTCAGCATGTGTTTGAGGGGACAATATAGTCCATAGTGCTCATGTAAGTGGAATCATAAAATATTTGTCCATTTGTGACTAGCTTGTTTCATTTAGCATAATGTAGAATTTAATCTTTGATGAGTTAAGTTTGAAGTACCTATTGTACATCCAAATGGGATGTCAAGGTTACAGATGGCAGGAGGGCATGCTAAATAGTTATTTGTGTGCTTTTGGTGGCTCAGAGGTTAAAGCGTCTGCCTTCAATGCGGGAGACCCAGGTTCGATCCCTGGGTCGGGAAGATCCCCTGGAGAAGGAAATGGCAATCCACTCCAGTATTCTTGCTGGAGAATCTCATGGATAAGAGAAGCCTAGTACATTACAGTTCACGGGGTCGCAAAGAGTCGGACACGACTGAGCGACTTCACCTTTACCTACAAAATGTCAACTCCAAAACACTGTCTCCTATCTAGTCTCCATTTCTAAGTGCTTTTAGTTCCAGATGTGAGGAAGAGGGAGTTTTCAAGGTGAATTCTGAAAACTGACTTTTCTGAAACCACAGCATTGGGATTACAAAATTGAGAATTAAGTATTATGCATTCAAAGTATTTTTTCTTTCACAGACTTATCATGATCCAATTTATATTTTAATAAAAAGTATCACAAGTTTATGTAAGCCATAATCACAAGAACAATTTCTGTCATTATTTATTGTTAAGAATTATTCTTTAAGAAAATAATAGTTTTGTTAAGGGAAAAATTAAGAAAATTTAAAATGCTTAATAAAAAATACTTGATACTGAATGGAAAACTATGTAATAATATTTTATCATTTCTCAAATATAGATAATCATGTTTTACATAGCCTTACCTCAAGTAAAAAAGCCTTTAATTGTTTGAAATATCAAAAGAGGAATATACTTTATAATATTTAATATTTGTGAAACATTTCACATGGAAAAATTAAGCAATAAAAATCCTACTACATCACATGAACTAACTCATAAAATTAAAATAAATTAACTTGAATGGGGAAAAGAAAACAAATAATATGTAAAAAGCCTTCTTTTAAACCAAAGTCTCCTACAGTTCATTAGGAAAAAGTGAATTAAATAATCGTGAAAAGACTTAACTTTTTATATATAAGCAATCCACATCTTAGAAGGCCGGAGAAAGTACAGTTTTAAGTAGATTTGGTAGGGGAGACATTGCCAAAAATATAGGATATGTGGGCATTTGTCTATTACTTTAGTAGTGATGATAATTCATAATGGTAATACTTATATACCACGTACTTTTGATGGACTAGGTGCTGAGTGATTTGCATGCATTATTTAATGTACTCCTGTCAACCACTTTATATAATAACATATTCCTTTCTTACATTTGAGAAATTCAAAGCATCAGGAAGTTAAGTAACTGCTCTAAAGTCATATTGCTGAAAAGTCATACTTTAAAATGCAGTGTTTTTTAAAGGAGAATGCAAAATTGCCTCTCTACGTACAATGTATTTATGGGTCATGCTTTGATCATTCTTTAATATGTATCTCAAGTACCTACTCAACACAATGTACTTTGTGATATTACCACATACTTATTGATTTCCTTTAGGAGCTAATAGGATATATGGTTTACTTGAAAGCAAATTTTGCCCATCAAGGGATTAAAAGATAGACTATGCTGCAATGTAAGTGTGACTTATGGAATTACCTGAAGTCAGCTTCAAACTTTTTGCAGCATCTTTGGCATTCTGAGTCCAATAATTTTCAGGTCCAAACCTAGGCTAAGCCAGATGATGTTTGTGTAGCTCTTTTCTTTTCCCTTGTGGTTCTATCCCATTGGAAAAGGTTGATATGACAGGATTGACTTTATTTTTACTCATTTTACTGGGCTGATCAATATGGGATCAACAGATAGATGGATTAAACAAATTCTATGCCTTCAAGAAAACATGTAGAAGGGGCAGAAAAAAAATACAAAAAATAATTAAATTAAAACAGTGATATAAGACTTCCTGGTACATGCTGACCAAAACAATGGGTCTATGTATGGTGCAAAGAAAATTCACATATAGGGATGGGCCTGGGAGTGACAGTCATGGGGGGTGTCTGGGTGCCCTATACTCAGTGCTCCTTAGACACACAGTGGCTACTCTCTGATGGACTTATTCTAGCAAAAGCATCCCTAGGCTAGCAGATATTTTGGCCCAGGGCTTTAAGGTTATGCCATGATGTTGCCATCCTCAGTGTGAGACATAGTACTGCTGATGGTGTTCTTTCCTTTTCCTGATTTCTCACACTCAGCACTTCACTTGCTTGAAATGGTAATATGTGATGGTTTGCCACCCACATCCTTTTGCCCTCCTGCTTGCCAAGTCTGCATTTTTCAGTATTTCTCCCTGTGTCCTCCTAAAATTAAATGAATTACTGCTAAAAAAACCAGAAAGCACCCTCCTGACTTACAGCTGCCCCATAACCCTGGTCACAGAGAAGATTGCAAACTTTCTCCGGCTGTCTACTGAATGATGCTAAATATATGCCGAGTATTTCCAACTGTTTTCTTGCGTTTGGCTGTACTTTTTTTGAAATGTCAGATTTTTTTTTTTTGAGTAAAGTTGCTAAATTGTTTCATCTGTGGATAATTTTGTTTAATTTCATTAAAAATATTTGCAGCCTGAGACAGTTAATGTTGAATTGAAAACTGGTTAGGTTTTTCAGTTATTTTTTTTTAATGCCTGGCAACTGGAATATATCACTAAAATGCTGACATTGGATTATTTAAAACAGCATTGCCTGTAAGGCTAGGAGAAGCTATTTAAGACAAACCTCAAGAAGGCTGGTGAAATAATAGCTGAAGTTATGTTATGTCAGCCAATTCCTCAGCATAGAACAGCACTGTGAAGCCAGAATTGTTATCCTTCACTGTGACATAAAATCTATATTTTGATCCTTTTGGTCATTAATAGTCCTATAGAAATTGTACCCAAGAGGAGTGTGCTTTCATCCAGTGTGTTGGCCAAAGGTCAATTTGGATGGTTCTGCTTTACCTTTTCAATATGTGCACAGTTTCATTTAGATATAATCAGAGTACCATTTTTGAAAGAGCTCTGAGGTTGTCATTCTATATATAGTTTTTATTTCATGAAGAAATAGGCTTAGCTATTGCAGTGACCATCTGCAAACATATTACAGAAATTCCAAAGTGACTAAGGGGTCTATGGAGTCTTTTAATCTGATACTTTAAGTCACTGTTTCTCTTAAACTGAAAAGTGATTTTAATTTAGTTGGTTAGTCAACAGACCACCAGCATTTTATGTACAGATTCTGTACTCCTTCCTTATTGCCCTAGTTAAGCTGGAGGGAAAAGACACTGGATAAGAGATGGGAGTAAGTGAGGGAGAGAGGTAACATAAAACTAAGTTAGAAATCATTGGATGTTGTTCCATTTGCTATCCTTATGACTTTAGAGAATAGCAAAGATTTTAGTCCACAATATGGGATAATAATATTTATTTTACCCATTTCACAGGGTTCCACTATAATATGTCTGTTTATAAATGACAAGTCCTTCTGTAAATGTCTTTAACATATTTTGATCATTGTTTGATATATGTCTAGAAAATATAAACACACGCAAACCACATAAGCAAGAATTGTCCTTAAGGAAATCATAATTATTAAATGAATAAATTTTTTTCTGTTTTCCCTGCTGTCTATTGTCTCTCTTTTCTCTTCTAGTCTCCTCTTGGTTTTTAGAATGCCTACTTTGGTGACTCCCTACCCCATCAAAGGCCTCAAGTTTTTGTATCTATTCCCAAATCCTCCATATTTGAACCTTTTCTTTCCTATTAAACTGAAATGGCAGTTACTGTCATTTGTCTCCTCCCCAATGCCTCATACATTTTTGATAATCCTAAATTGACCTTCTTATATTAAATGTTTGCCAGCAATACAACTCTAAATATCCCATCTTTCTGGGCATGGACATTCTATAAAATGTTAACATTTTTGAAACTGTGAGCTGCCTGTTAACGGTTTCTTACTTCCCTATACTATTCAAGAAAATGTTTTAAAATGGATATTTCTTACAATCAAAGGAATCTTAGAATTGGGAACATAGAATATAAGTTCAGAGGGGATTTGGAACATGTAATTTGGGCAGGGGGGCAGATGATTAAATCACTGATTGAAAATTCAGAAGTTATAAATAGGTAGACAATGAAAAGTCTTTCTCCTAAGCCTGTTTCTTCCACCAGTACCTCTCCCCAGAGGCAAATATTATTTGTATACATAGTTGTCCCTCAGCATTTGCAGGGATTGGTTCCATGACAGCCTCCCCATCCTCATCCCATACCAAAATCTGAGGATGCTCAAATCCCTTGTATGAAATGGCAAAGTACATCCACAGGTACAGAGGGTCAGCTGAAATAGAGCTATACATACACTTCTTTAAATGTTTACTTTCAAAAATAAAACACAAATGACAATGACATATAATCTTCTTTTAATCTTTTATATTAAGAATATAAAATTTATCTTAGAGATTGTTTTCTCCATTTGCAAAAGTACCTTCATTTCCTCAAGGCAGCTTGTTTTTCCTTTAAATAAATCTAATATTTATTTGGGCTTCCCTGGTGGCTCAGAGATTAAAGCATCTGCCTGCAATGTGGGAGACATGGGTTCAATCTCTGGGTCAGGAAGATCCCCCGGAGAAGGCAATGGCAACCCACTCCAGTATTCTTGCCTGGAGAATCCCATGGATGGAGGAGCCTGGTGGGCTACAGTCTATGGGGTCGTAGAGTCAGACATATAAAATTTGTCTTAGTTTTTTCCTCAGAAATATATGAGGCACCAGAATTCCCACATCCTCTCCAATGCAATCTATAATCAAACTTGCCAAAGTTTTCTGTAAAGTAATTATAAAAGATACTTTATCTGTATTTTATACATAAAAGCCATTTATAATTATTTATTCCCATGACATGTGAGTTAATATTCATTGGCTAATTATTTTTTACTTTTCAGTCTTTTTTTCTTTATACATTACAGACATTAACCATTTGCCTGTAGAATAAATTGTAACTATTTTCCTTCTACATTTTCAATTATTCCTGTTTATGATAATTTTTGTCATGCAGAAAAGTTACAATTTTATGTAGTTGGACTAGTAAATCTTTTTTGTCTTTTGAGTTTGTCTTTTGTATTCTAATAAGATTATTAAAATTATCTTGTACTGTTTATGGTTCTACCTTTTTAGAGAACCATTCTACTTATGGTTCTAATTTATTGTTCTACTTCCCGGGTGCCTAAGATGGTAAAGCGTCTACCTGCAATGTGGGAGACTTGGGTTCGATCCCTGGGTCGGGAAGATCCCCTGGAGAAGGAAATGGCAACCTATTCCAGTACTCTTGCCTGGAAAATTCCATGGACAGAGAAGCCTTGTAGGCTACAGTCCAGGGATTGCAAAGAGCCAGACACAACTGAGTGACTTCACTCTTCACTCACTTTTATTGTTTAGATTGTTATATTTAAAAAATGGATTCATCTGGAATGTGTTGTGGTATAAGATAGCATAGAATAGATACTATTTTATTAATTGAGATTTTAAAAAATATATTTATTTGGCCACCTTGGGTAATCTTAGTTGTGACCCTCATGATCTTTTATCACAGTGCACAGACTCTCTAGTCATGTTGTGGGCTCAGTAGTTGTGACATGTGTGCTCCAGAGGGTGCAGACTTCAGTAGTTGAAGCACGCCAGCTTTCTAGTCATGGTCCACCAATTTATTTACTACAGGGACGTGGGATCTTAATTCCCCCAGAGATCGAACGCACATCCCCTGCATTGCAGGGCAGACTCTCAACCATTGGACCATGAGTGAAGTCTCCTATTGGCTGAGATCTTTATTTAAACCCAACAAAGTGGCTGAAGTGTTGATATCTTATAGTTTTAAAAATAACATACTTGTTCTTAGTGCATCAAAAAGCCTTAAATGGAGAGAAATAAAAGAGAAATAGGTCTTCTGTCTTATGTGTCTCTTGGTCAGGGAGCTGAAGTTGGTCAGGGAAGTGGAAGGAGAAAAGAAATAGAGTTTGGCATGGATGAGGATATAAGTTAGAAGTTACACTAAAAACAAGGACAAATGTCTTTATTCTTTTCCATTTGCACCTTTACAGAGTGATCTTTCAAACATTCATTATTTCATAAATATATTTTATTTATTTATTTTTTTAGAGTTTTTGTGTTTTTTTTTTACAATACTGTATTCATTTTGCTATACATTGACATGAATCAGCCACAAGTATACATGAACTCCCAATCCCGACCCCTGCCTCCCCCCTCCCGCCCCACACCCTCTCTCTGGATTATCCCCGTGCATCAGTCCCAAGCATCCTGCATCCTGCATCAAACCTGGACTGGCGATTCGTTTCACTTATGATATCACACATGTTACACTGCCACTCTGCCAACCCATCCACCCTCTCCCTCTCCCACAGAGTCCAAAAGGCCGTTCTATACATCTGTGTCTCTTTTGCTGTCTTGCGTACAGGTTTATCATTACCATCATTCTAAATTCCATATATATGTGTAAGTATACTGTATTGGTGTTTTTCTTTCTGGCTTACTTCACTCTGTATAATCGGCTCCAGCGTCATCCACCTCATTAGAACTGATTCAAATGTATTCTTTTTAATAGCTGAGTAATACTCCATTGTGTATATGTACCACAGCTTTCTTATCCATTCATCTGCTGATGGACATCTAGGTTGCTTCCATGTCCTGGCTATTATAAACAGTGCCGCAATGAACATTGGGGTACACGTGTCTCTTTCAATTCTGGTTTCCTTGGTGTGTATGCCCAGCAGTGGGATCGCTGGATCATAAGGCAGTTCTATTTGCAATTTTTTAAGGAATCTCCACACTGTTCTCCATAGTGGCTGTACTAATTTGCATTCCCACCAACAGTGTAAGAGGGTTCCCTTTTCTCCACACCCTCTCCAGCATTTATTGCTTGTTGACTTTTGGATCGCAGCCATTCTGACTGGTGTGAAATGGTACCTCATTGTGGTTTTGATTTGCATTTCTCTGATAATGAGTGATGTTGAGCATCTTTTCATGTGTTTGTTAGCCATTCGTATGTCTTCTTTGGAGAAATGTCTATTTAGTTCTTTGGCCCATTTTTTGATTGGGTCATTTATTTTTCTGGAGTTGAGCTGCATAAGCTGCTTGTATATTTTTGAGATTAGTTGTTTGTCAGTTGCTTCATTTGCTATTATTTTCTCCCATTCAGAAGGCTGTCTTTTCACCTTGCTTATAGTTTCCTTTGTTGTGCAGAAGCTTTTAATTTTAATTAGATCCCATTTGTTTATTTTTGCTTTTATTTCCAGTATTCTGGGAGGTGGATCATAGAGGATCCTGCTGTGATTTATGTCAGAGAGTGTTTTGCCTATGTTCTCCTCTAAGAGTTTTATAGTTTCTTGTCCTACGTTTAGATCTTTATCCATTTTGAGTTTATTTTTGTGTATGGTGTTAGAAAGTGATCTAATTTCATTCTTTTACAAGTGGTTGACCAGTTTTCCCAGCACCACTTGTTAAAAAGATTGTCTTTAATCCACTGTATATTCTTGCCTCCTTTGTCGAAGATAAGCTGTCCATAGGTGTGTGGATTTATCTCTGGGCTTTCTATTTTGTTCCATTGGTCTATATTTCTGTCTTTGTGCCAGTAGCATACTGTCTTGATGACTGTGGCTTTGTAGTAAAGCCTAAAGTCAGCCAGGTTGATTCCTCCAGTTCCATTCTTCTTTCTCAAAATGGCTTTGGCTATTCGAGGTTTTTTTGTGTTTCCATAAAAATTGGTTTGAATTATTTCAAATGTATGTAAAGTTATATTTTTCTACATTCAATAATAAGATTGTGGTTTAAAAATCTAACAGAATTAGAGTGTGTTTTTCAGTTTGCCAATTCTACTTGACTATACTAGAGAAATAGTAATCGTTCACCTTTTAAGGCTAAAAATACTTTATTAACACCATGGAAGTAGGTTTTAAAACCTTTGTAGAAACCTTGAGATATGGGAGATTTTCAAAGTTCCATTTTATGAGTTTAAAATTGCCATTTTAAAGTAAAAAGCTATTTTTCCCCTACTCAATTTAACATATTTAAAAGGCATGCCAATGTATCTATTGATTTTTTAAAAATAGGTTTGCCATCTTGAAAGTATATTTTATGTATAAAAAACTCAATATCAGATGCTGATGTTAAGAATAACTTAAGTGTCTAGTTTAAAATACTAAAGAAAGTTAGTAAACATAACTTCTTGTTTCCTCTCAAAGATTATCAGAGGAGTTCTGTAATTCATTATTAAGAATTACTTCCTAAATAGCAACTTAACATACTGGCATAAAAATACAAGCTAAATAAATAAAGAACACATGATACACACAATAGCTAAGCATTGAAGAGTTGCCACAGGTACAGTTTGTTACAATTATATCCTGTAATTGAATATGAATTAAAACAAAATCTTAGAATCCTAGGAGGAACAAATTTAAGGTTAATATATTAATGTTAATACATTAATGTTTATACTAATACATTAATATAAACATGATAGAGAGGAAAAAGCATTACATTTGGAGAGAGAAGACTTGAAATCAAATCCTGGTTCTGTTGATTTGTTGTTGTTTTTAGTCACTAAGGCATGTCTGACTCTTGCAACCCCAACTGCAACACACCAGTCTTCCCTGTCCTTCACTATCTCCCAGAGTTTGTGCAGTCATGTCTGTTGAGTCAGTGATACCATCCAACCATCTCATCCTCTGTTGATCCCTTTTCCTCCTACCTTCAATCTTTCCCAGTAACAGGATATTTTCCATTGAGTCAGCTCTCCATATCAGGTGGCCAAAGTGTTGGAGCTTCAGCTTCAGCATCAGTTCTTCCAATGAATATTCAGGGTTGATTTCCTTTAGAACTGATTGGTTTGATCTCCTTGGAATTCAAGGGACTCTCAGGAGTCTTCTCTAGCACCACTGTTCGAAAGCATCAATTCTTCAGTGTTCACCCTTCTTTTTATGTCCCAGCTCTCACATCTGTACATAACTACTGGAAAAACCATAGCTTTGACTCTATGGACCTTTGTCAGCAAAATGATGTCTTTGCTTTTTAATATGCTGTCTAGGTTTATCATAGCTTTCCTTCCAAGGGGCAAGTGTCTTTTAATTTTATGGCTGCAGTCATCATCCACAGTGATTTTGGAGCCCAAGATCTGTTGATTTGGAAGCCTCAGTTTTCTAATTTGTAAGATGAAACTGTTTTGCAAGGATATATCTCCCCTATGGAACAGTTTGAGAGGCTGGCAAGTCCTATATAGACTCATTCTCAGAAATAATATTATAAAATGCTTAGATTTAAATACACAGGATGACAAAAGAAACCAATTGTATCAAAGTGCAGTTAACTAAATATGAAAGTACACATTTTAGTATTATACAAACACTTAAAAATTAGGACACATTAAATATCAAAATTCAGCAAAGTATCTCAAACTTTCTTCTTTGAAAATTAGTGGTGAGCTTATACAGCACCTGAAATGTGAAATGAAAATGCCTGATTTCGTTTAGTTCACGAAGTCACAGATGATGCTAATACTATTGGTTTTATGGTATCATCACATTTGAATGAAATATTAAATTTCATTTAGAATTAAGTGAATATAAAAATGCTTTTTTTCTTTTCCATTAGTTTCATCGATCTAAATTCTTTCTGTGGAGCTCAGGATAATCACCTTGGGGCTTTAGGATTTTTAGATTCTTTCCAATTTCAAAATGTAGTCCTTTCTCAATGATTTCTCACCTGTTTATGTGTTCGCAATGCCTGGGATCATGTTTATAAATTTTGAAGTTAAAAAATAACAAAATTGTGTGAAACCACTTTCAATTGATCAAAAAACAACAAAATGTTCTTCTCAGTATGATTAAAGTTTAATTTTTCACTGGTTCTGATTGAAATTTCTTATATAAATAGGTGACCAACCATCTAAGAGTGTCTATATAAATCAGAGTTCCCCAGGGTCCCAAGATCTGCATTTGGCCAGTTGGAGAGCCAAGAGAACTACTGGTGTAAGTTCTGGCTCAAATACCAGGAGACTTTAGACCCAAGAAGAACTGATGTTTCAGCTGAATACAGAAAAAGACAAGACCGATGTCCCACTTCAAGGCAGTCAGGAAGGAGGAATTCTTCCTTACTGGTGGGAAGGTCTGTTTTTTGTTCTATTTAGGCCTTAAATTGATTGAATTAGGCCCATCCACATTAGGGAGGGCGATCTGCTTTAATCAATCTACCAATTCAAATGAAAATTTCATCTAAAAATCACCCTTAAAGGCATTCCCAGAATAATACTGAGCAAATATCTGGGCACCTCATGTCCTTGACAAGTTAACATGTAAAATTAACCATCCTAGTGCCTATAAAAAATAATTTTTAAAATATCACAGACATCATTATCACAATTTGAACACTTTTATACTGTGTGAAAATCAGAATGGTAAGTTGCTTCTGCCCAGTTAAATCACAAAATAATGCTGAATGAATATAAAGTGACTTAATTTTATTATAATATGTAGAATGCTGTACTTTAATTTTGAATATAATGCTTTTTTTGCTTTTTGAGTAAGTGGTTATCTTAGATTTCTTAAGTATGTAGGGTGAGTATGTAAGCAAGGGAAAGCAGAAATAAAATGTTTGAATTAATAAACATATTTTCAAATACTATAGACACCTGTCAATGTGTCTTGGTATTGCTAGTTCAGTTCAGGTTCGGTTCAGTCGCGCAATCATGTCTGACTCTTTGCGACCCCATGAATCGCAGCATGCCGGGCCTCCCTGTCCATCACCAACTCCCAGATTTCACTCAGACTCACGTCCATTGAGTCCATGATGCCATCCAGCCATCTCATCCTCGGTCGTCCCCTTCTCCTGCCCCCAATCCCTCCCAGCATCAGGGTCTTTTCTAATGAGTCAACTCTTCGCATAAGGTGGCCAAAGTACTGGAGCTTCAGTTTTAGTATCATTCCTTCCAAAGAAATCCCAGGGTTGATCTCCCTCAGAATGGACTGGTTGGATCTCCTTGCAGTCCAAGGCACTCTCAAGAGTCTTCTCCAACACCACAGTTCAAAAGCATCAATTCTTCTGCGCTCAGCCTTCTTCACAGTCCAACTCTCACATCCATACATGACCACAGGAAAAACCATAGCCTTGACTAGACGGACCTTAGTCGGCAAAGTAATGTCTCTGCTTTTGAATATACTGTCTAGGTTGGTCATAACTTTTCTTCCAAGGAGTAAGCATCTTTTAATTTCATGGCTGCAGTCACCATCTGCAGTGATTTTGGAGCCCAAAAAAAAAACAAAGTCTGACACTGTTTCTACTGTTTCCCCATCTATTTCCCATGAAGTGATGGGGCCAGATGCCATGATCTTTGTTTTCTGAATGTTGAGCTTTAAGCCAACTTTTTCACTCTCCTCTCTCACTTTCAACAAGAGGCTTTTTAGCTCCTCTTCACTTTCTGCCACAACTAATGCAAATGTTGCTTAATGTCTTTATAGTTCACTTATATAATGATTAACAAAAAAGTTATTCCTTTCAGCTTAAAAGTATACTTGCAAAGAGCATACTGATTTAGGATTGAGGTTATGATTTCATTTCAGGTCTTCAACAGACTAGTGATAGGAAATTAAATGTGATATAATCATGGCTTTGTCTGAACTTGCTTATTTTATAAACTGGAATAAACATGTCTGATATCAAACATGAAGTGTGAAACATTTTGAACTCCTTGAATGAAATACTTAATTTATATTATTCAGCCTTGTAAATAAATTTTAAAAAAGTATTGATCTGTACAAATGTGTTACCAATCTTCTCTCACTTATGGTGGCTAACTTCTAGAAAAGTGAAAAAAGTAAATTTTCTACTTCCCTCTCAGATTAATAGTGTTTTAGAGGTTGAGTAGATCAGCATTTGTTACCTGATATGGATCCGTTACAATCCACTTCACTGCTGTGAGGGAAAACAATTTATATTAAATTAGAATACAGATTTAGGATCACTTCAGGTCTTTGAGTTTGGCCTAGAATTTAAAGTAGTGGATAATAAAAAGATTTAGAGGCTAGGTTTTGTGTGCCAGGAATGTTTTCCTCTTAAGGGAAATCTCTAGATGATTCAATCTGAAAATTGGGTTCTTTTTAACCCTATTTTACTCTGAAAGTAGTTAAGAACAAAGGAACAAAATAAGCTTAGGCTTGAGGATCCTATAGTTCTGCCTCTCATCCCTGGTAAATCATAAGAGAGTGGGTGGTAGAAAATAAGGTGCTAGGGGAGACAGAGGGAGAGACAGAGAAGCACTGGCCAGAGAAGCTCTCCTAAGATTTTACGGAGAAACTCAGTAGGTAAAGGATAGGCCCCAGGAAGGCTCCTTAGGGAACTCTGTGTCAGCCTTGATCTTCCAAACTTGGGTTGATTTTCTTGAATCTTTGACTCTTCATTTGGGCTTCCCTTTGACAGGAGACTCAATAGTCCAGTGCCTTCAGCTATAGGGCCCAGCTACACCTTGACCATGCAAGCCTATTATTCTACACTCTGTTCTCCCTACCTAAATAATCCATATTAGTACCAGAGATGTGGTTTAAGAGATCTTAACTGTCAAAACATAATTTAAAAACAATTCTGATAATATTCACCCCATTGACATCTTAGAGTTGGTTTACAAAAGAGTTTATGTGTGACAGACGTGGCAATACAAACTTTTAGGGAAAAGATGTAGACTTTTCAATAGATGAGTGAAGTAAAGCAAGCCAGAGGAGGGGAAAGGATTCAGAAGTATTTTAGGAAATGTGATCCTGAAGGTGGATATTACGTGTTTTATTTGCCTGAAAAACACAAAACATGAAAGCTATGTTGTAGCTAGAAGAGATCACAGAAATAGACTGCAATGAAAATTTTAAAGCTATGCAATGGGATTAGCCATGGAAAAAACAGAAAGACTACAGAATCTATTCTGATTTGGGGATGAACGCTTGGGTTCAGTAAAAGACTGAGGCAAAACAAGAATTATGCTTCGAGTAACTGTTAGATAAAAGAAAGGATGTAAGCATTGGTTGGAGTTGATCATTTCTCCCACTTTAGGAACTTGCATATATGGGAAATTATTACTTTTTGTGAGAGGGAAACTATAATAATGATAACTGAGTAAAAGTGATATCAACATTCAAAACCAGTATTATTTTTAAAACTTTAATTAAAAACAATTTTTACAGACAGCTCATGGAATTGAAACATGTTAATTTTCATCCATGCCTATTGAGAAAAAATTCTCTCTAAGGAGCATGGATGATGTTTAGAGTGGATGTAAGAATTATGTATACAAAATGAAACAAAGACTAAACCTATATTTTCATTGATGATGAATAGGTTACCTGTGCTATCTCAAAGAGATGTAGATGTTGCTGCAGAAAGGGAAAGTAGATCACTTAAAAAATAAATTTTAATTTTATTGGCTAGAGTCTGGAAAGAGACTGCTGCTGCTAAGTTACTTCAGTCGTGTCCAACTCTGCGTGACCCCATAGATGGCAGCCACCAGGCTCCCCCGTCCCTGGGATTCTCCAGGCAAGAGCACTGGAATGGGTTGCCACTTCCTTCTCCAATGCGTGAAAGTGAAAAGTGAAAGTGAAGTCGCTCAGTCGTGTCAGACTCTTAGCGACCCCATGGACTGCAGCCCACCAGGCTCCTCCATCCGTGGGATTTTCCAGGCAAGAGTACTGGAGTGGGTTGCCATTGCCTTCTCACTACTTATGGAATAAATCAGAGCATGGGTGTGTGCTAAGTCACTTCTTTGTATTTCCTATCGTTTAGTCACTCAGTCATGTCCAACTGTTTGTGACCCCGTGGACTGTAGCCCACCAGGCTCCTCTGTTGGGATTTCCCAGGCAAGAATATTGGAGTGGATTGCGAGACTAGATTCCATCAAAACCTATTAATAACATAAAAGGGTGCAACAACCTAGGTTTCACAAATTCAAATGCCTCCAGTCACCACTCAGTACATTTGAGTGAGTGAAGCAGCCAAACTGTAAGACACTAGTCATGGGACACTGCTGAGTGTCTTGATCACTCAGTGAAATCAAATTCAATTAGAAATAGTCTATTCTGGTGCAACAATTACTTTGATAGTTACCTGGATCTCTCAGAAATACTTGGGATTTCTTACAGGATGTTAAGTGGTCTTTTTGCTTTTCATGTTCCCGTACTTAAGGGTAGCTCTTGTTTAGATATTCCTTAAAGTCTCCCAGTTGGTATTAAATCTCTAGGAGTCTTGGCCCCAGGAGTATATGAAGAAGTGAAAGAGGATTAATTATCTTTTCAGAAAACTAAGCTTTTAAAGGAAAGAATCAGTGTGTGTGTGTGTGGTGGGGAGGTCACCATGAAAAGCATTAGGTTTCTCATTACACTGTATGCTAGAACACTCATTACTTTTTATTCCCAAAGTACTTAGATACCTAGTGCTTAGTGGTTAGCTGTTTTGCTCAGTTGTGTCCAACTCTTTGTAGCCGCCAGGCTCCTGTGGTTCCTCAAAAATTGAGGCAAGAATACTGGAGTGGTTGCCATTTCCCACTCCTACTGGAGTGGGTTGCAGGGGGATCTTCCCAACCCAGGGATGGAACCTGCTTCTGTCATTTCTCACGTATTGGCAGGTGGATTCTTCACCCCTAGCACCACCTGGTGCTATCTAATTACCCAAGATAGTTGTAAATGAAGTGAATCTGAAACCTTGCCTAGTTTATAAACCCTTATACCAACTTTCCATTTTAACTGATTTAGTTTGTTGCAAATATCTTTCTTTTTTTGATATCTATTTATTTTTCATTGATTGGTTTATAATATTGGTTTGATTTCTCTCATATATCAACAGGCTTCCCTGGTGGCTCAGAGGTTAAAGCGTCTTCCTCCAATGTGGGAGACCCGGGTTCGATTCCTGGGTTGGGAAGATCCTCTGGAGAAGGAAATGGCAATCCACTCCTGTATTCTTGCCTGAAGAATCCCATGGACTGAGAAGCCTAGTAGGTTACAGTCCACGGGGTCGCAAGAGTCAGACACGACTGAGCGACTTCACCTCACCTCATATATCAACATGAAATTAACCACAGGTGTACATATGTCCCCTCTCTTTTTTGAGATATTAGTACCTCAAAAAAAAATAGATAAGTATTGAAACATTATTTTATGTTTGAAGGATCTAGCACTGTAGCTGAAAAAAGTTGGAATAAGTCAGTTTCTGAATATTAAAATACATATTTTAAAACCTTTTGATAGGTTATATTTAAGAACGTTTCTGGAATTATATCATGCCAAAGAAATATAAGAAGAGATTGAAAAGTCTATGTGCTGATTTAATGGCAAATTTGCACCAAATACATACTTATTGCCTTGTATTATATGTGATATTCTCACACTGTCATCTCACTCCCCTCATGATTCCTGGTGAAGTGACTGATATTCTTCCACATTTCATATTTGAGACAACAGCATCACAGAAATATTCTAGATTTTTGGAAATTTTTTGAAGAAGACATTTTAAATCTTAATAATAGTTACAGGAACCCTTATTTAACTGGATTTTTTTCCTTTGTTTGTTTTGTTTTATTTTTGTAAAGTTACTGTCATTTGTTTTACATGCTAGACAACTCTTAGTTTAAGAAATAATAGTCCATCATTTTTTATTTCCCTAGAGGTTGCACTCAGCTTTGTGGTTCTCTTTGGTTTTGGTAATTCACGTATACTCATAAGACATGTGGGGATAATTTTTGAATAAGAAATGGAGGAACTTTATTTTCTGTGATTTTCCAAAAAAAGCATTTTAAGAATAGAATTATATCCTACATGATGCTTTTGAACTGTGTTGTTGGAGAAGACTCTTGAGAGTCCCTTGGACAGCAAGGAGATCCAACCAGTCCATTCTGAAGGAAATCAGTCCTGGGTGCTCATTGGAGGGACTGATGTTGAAGCTGAAATTCTGATACTTTGGCCACCTAATGCGAAGAGCTGACTCAATGGAAAAGACCCTGATGCTGGGAAAGATTGAGGGCAGGAGGAGGAAGGGGCGACAGAGGATAAGATGGTTGGATGGCATCATCAACTCAATGGACATGGGTTTGGGTGGACTTTGGGAGTTGGTGATGGACAGGGAGGCCTGGCATGCTGTGGTTCATGGGGTCATAAAGAGTCGGACACGACTGAGCGACTGAACTGAACTGAACTGAGACCATCCTTAATATTTGTGGGAAAACTTTTTCAAAAAGACAAAATTAAACCTTTGAGGGACTCTACATCATCTTTTAATGAGTCATTAAAGTTTATAATAAATCTATTCCCAGGTGAAAATGAAAGTTAGTCAGTGGTATCCAATTCTTTGCCATCCCGTGGACAGTAGCCTGCTAGGCTCCTCTGTCCATGGAATTCTCTAGGGAAGAATATCAGAGTGGGTAGCCATTCTCTTCTCCAGGAGATCTTCCCAATCCAGGGATCAAACCCAGGTATCCCACATTGCTGGAAGATTCTTTAGTGTCTGAGCTACCAGGGAAGCCCAGGAGTACTGGAGTGGTTACTCTATCCCTTCTCCAGGGGATCTTCCTGACCGAGGAATGTACCAGGGTCTCCTGCATTACAGGCAATTCTTTACCAGCTGAGCTTCCAGGGAAGCCTGGTTGATGCCAGTGTACAGAATTCAGCTACCAATGCAGGAGACATAAGAGCTGTGGGTTCGATCCCTGGGCCAAGATCCCTTGGAGAAAGGCATGGCAACCCATTTTGGTATTCTTGCCTGGAGAATCCCTTGGACAGAGGAGCCTGGCAGCTCAGGCCATGGGGTCTTAAAGAGTTGGACATGACTGAAATGACCTAGCAGCAACAGCATAATAGAAAGGCTTTTGCAGCAACAACAACAAGCAAAGCTTGATCTAGGCTAGTGCTAAAGTCACTCTCCAGTGATCATGAATGTAGAAGAATGTTGGTACAAAGATTTCTAGACTTCGTTCTCAAAGGTTCCTATCTGGGAGGGTATTATTGTAGTCTAAGCATTTGTAGTTCATATTTCAAATAAGTTCCTGGGTGTCATTGATACCGCTCATACTGGCCATTGACACTGCTCATATTGGCCCATGTTTCTAATAGCATTGGTTTAAGAATGACCTAAGAAGAAATGTTTATTTAATTCTTTGGCCCATTTTTTGATTGGGTCATTTATTTTTCTGGAATTGAGCTGCATAAGCTCCTTGTATATTTTTGAGATTAGTTGTTTGTCAGTTGCTTCATTTGCTATTATTTTCTCCCATTCAGAAGGCTGTCTTTTCACCTTGCTTATAGTTTCCTTTGTTGTGCAGAAGCTTTTAAGTTTAATTAGATCCCATTTGTTTATTTTTGCTTTTATTTCCAGTATTCTGGGAGGTGGATCATAGAGGATCCTGCTGTGATGTATTTCGGAGAGTGTTTTGCCTATGTTCTCCTCTAGGAGTTTTAAGGAGAGGGTGGGATGATTTGGGAGAGTGGCAGTGTAACATGTATGATATCATAAGTGAAACAAATCACCGGTCTAGGTTCGATGCGGGATGCAGGATGCTTGGGACTGATGCACGGGGATAATCCAGAGAGATGGTGTGAGGTGGGAGGGTGAAGGGGGAGTCGGGTTTGGGAGTTCATGTACACTCGTGGGTGATTCATGTCAATGTACAGCAAAACGAATACAGTATTGTAAAGCAAAACAAACTAAAAAATAAAAATTAATTTTAAAAAATGACCTAAGAAGTATAGTGTATGCTAACAATTTAAATTATGTTTTTCAGAAAAATAAGTTCAATTGTCCCAGAAGAGATCAGTGCCCAAAAACCAATATCAGTTCTGAGCAGATGCAGGATGATGCTGATTACTTCATCAACCATCTTGGAGTTCCCACCGTGAGGTTTACTTATGAGGACATCAAAACATTAGAGGTGAGTGGTTACAGAAATGCAACACACACACACCATATGTAGCATACATGCAGGATTTTATTTTATCTTGGCTATTCATCTTGCTTACCAAGTAGGTTACTCTAAAAAGTGGCTTCATTTAGAAAATTATTCTTGTTGTTCAGAGGCTTTGTAAGAATATTTGAAAACATCAGCTCTTTTCAATAGTGCTGAATTCAATTTAAAAAGATTTATACTGTCACTCACATTTTCGCAGCTTGCTTCTCAACAAGAAATGTGTACTTGTTGGATTAACATCAAAACATAATTGTAATCTTCAGTATTCACAGAAACAGATGACATATGCAATAGATTCTCCTCTCCTTGCCCAAGGGAAAGTACATTTCACCTGCTGTATATTAATGTGAGTCTGTGGAGTAGCTTTCCAAAGTTTGTCAATAGTTTCCTTGCCTAAAAAGATGCTACATTTTTCTTATGAGGACATGAAGTTTTCTCCCAAAGGATATCACAGAGGCCTGATTCACCTTAATTGTGTTCATTCTTCTGTTGGACCTTAAGCCGTTTAATCTTTCTCAGAGTTATGTCACAGGAAATTGTTGCTCTGTAGATCCAAACCTATCGAAAGATTTTTCCTTCTTTTACAAGATTATCCCTTCTTTGCTGGGAGGTATTTGAAAGCCTCTGGGGGGAGGAGAAGGCAATGGCACCCCACTTCAGTACTCTTGCTGGAAAATCCCATGGATGGAGGAACCTGGTAGGCTGCAGTCCATGGGATCGCGAAGAGTTGGGCATGACTGAGTGACTTCACTTTCACTTTTCACTTTCATGCACTGGAGAAGGAAATGGCAACCCACTCCAGTGTTCTTGCCTGTAGAATCCCAGGGACGGAGGTGGGGGGGCCCTGGTGGGCTGCCGTCTATGGGGTCGCACTTGCTGGGAGGTATTTGAAAGCCTCTGGGGGGAGGAGAAGGCAATGGCACCCCACTTCAGTACTCTTGGCTGGAAAATCCCATGGATGGAGGAACCTGGTAGGCTGCAGTCCATGGGATCGCGAAGAGTTGGGCATGACTGAGTGACTTCACTTTCACTTTTCACTTTCATGCACTGGAGAAGGAAATGGCAACCCACTCCAGTGTTCTTGCCTGTAGAATCCCAGGGACGGAGGTGGGGGGGCCCTGGTGGGCTGCCGTCTATGGGGTCGCACAGAGTCGAACAGGACTGAAGGGACTTAGCAGCAGCAGGGGTGCTTCTTGAAGTAATTATTTCATTAACAAAACAGTGGCTGGAAAATGAAGCCTTGCTTATTTTTCTGTTACAGATGTTCCTAAAAAGTTCTATCTAAATTGCATTTTTATAGGCTCAGTATCAGATACGTAATCTCTTAATGTCTGATAGTTTTTTTACTAAAGTGATCTTTGTGTTTCTCTGCAGACCTCTACCCTCACTCTTTATTTCCTCAGTATGTGTGTGTATTAGGCACTCACTTTTGTCTGACTCTTTGCAACCCCATGGACTGTAGCCTATCAGGCTCCTCTGTCCATGCGATTCCCCAGGCAAGAATACTCCAGTGAATAGCTGTTCCCTTGTCCAGGGGATTTTCCCAACCCAGGGACAGAATCCTAGGCTTCTGCATTTCAGGTAGATTCTTTACCATCTGACCCCCCAGTAGACACTTACAGATAATCACTAACAATTTATATTATTAGAGGGAGAAATTCTGGATGACTCCTATTGTATATGAATTCTTGGGTAGTGAAAAAGCAATCACTGTGATTTATGCTGTTTAAAATTAAATTTTCATATGCTATTGCTATTTGAAAATGGGGTACATGTGTAAAGGTATTTTTGCTCATACCAAGCCTACTATATATACTTTAATGAAATTGATGTATTAAGAAATTAACTCATTTTTTAGTTTTCCTATTTGACACAATTTAACATGTTTTTATCTCCCTCCATCCCATCCCAGCCCATCCAGCTCCTGTCATGTTAGCACATTGAAAGAAAGCTTTTATTCAATATATGTTTAATTCATGCTGGTTGAGTTTAAGCCAAAAATTTAGAGAGGCAATACAGTATAGCCTTGGTAATGAGACTGTACTTGTTTTTGGAGGCTTCCCTGATAGCCCAGTTGGTAAAGAATCTGCCTGTAATGCAGGAGATCATGGTTCAATCCCTGGGTTGAAAGCTTCCCTGGAGAAGAGAAAGACTACCCACTCCAGTATTCTGGCTTGGAGAATTCCATGGACTGTATAGTGCATGGGGCCACAAATAATCGGATACAACTGAGTAACCTTTTACTTTGACTTTGGATTCAAGTTCTAGAATGATTTAACATTTTTAAGAACTGTTTCTTATAGATGAGGAAACCTTAGTATATATACAGAATCTATAACACCATTGTTTAGTTGCAAAGTTGTGTCCAACTCTTTTGAAACCCCAGGGACTGTAGCTTACCAGGCTCCTCTGTCCACGGGCTTCTCCAGGAAGGAGTACTGGAGTGGGTTGCCATTTCCTTCTCCAAGGGATCTTTTTGACTCAAAGATGGAACTCACGTCTCCCGCTTGACAGGCAGATTTTTTACCGCTGAGCCACCAGGGAAGCCTCTATAGAGCCATGGTAAAGATTAAATGCTCTTGAAGCCAGGCTTCAGCAATATGTGAACCGTGAACTCCCTGATGTTCAAGCTGGTTTTAGAAAAGGCAGAGGAACCAGAGATCAAATTGCCAACATCTGCTGGATCATGGAAAAAGCAAGAGAGTTCCAGAAAAACATCNCAATTCCAATGAAAGACAATGCCAAAGAATGCTCAAACTACCACACAATTGCATTTATCTCACATGCTAGTAAAGTAATGCTCAAAATTCTCCAACCCAGACTTCAGCAATATGTGAACCGTGAACTTTCAGATGTTCAAGCTGGTTTTGGAAAAGCCAGAGGAACCAGAGATCAAATTGCCAACATGTGCTGGATCATGGAAAAAGCAAGAGAGTTCCAGAAAAACATCTAATTCTGCTTTATTGACTATGCCAAAGCCTTTGACTGTGTGGATCACAATCAACTGTGGAAAATTCTGAAAGAGATGGGAATACCAGACCACCTGCCCTGCCTCTTGAGAAATCTGTATGCAGATCAGGAAGCAACAGTTAGAACTGGACATGGAAGAACAGACTGGTTCCAAATAGGAAAAGGGGTATGTCAAGGCTGTATATTGTCACCCTGCTTTTTTAACTTCTATGCAGAGTATATCATGAGAAACGCTGGGCTAGAAGAAACACAAGCTGGAATCAAGATTGCTGGGAGAAATATTAATAACATCAGATATGTGGATGACACCACCCTTATGGCAGAAGGTGAAGAGAAACTAAAAAGCTTCTTGATGAAAGTGAAAGAGGAGAGTGAAAAAGTTGGCCTAAAGCTCAACATTCAGAAAACGAAGATCATGGCATCTGTTCCCATCACTTCATGGGAAATAGATGGGGAAACAGTAGAAAAAGTGTCAGACTTTATTTTTTTGGGCTCCAAAATCACTGCAGATGGTGATTGCAGCCATGAAATTAAAAGACGCTCACTCCTTGGAAGAAAAGTGATGACCAACCTAGATAGTATATTCAAAAACAGAGACATTACTTTGCCGACTAAGGTCCGTCTAGTCAAGGCTATGGTTTTTCCTGTGCTCATGTATGGATGTGAGAGTTGGACTGTGAAGAAGGCTGAGCACCGAAGAATTGATGCTTTTGAGCTGTGGAGTTGGAGAAGACTCTTGAGAGTCCCTTGGACTGCAAGGAGATCCAACCAGTCCATTCTGAAGGAGATCAGCCCTGGAATTTCTTTGGAAGGAATGATGCTAAAGCTGAAACTCCAGTACTTTGGCCACCTCATCTTAAGAGTTGACTCATTGGAAAAGACCCTGATGCTGGGAGGGATTGGGGACAGGAGGAGAAGGGGACAACAGAGGATGAGATGGCTAGATGGCATCATGGACTTGATGGACGTGAGTCTGAGTGAACTCCAGGAGATGGTGGTGGACAGGGAGGCCTGGTATGCTGCGATTCATGTGGTCACAAAGCGTTGGACATGACTAAGTGACTGAACTGAACTAAACTGAACTTCATCGCAATGGATAGTTCTTTGAAGTATCTGTGATGGCGTTGCATTTGGTTGTTTTCTATATGCCATTTTAACCCATTCAGAGTTTTTCTTACTTCCCCTTTAACACCAGTGCTGTGCTGGTGTTTTCCTGTCCCATCCTGAATGACTGTAATGTTAGCCTACTCTTGGTAGGTGTATATCAGGCTTTAAAGGTTTTGTTCTCTTCACAGCATCAGTGCATCTTACTCCTATCTCTGTTACAGAAAAGGAAATGGTACTCAAAACTATTAAAATATAACATTGGCTTTTCTCTTTGTGAATAACTATATCTGTCATATTCCACTAAGAATTTTCAGGTAAAGATGTCATATTGCCAAGCAGCAGCAGAAGGGTTACTTTTTTCCTTTTGTAGCCATTCAACCAGTGATCACTTGTTCACTATAGGGAAAAACTTACTAGTGTCTCATGAATTTGACACTCAGTTTTTCTGGGCTGCTAAGTCAGTAAGTAGGCACCAGATAAGAGCATGGTAGTTCACACTGATTCACAGGTATGCAGGAAGTTTTCAACAGAAAACCCCTCTAAACAGTGGTGGATGCTTCTCACAGTTTGCTACAGTCATGCCTTTGTAGGACATCCATCAACGGAAACATCACTGTTAATCTAGGTAATGGGATAGTTGTAGAGGGGTTCATTAGATGCCTGGTATCCCCTCATGGTGATTTTTACTCTACCTCCATGTCATAGGAGAGCCACACCCATTCTCACTCATCCTAAACAAGTAAAACACTTGTCCATTTTACAGAGTAGACTTCATTATCTTTTTAATTTGCAAACATTAAAATTCACTCTTTCTGCCATAAAATTCTGTGAGTTTCATGGGTTTTGACTAAAGCATAATGTAATGAATACACCATTACAATATCATGAAAAATAAAGATTCATTGCCCTGCAATATCCCCTGTGTTTCACTTTTCAACCTTACTTCTAATACAAACCTTGACAATATTTACCTTATTTACAGTTTTGCTTTATCCAGATAACACATCAATGAAATTATGTAAAATAGAGCATTTTCAAACTGATGTCTTTAATATGAATATGCATTTCAGATTTATCTATATATTTTTGTGGCTGAATAGCTCATTCTATTTTATCACTCTTTCCATCATCTTAGTACCATACTTTGCACACTCATTCACGTATTGAAAGACATTTTGAGTGCTTCCAGTTTGGGGCAATTATGAACCAATCTGCCATAAACATTCATGTGCAGTTTTTTTGTGGATACAAGTTTTCAAATCAGTTTGTAACTACCTATAATGGTAGTTGCTTGATCTATCATATGATCGACTATGCTTAGTTTTGACTTCCCTGGTGGCTCAGATGGTAAAGCATCTGTCTACAATGTGGGAGACCTGGGTTTGAGCCCTGGGTTGGGAAGATCCCCTGGAGAAGGAAATAGCAATCCACTCCAGTACTGTTGCCTGGAAAATCCCATGGACAGAGGAGCCTGGTACGCTATAGTCGATGGGGTCGCAAAGAGTCAGACACGACTGAGCAACTTCATTTCATTTCATTTCATGCTTAATTTTATTTAAAAAAAAATCACAGTTGTCTTTCAATTTGAATGTCTTTGCATTTCCACCAGGAATGAATGAGTCCCTGTTGTTTCCCATCTCCATCAGCAATTGATATTGTCAGGACTTTTGATTTTAGCATCCTAGCAGGTGTCTAGTGGAAGTTCAGTGCTATTTTAGTTTGCATTTCTCTAGCAACAGGTGATGTTGCATATCTTTTCATGTGCTCTTTCCATTTTTATATCTTCTTGGGTGAAGTGTCTTTTCAAATTTTTTGCCAAATTTTTGATTGAGTTGTTTGGCTACTTTTTGTTGAGTATTGAATTATTTACACTGACTGCAAGTCCTTCTATGAGATTCATATTTTGCAAAAAAAAATTTTACTGCTTTGTGACTTAAAAGTGTCTTTAACAGAGCAGAAGTTTTTATTTTAAATGGAGCCCATTCCTTTTTCGATTGAATTGTATTTGTGTCTTTCTCAAAAACGAGTTGACTATATTATAAGGCATCTAGTTTGGGGGTTTTCATTTTGTTCTGTTGTCTATATGTCTGTGTTTACCAATACCACATTGTCTTGGTTACTTTGGCTTTATAATAAGTCTTGAAATCAAGTACTGTGAGTCCTTCAGTTTGGCTTTTCTTCCTCAGCATTGTGTTGACTGGTCTAGAACTTTTTGTCTTCCTACATAATTGGAGTTAGTTTGTCAATCTCTATGAAAAAGTTTGAAGAGATTTATTTTTGATTACAGTCTATAGATAAAGTCAGAAGGAAGCAACATCTTTACAGTAATGAGTCTTCCAATATGTGAACATGAAATATCTCTCCATTGATCTAAATCTTCTTTGATGTAATTCATTTTATCAGTGCTTTATAGTTTTCCACATATAGATTCTGTACATATTTTGCTTGATTTATATCTAAATATTTCAAATTTTGAGCTATTGTAAATGGTATTTTTAAATATTAAATTCAAGTTGTTCATTGCTGGTATATATGTATGAAATTGGCTTTTTATTTATTAACCTTGAACCTTGCAAATGTTCTGTGCTCACTTCTTAGTTCCAAGAATTTTTTATGTTGATTCTTTTGAGTTCTCTAACTGGATAGTTATATCATATGCTAAAAGAAATAGGTTTATTTTTTGTTCTCTAATCTGTATGCCTTTTATTTCTTGATTTTCTTGCATGATCTAGAATTTCTAATACAATGCTGAATAGGAGAGTTAAGAGTAGACACCTTGCCTTTTTCTTGAGCTTAAAAGGAAAAGTACCTCACCATGAAATATGATGTTAACAGTAGATTTTTAAATAAGTGTTATCAAGCTTTTTATTTGCTCAGAGTGCTTATGGATATTGATTTTGCCACTTTTTTTCTTCCAGCTGACTTGATTACATGCTTTTTCTCCTCAGCTTATTGATATATTGGATTATATTTATTGATTTTTTAAATGTTGAACCTGCTTTGCAAACCTGAAATAAAACTCAACTGTTCATGATGTATACTTCCTTTGTAGATGTTTGGATTTAATTTGTAAAGTTTTTTTTTTTAACTGTTTTGTTGGGTGTTCATGAGAGATATAAATCTGTAGTTTTACTTTCTTTTTATGTCTTTGTTCTACTTTCAATAGTATTGGCTTCATAGAATGTCTTCTCAGGACGTATTTTCTCTGTTTCTGTCTCCTTTATGAGATTGTGGAGAATTGGTACTACATCTTTCTTACAACTTTGGTAGAATTCACCAGTGACGTCATTTGGCCTTTTTTTTTTTTTTAAATGGTTTAGAAGGATACTAGTAATTAACTAAATTACTTCAATAGATGTGGACTATTCAATTTATCTATTTCTCCTTGTATGAGTTTTGGTAATTTGTGTATTTCCAGGAATTAACACATTTTATTTGTTATCAAATTTGTGGGAATAAAATTGTCTCTGGTATATCTAGGTTAACTTTTTATTGCCATGAAATCTCTTATTTTGGATATTGGTAATTTCTCTCTTCTCCCTTTTTCTCTTAACCTGATTGGAGTTTGATGAATCTTATTGATACCAAGCTTCTTAATGAATCTTATTGAAACCAGCTTTTGGTTTCCCTGATTTTCTCTATTGTTTTTCTGTTTCATTTATTTCTGCTCAAATATTTACTATGTATTTTTTTCTATGTCTTTTAGGTTTAAAATATTCTCCCTTCTCTAGTTCCCTAATGGGAACAACTTTAAACTGATTTTAGATCTTACTTACTTCTTTTTCAGTGTACTCATTTCATGACATAGATTTCCCTCTAACTACTCACTGTATCTCATATACAGAAGTATAATAATGGTATTTTTCTATATGATACAGTTATTCCTATCTTTGGAATTTATTTTTGAGGAAAAACCAAGGAAATTACAGAAGGGGTGAATGTGTCATGTATGTTTGTGTCTGTTAGTCACTCAGTCGAGTCCAACTCTTTATGACCCCAGGAACTGTAGCCCACCAGGCTCCTCTGCCCATGGAATTCTCCAGCAAGAATACTGGAGTGGGTTGCCATTCCTTTCTCCAGGAGATCTTCCCCACCCAGGGATCGAACCTGGTTTCACAGATTTTTACCCTCTGGGCCACAAGAGAAGACCAAAAGTGTAATAACAGAAATTAAGTATGACTTTTGTCTAAAATCAAGAAGACAAGAGGAAAGAAATGAGGAATTGTATTTGGAAAAAGAGTGATCTGATTTTGGACATAAGTTTGAGATGCCTATTAGACATCCAAATGGAAATGCTTAATACGCATTTAGATATTTGTAACTGTAACTGAAGAAAAAGAACTATATATGAAGCAGAATGAGCTCACTCAAAGAATGTACTTACAGTGCTAAGTACTGTCTTTGAGAAACTCCAACATTTAGAGCTAAAATAGAGAGGAAGCAAGTAAGTGAGATTAATAAAGGGTATAAGAAAGCTGTGATACATATACACAATGGAGTATTAACCATTAAAAAGAATACATTTGAATCAGTTCTAATGAAGTGGATGAAACTGGAGCCAATTATACAGAGTGAAGTAAGCCAGAAAGAAAAACACCAATACTGTATACTAATGCATATATATGGAATGTGGAAAAATGGTAATGATAACCCTGTATGCGAGACAGCAAAAGATGACACAGCTGTATAGAACAGTCTTTTGGACTCTGTGGGAGAGGGAGAGGGTGGGATGATTTGGGAGAATGGCATTGAAACATGTATAATACCATATATGAAATGAATTGCCAGTCCAGGTTCGATGCATGATACTGGATGCTTGGGGCTGGTGCACTGAGATGACCCAGAGGGATAGTACGGGGAGGGAGGAGGGAGCAGGGTTCAGGATGGGGAACACGTGTATACCTGGGGTGGATTCATGTTGATGTATGGCAAAACCAATACAATATTGTAAAGTAATTAATCTCCAATTAAAATAAATAAATTTATATTTTAAAATAAATAAATAAATAATTTTTTTAAAAGAAAGGATATCTGAGGATGTCAGAGAAGAAAGAAAGAGATGTGTTCGGAAACACAGAGAAGAAAGTTTTTATTAAGCAAGAGGTGGCAAACAATGTCAAAGGATGCTGAGAAGTCAAGAAATACAGGGATGGGATAGTTAAATGGCCATTAACTTGGCAATGTGGAAGTCCCAAGTGATATTGATCAGAAATGATTTTGTGAAGAGAAGAGAATGGAATGAGTTGAAAAAACAGAAAATGAAGAATTTGAGAGTGTGTTTAAAAATAAATAAATAAATAATTTTTTTAAAAGAAAGGATATCTGAGGATGTCAGAGAAGAAAGAAAGAGATGTGTTCGGAAACACAGAGAAGAAAGTTTTTATTAAGCAAGAGGTGGCAAACAATGTCAAAGGATGCTGAGAAGTCAAGAAATACAGGGATGGGATAGTTAAATGGCCATTAACTTGGCAATGTGGAAGTCCCAAGTGATATTGATCAGAAATGATTTTGTGAAGAGAAGAGAATGGAATGAGTTGAAAAAACAGAAAATGAAGAATTTGAGAGTGTGTTTTTAGCCAAATCTTTTGACAAATATAGGGAGAAGAAGGAAGGAATAATGGAATTATAGCTGGAGGAAAATATATGATCAAGGAAAATGATTTTATTTTAAATATGGTGGACCTTAGAGAATGGGGGGTTTTGTTCCTTTAGGTTGCTTTTTTTTTTTTTTATGATGGCAATGAATCAGTGAAAAGATAAAAATGAATACTGCAAAAAAGGGTGGAGGAGAAATAATTGTAAAAATAATGTTTTCAGAAAAATCAAGAGGAGATGGATTCTAGAGTACAAGTGTTGGGCTTGGCTTTTTACATGAGCAAAAATATTATTTCCACTGTAACAGAATAGAGATTATTCTATGCTTTGAATTCTAGAAACACTTAGTTTAATTTTGGCCAAGAGTTGTGTGCAAATTTCTAAATTATTCTTTTCTACATCAAAGAAAAGTAACTATGGAAGGATAACCTCAATCTTTTCCTTTCCTCGCAGCTTACTTCCTCTCAAACAATGCTTATGGCTTTTCTCTGAAGTATTTTGAAAACTGTGGTTCACCTAAAATTTTATCAAATATGCTTTCCTGATTTTTTTGACATTTTGCACAAAAATAATAATTTAGATCAGCATGTGTGTTAAGTAGATACGAATCAGCAAACTAATGGTTGAGAGCAAGTGTATTGCCAAGAATTGCTATGAAAAAAGAGAAGGTTTGGAATTAAAGGAAGGATCCTTCAAGACTATTCTTCAAGGGGCTGTAAGGGATTAAGAGGGAAAAATGAGCGACTTCACTTTCACTCTTCCCTTTCATGCGTTGGAAAAGGACATGGCAACCCACTCCAGTACTCTTGCCTGGAGAATCCCAGGGATGGAGCAGCCTGGTGGGCTGCCATCTATGGGGTCGCACAGAGTTGGACATGACTGAAGTGACTTAGTAGCAGCAGCAGGGAGCAGAATATGGAAAAGAAGTGACGAAAAAGGATAGTAGCTTTAAAGGAAAGGAAACCATAATATTATAGCAATAGAATTTATGGTGTTAATTTTAAAAAACAGAGTAAGAGCTAAAGGTTAACCCCAATATCATTCAGATTCCAACATTACTCTTTGCGACCCCATGAACTATACAGTCCATGGAATTCTCCAGGCCAGAATACTGAAATAGGTAGCTGTTTCCTACTGCAGGGGGTCTTCCCAACCCAGGTCACCTGCATTGTAGGCAGGTTCTTTACCAGCTGAGGCACCAGGAAGCCCAAGAATACTGGAATGGGTAGCCTATTCCCTCCCCAGCAGATCTTCCTAACCCAGGAATCCACTCAGGGTCTCCTGCATTACAGGTGGATACTTTACCAGCTGAGCTACTAGGGAAGCCCTGAAAGAAAGGAAATAATAGCATTATAGCAATAGAATTTATGGTGTTAACTAAAATAGCAGAGTAAAAAGCTAAAGGTTGACCCCAATATCATTCAGTTACTGTATGAATTTTTACATCTTTTTACTTACCATATGAATATTAAAGTTATCTTTGTAAATACAAAGGATAACTTTGTTTTAATCTTTGGATTTAGATCATCTAGCAGAATACCTAACAAATGTAGCTTTAAAAAATGCACTAATGATAATAGCAAATGAAGCAACTGACAAACAACTAATATCAAAAATATACAAGCAAATCCTGCAACTCAATTCCAGAAAAAAAATGACACAATCAAAAAATGGGCCAAAGAACAAAATAAACATTTCTCCAAAGAAGACATACAAATGGCTAACAAACACATGAAAAGATGCTCAACATCACTCATTATCTGCTGCTGCTAGGTCGCTTCACTTGTGTCTGACTCTGTGTGACCCCATAGACAGCAGCCCACTAGTGTCCTCTGTCTCTGGGACTCTCCAGGCAAGAATACTGGAATAGGTTGCCATTTCCTTCTCCAATGCATGAAAGTGAAAATCAAAAGGGAAGTCGCTCAGTTGTGCCTGATTCTTAGCGACCCCATGGACTGCAGTCTACCAGGCTCCTCCATCCATGGGATTTTCCAGACAAGAGTACTGGAGTGAGGTGCCATTGCCTTCTCCTTCACTCACTCATTATCAGAGAAATGCAAATCAAAACCAAAATGAGGTACCATTTCACGCCATTCAGAATGGCTGTGATCCAAAAGTCTACAAGCAATAAAGGCTGGAGAGGGTGTGGAGAAAAGGGAACCCTCTTACACTGTTGGTGGGAATGCAAACTAGTACAGCCACTATGGAGAACAGTGTGGAGATTCCTTAAAAAACTGGAAATAGAACTGCTTTATGACCCAGCAATTCCACTGCTGGGCATACACACTGAGGAAACCAGAATTGAAAGAGACACATGTACCCCAATGTTCATTGCAGCATGGTTTATAATAGCCAGGACATGGAAACAACCTAGATGTCCATCAGCAGATGAGTGGATAAGAAAGCTGTGGTACATATACACAATGGAGTATTACTCAGCCATTAAAAAGAATACATTTGAATCAGTTCTAATGAGGTGGATGAAACTGGAGCCAACTCTACAGAGTGAAGTAAGCCAGAAAAAAAAAAAAAAAACATTAATACAGTATACTAACGCATATATATGGAACTTAGAAAGATGGTGGATTCATGTTGATGTGTGACAAAACCAATGCAATATTGTAAAGTAATTAACCTCCAATTAAAATAAATAAATTTATATCAAAAAAATACATAATGGAATTGACAAAGCCCAGGGAATGTAGAGAGCAATTTGTTCTTTTAAATATGCAAATGATTAAAGCTAAGAATGAAAAAGATGAGAGAGGTATTCACCTACTTGGAAATATCAAAAATAAAGATTTTTATAATTTGCTTAAATGACATTATTAAAATAATATTGCATACTTATAATATTATGGAGATGCACCATCTCCTTCAATCATTTAATCCACTCTCTCAGGGCTATTATTCCCATTTTACAGGTGAGGAAACTGAGTGGCAAGGAGAATGAGCAACTTAATGTAGTGTTGGAGCTAGAATTTATATCCACGTTATCTGATGTGGTGTCTGGACCCTTCAACATGCTCTTTCATAATTTCTATGTATACCTGTGGCTGATTCATGGCAGAAAACAACAAAATCCTCTAAAGCAATTATCCTTCAATTAAAAAATAAGTTAATTAAAACAATATTCCCAAAGATACTTATTCTACACCACCTAAATGTCTTTAATTTTCCTTCATCCTATGAGAAACTTTACCAGTGGATATTTACATCTGAATAATCATCGTTTTTGATCACCTACTGTGAATCTGGTTCAACCAAGAGTGACATTCTCCTGATTACAGATTAATGAGGAAGCAACATTGTGACAGGTAAAATAATCAAAAGGAGCATTAGAAAATTTAGGGTGTCTAGGCAAAAGAGAGCAGAACAAAGTGGTCTTTGTACAGCCATAGAACCATCGAATCATATGATTGTTGCTCTTCAGTTGCTAAGTCCAGTCCAACTCTTTGTAACCTCAGGAACTGCAGCATGACAGGCTTCTCTGTCCTTGACCATCTCCCAGAGTTTGCTCAGATTCATGTCCATTGAGTTAGTGATGCTATCTAAACATCTCATCCTCTGCCGCCCTCTTCTTTTGCCTTGGGTCTTTCCCAGCATCAGGGTCTTTTGCAATGATTCAGGTGGAGGCTAGACCAAAAGAGAAATACATTAGGTAGAGAATGATCCTCCATAACTGTCAAAAAAGAAGGAACAATAAAGAAAAATACCGAAAATCAAGTGTAAATCATGTGTACAATATAATAAAAATTGAAGACAAGTAACACAGAAAACATTTGAAATGTATATGCCAAATAAGGAACCATAGTCTTAATATATGAGGGGTTCTTTCTAATCAGTTAAAAAATAGCAATATAAAACTAGAAGAAAACATGAGGTAACAATTTATGTAAAAAGAAAATAAATGTCAATAAGCATTTGCAAAAAATTCTTATGTGTATAAATAAACAGTCCATCTGAGAGCATTAGCTGTGTCTCCATTTGTTTGTGAGAAAAGCACAGTTAATATAAAGTCAGAGTAAAAAAAACCAAAAAACAAAAAGAAACAAAACCTCACCAAGATATGTATCTAACCATATCAAATTATTTTATCAATTTCCAAATTTAACTTTATTTTTTCCTAAATAAATCATCTTAAAACATACTAGAAGTCCTCATTGTATAATTGAATACTAGGTAAAGTACACTTGCATAAACTGATCTAAAAGAAAAACTAACATTTCATAATAATTTCAGGAGGCTTTATCTTGAAAAATAAAGTACAACACTATTGGAAAATAGTTTATCTTATATTTAAGTTTTAAGCTACAATTGTATATATTCAGTAATTTTTAGAATGGAAAGAACTAAGTGTTGAGGTTTTAGGAGGGCCATTATTTTTCAACCTGATTTTATAATAGCAGAGTAGCATAACTCTAGCTCTTATTTGAGTTTTATAACATAATAATATAATGTGTCACTTTTGCAGAAAAAAATAGAATACCTCTCTGATTTTATTTTTATTGAGTGTCTCTTAATACTTTAATCTTCATTTCATTCTCCTTTGAAGCAGCTACTAATCTTAGTGTCCCTGTTGATTTTGTATATTTAAAGTATTAATTTGTATAATTCTGTTGTTCTCCCATTTTTCAGTATATTTGCCTGTGATTTAAACAAATTTCTAATTTTATTTAAACAAATCTCAAAGCTCTCAGAAAATCTTAAATACTTTGAAGCAAGGTTATTTTGCATAGCACACTCTGTGTGCATTAAGTTTTAGCATCTGCCAGCTGGTGAAATACAGTCAACAACTTCCTTGATGTCATGACATAGATGGAGGCTAATGCCAGGTGGGAAGAGGAGGTGCGTGGCAGCCAATTTTGCAAGTGTCAGCTCATCAGTGAATAATTTTGCTTCTATTGTTTCTAACATTTACTACTTTCTTATACAGCCTTATAACTGTGGTGATACTGTGAATGAAAGTTAGGGGACATTCTATACAGTATGTTAAAATGGAAGATGCTTTGACATAATTCTTAAGTGATTCTCACAGATTTAATGTGATGCAGTCAAGACAGACATAATTATTTCCACTATATACTTGACTTAGAAAGGTTACAAGATTTGCTTGAATTCATAGAATCATTGAATAAGGTAACTGAAATTTGAACCTAATTCAGTTCTTGTGCTAAAGTCCTGTTTAATCCAATGTATTATACTGCCACCAAGGGGTACGCACTTTTATTCACATGCACCTGTAAATAAACAGGTTATTTCTATTCTTATGAATTTGGGAATATTGACGATCTCTTTACTTGTCTATTAGCAAAGTAATTTTTTCCTGTGTACCAGGGATGCTCTTCTTTAACATTCACATATTTCTGAATGTGTATGATTTTGTGCTTACACAAGGAGAACTTAATTATATGAAAAGTTTAACATGTATAGTATTTATTTTATCCAAGGTATTATATCCTAACATTGATTAACCTATTATTATCATTCTTACTTTAATACGAATAATAATCAAGATTTCCAGGAGAAATATCAATAACCTCAGATATGCAGATGACACTACCTTTACAGCAGAAAGTGAAGAGGAAATAAAGAGCTTCTTGATGAAGGTGAAAGAAGAGAGTGAGAAAACTGGCTTAAAATTCAACATTCAAAAAACTAAGGTCATGGCATCTGGTCCCATCACTTCATGGCAAATAGAGGGGGAAGCATTTGAAGCAGTGACAGACTTTCTTTTCTTGGCTCCAAAATCACTGTAGATGGAGCCTGCAGCCTTGAAATTAAAAGACGCTTGCTCCTTAGAAGGAAAACCATGACTGATCTACAGNTTCTTTGGAAAGAATGATGCTAAAGCTGAAACTCCAGTACTTTGGCCACCTCATGTGAAGAGTTGACTCATTGGAGAAGACTCTGATGCTGGGAGGGATTTGGGGGCAGGAGGAGAAGAGGACGACAGAGGATGAGATGGCTAGATGGCATCACTGACTCAATGCGCTTGAGTCTGAGTGAATTCCAGGAGCTGGTGATGGACATGGAGGCCTGGTGTGCTGCGATTCATGGAGTCGCAAAGAGTTGGACTATTGAGCGACTGAACTGAACTGAACTGATGCATGTAAGAGTCTTGGCTAACATTAAATATATAGTAAGGGTTCATCACCCATAGCTACCATCAGAATTATTATAATCTGACTTGTACATTATTGGAGAAATTTTAAAACTTTTTTGGTAAGACATTAGTGGGAGGGAAGAATTTGCTAATCATTAAGAAAAGCATACTTCTAAGTCTGACTAGGTGGATTGTGATGAGTTGGAAGATCTGAGGACATAATGGGAGGAAATTTGGAAACAGGTCTCAGTGAAGTTCTCTGAGGTTGGGCATTAGTCTCTCAGTCATGTCTGACTCTTGGCAACCCCATGGACTGTAGCCCATCAGGTTCCTCTTTCCATGGAGTTCTCCAGGCAAGAATATTGGATTGGGTTGCTATTCCCTTTTCCAGGAGATCTTCACACCCCAGGGATTGAACTTGAGTCTCCCGCAAACAGGCAGATTCTTTACCATCCGAGCCACCAGGGAAGCCCAAGTTCTCTGAAGGTATGATTATATTCATGTGAAACTCCCCAGAATAACTACATGGGATGGCAAATGAGTCTGACAGGACTTAGTGACTAAATAACAAAAACCTCAGGCTAAAGTTTATGCCCTAGAACTGGATTAGTCTGAATGAGCTAGTCAGTTTTTCAGTTTTATATGCAGAATGTCTAACTCCCATCATCAAAATATTTTCTACTGTATTTGTTTCCAAAAAAAGTAATTAAAAGAGAATCTTCTGTGTTTTATAACTAATGACCTTGTTTATACTGCTTTAGTGTGATAAAAAAATTTAATGGATTTGTCCCTTACAAAATGTGAAAGCTTGAGATGAGACAATTTTGCACAGTGAACTGTCCAAAGAACAGATTATAGCCTTTGCTTTCTGTGTTAACCTATAATAAATATTTGTATGCAGTTATTAAGAGGAATTATAAACATTGAAAGACTTTATCCATGCTTTAAAGAATATTTATCCTATGTCAATTAGTAAAAGCAGATAAGGAAATTAGGCTTTTCCCATGCAATGAAGATAAAATATATATTATGTTTATGTATTGCATAATATACTGCTGCTAAGTTACTTCAGTCATGTCCAACTCTGTGTGACCCCATAGATGGCAGCCCACAAGGCTCCCTCGTCCCTGGGGTTCTCCAGGCAATAACACTGGAGTGAGTTGCCATTTCCTTCTCTAATGCATGAAAGTGAAAAGTGAAAGTGAAGTCCCTCAGTCATGTCCGACTCTTTGCGACCCCATGGACTGCAGCCTACCAGGCTCCTCCATCCATGGGATTTTCCAGACAAGAGTATTGGAGAGGGGTGCCATTGCCTTCTCCGGCATAACATACTATATATGTAATATAATATAATATAATATTCACACTTATTGAATACTTGCTTTGCTAAATAGTTCTACATTAGGAAATATTTTAAATTACCTTGTAGAAGGAAATGGCAATCCACTACACTATTTTTGCTTTGAAAATTCCATGGACAAAAGAGCTTGACAGGCTACTGTCCATGGGGTTGCAAAGAGTTGGATGCAACTTAGCAACTGAGGTATATTACTTTATCTCATTTATCATTTACAATATCCCTATGAGTCACCTTTTATTACTGGCTTTTTTTTTTTTTTTTTTTGCTGAGAATGAAATGGACCTTAAAAGCAAGTAGCTTATCCAAGATCATAAAGTTAATAAATGGCCCAGATAGAAGTTTATCTAGATCTCTTTAACAGTAATCCTCAACTATTATAATAATCCTCACCTATTACATTAAAGTTTGCAAATTTGTAGCCCAAGGGAAAGATCCAGTCCACAGGTCTCTTTTGTTTGTTCTGAGCTTTATTGAAAACTTGAATTTCTGGAAGCAATGGATTCCTTTTTCCATGGAAACAACTGACTAAGTTGTGCATTGCTGCTGCTGCTAAGTCGCTTCAGTTGTGTCCAACTCTGTGCGACCCCATAGACGGCAGCCCACCAGGCTCCCCTGTCCCTGAGATTCTCCAGGCAAGAATACTGGAGTGAGTTGCCAACTAGATCTCTTTAACAGTAATCCTCAACTATTATAATAATCCTCACCTATTACATTAAAGTTTGCAAATTTGTAGCCCAAGGGAAAGATCCAGTCCACAGGTCTCTTTTGTTTGTTCTGAGCTTTATTGAAAACTTGAATTTCTGGAAGCAATGGATTCCTTTTTCCATGGAAACAACTGACTAAGTTGTGCATTGCTGCTGCTGCTAAGTCGCTTCAGTTGTGTCCAACTCTGTGCGACCCCATAGACGGCAGCCCACCAGGCTCCCCTGTCCCTGAGATTCTCCAGGCAAGAATACTGGAGTGAGTTGCCATTTCCTTCTCCAATGCATGAAAGTGAAAAGAGAAAGTGAAGTCGCTCAGTCATGTCTGACTCTTAGCAACCTCATGGACTGCAGCCACCAGGCTCCTCCATCCATGGGATTTTCCAGGCAAGAGTACTGGAGTGGGGTGCCATTGCCTTCTCCAATGCATGAAAGTGAAAAGTGAAAGTGAAGTTGCTCAGTCATGTCTGACTCTTAGCGACCTCACGGACTCCAGCCTACCAGGCTCCTCCATCCAATGAGATTTTCCAGCCAAGGGTACTGGAATGAGGTGCCATTGTCTTCTCTGAAATTGTGCATTATAATTACAATATTAAGAATATTTCTTCAACACCTCTTTCTACCAAAACTTAGGAAATGAATGATCCAACAGCCTAAAGGGCCACATGTTTCACCAGACTCCTATCACCTCTATTACCTGTCTGGAGGCTGTAGAAACTGAGTTTGTTATCTTTGTGCTCAATATCTTTGCATTTTAAATAAAAGCAGTTAAAGCTATAGTCCTTTTCACTTTAAAAATTATATATGCATTCTAAGTATGCTAACATTATACTCATGTTTTTAAAGAAATTATGTATTTATAATTTATTTAGGTGATTATAATGCAAATCTTAGAGTTTCTGACAGGATTTTTAATCTAGCAATATTGATTATGAATCTAATATATTCAATTTCCACAAGTAAGTAGTGATAATAAGAGAAAAACTACCTGTAGGAAAGTAGACTAGTGCTGTAGACACCACTTTGAGGGACGATATTGAACATTATTAGTTCTAACTTTTTTTAATGAAATATGACATTTTATAATAAGTATTCCTGATATTTCATACTATCCATATTCTCACCAGTAAGTTTTCCCTGTAGTTTCTCTGTATGTTCATATATTGCATAGATTGCTTGAAATACCTTTCATCTTTCAGCTTTTCTTGGCATCTATACTCTAATTTTACAATAGTTAAATCTCACAAATGAAAAGCAATCTGTGGCTTTGCCAAATGTTAGAATTATTCCACCTCATAAGATACCCCTTGTTAATTGAAACGTCTCTGGTTGTAAACTTCATTTAAATAAGGTTTTCACTTTGTAAACATCATTGCACTGTTTAGAAGAAGCATTTTGCACAGATTAAATACAATGCAGAGATTACTGAAAAGAAAATGAAAAGACAGATGCTTTCTGATTAAGAGTGCAATATTTATGACAAGCCGGTGGTCCAATGCACATTTCTTCTGTCACTTAACAGCTGTTTCATATAATTTTTGTTCCAGTTCAGTATATTTACTCTCTATAGGGCATGTCAGAGGGTTTGACTTTCTTAGTATATCAATAGATCAATCCGTGCTCTAACACGTTTTATACCACAGTTTGAAGCTCTGGTTCCTCACTCCGTTTGACCTTACATTTTTTGCTCTTCTGCTTGAAAAATTCTATTTTAAACCCAATTTACCTCTATAACGGAGCATTTAACATTTAAATTATAATGAGATAAAAGGGTATTACAGCTTTTATATAGCAGAGATTTTTGCACAATTGTTTCAATATCTCTTGGTGCCCCAGCAAATGAAAACCAAGTAACATAGGTATTTGGAAACTCTTACTAATTCCTGGTGGCTCAGAGGTTAAAGCATCTGCCTCCAATGTGGGAGACCTGGGTTCAATCCCTGGGTTGGGAAGATCACCTGGAGAAGGAAATGGCAATCCATTCCAGTATTCTTGCCTGGAGAATCCCATGGATGGAGAAGCCTAGTAGGTTACAGTCCACGGGGTCGCAAACAGTCGGACACGACTGAGCGACCTCACCTTCACTAATTCCTTTTAAGTTAGCTGACTTTGATATAAATTCTGACTCTTAAACTGCTATACAAAAGCATGAATGGATGTATGTGTAAGAGAGAACTTTAAGGTAATTGTGCCCTATAAAAATAATTATTTGTGCAGATGCAATACAGATGAAATGCATGCATACATATTTTGGAGGAAAATATCTCATAGTTTACATGGTGATCGGTTCAGTTCAGTTCAGTTCAGTCGCTCAGTCGTGTAACACCACTTTGAGGGACGATATTGAACATTATTAGTTCTAACTTTTTTTAATGAAATATGACATTTTATAATAAGTATTCCTGATATTTCATACTATCCATATTCTCACCAGTAAGTTTTCCCTGTAGTTTCTCTGTATGTTCATATATTGCATAGATTGCTTGAAATACCTTTCATCTTTCAGCTTTTCTTGGCATCTATACTCTAATTTTACAATAGTTAAATCTCACAAATGAAAAGCAATCTGTGGCTTTGCCAAATGTTAGAATTATTCCACCTCATAAGATACCCCTTGTTAATTGAAACGTCTCTGGTTGTAAACTTCATTTAAATAAGGTTTTCACTTTGTAAACATCATTGCACCTGTTTAGAAGAAGCATTTTGCACAGATTAAATACAATGCAGAGATTACTGAAAAGAAAATGAAAAGACAGATGCTTTCTGATTAAGAGTGCAATATTTATGACAAGCCGGTGGTCCAATGCACATTTCTTCTGTCACTTAACAGCTGTTTCATATAATTTTTGTTCCAGTTCAGTATATTTACTCTCTATAGGGCATGTCAGAGGGTTTGACTTTCTTAGTATATCAATAGATCAATCCGTGCTCTAACACGTTTTATACCACAGTTTGAAGCTCTGGTTCCTCACTCCGTTTGACCTTACATTTTTTGCTCTTCTGCTTGAAAAATTCTATTTTAAACCCAATTTACCTCTATAACGGAGCATTTAACATTTAAATTATAATGAGATAAAAGGGTATTACAGCTTTTATATAGCAGAGATTTTTGCACAATTGTTTCAATATCTCTTGGTGCCCCAGCAAATGAAAACCAAGTAACATAGGTATTTGGAAACTCTTACTAATTCCTGGTGGCTCAGAGGTTAAAGCATCTGCCTCCAATGTGGGAGACCTGGGTTCAATCCCTGGGTTGGGAAGATCACCTGGAGAAGGAAATGGCAATCCATTCCAGTATTCTTGCCTGGAGAATCCCATGGATGGAGAAGCCTAGTAGGTTACAGTCCACGGGGTCGCAAACAGTCGGACACGACTGAGCGACCTCACCTTCACTAATTCCTTTTAAGTTAGCTGACTTTGATATAAATTCTGACTCTTAAACTGCTATACAAAAGCATGAATGGATGTATGTGTAAGAGAGAACTTTAAGGTAATTGTGCCCTATAAAAATAATTATTTGTGCAGATGCAATACAGATGAAATGCATGCATACATATTTTGGAGGAAATATCTCATAGTTTACATGGTGATCGGTTCAGTTCAGTTCAGTTCAGTCGCTCAGTCGTGTCTGACTCTTTGCAACCCCATGAATCACAACACGCCAGCCTACATGATGATAGTAACAGGCAAATTTGGCCTTGGAATGCGGAATGAAGCAGGGCAAAGACTAATAGAGTTTTGCCAAAAAATGCACTGGTCATAGCAAACACCCTCTTCCAACAACACAAGAGAAGACTCTACACATGGACATCACCAGATGGTCAACACTGAAATCAGATTGATTATATTCTTTGCATCCAAAGATGGAGAAGCTCTATACAGTCAACAAAAACAAGACCGGGAGCTGACTGTGGCTCAGATCATGAACTCCTTATTGCCAAATTCAGACTTAAATTGAAGAAAGTAGGGGAAACCACTAGGTTTTCCATTCAGGTATGGTCTAAATCAAATCCCTTATGATTATACAGTGGAAGTGAGAAATAGATTTAAGGGCCTAGATCTGATAGAGTGTCTGATGAACTACTGAATGAGGTTCATGACATTGTACAGGAGACAGTGATCAAGAGCATCCCCATGGAAAAGAAATGCAAAAAAGCAAAATGGCTATCTGGGGAGTCCTTACAAATAGCTGTGAAAAGAAGAGAAGTGAAAAGCAAGAGAGAAAAGGAAAGATATAAACATCTGAATGCAGAGTTCCAAAGAATAGCAAGAAGAGATAAGAAAGCCTTCTTTAGCGATCAATGCAAACAAATAGTGGAAAATAACAGAATGGGAAAAACTAGAGATCTCTTCAAGAAAAGTAGAGATACCAAGGGAACATTTCATGCAAATATGGCCTTGATAAAGGACAGAAATTGTCTGGACCTAACAGAAGCAGAAAATATTAAGAAGAGGTGGCAAGAATACACAGAACTGTACAAAAAAATCTTCAAGACCAAGATAATCACGATGGTGTGATCACTCACCTAGAGCCAGACATCCTGGAATTTGAAGCCAAGTGGGCCTTAGAAAGCATCACTACGAACAAAGCTAGTGGAGGTGATGGAATTCCAGTTGAGCTATTTCAAATCCTGAAAGATGATGCTGTGAAAGTGCTGCAATCAATTTGCCAGCAAATTTGGAAAACTCAGCAGTGACCACATGACTGAAAAAGGTCAGTTTTCATTCCAATTCCAAAGAAAGGCAATGCCAAAGAATGCTCAAACTACCGTACAATTGCACTCATCTCACATGCTAGTAAAGTAATGCTCAAAATTCTCCAAGCCAGGCTTCAGCAATACGTGAACCATGAACTTCCTGATGTTCAAGCTGGATTTAGAAAAGGCAGAGGAACCAGAGATCCAATTGCCAACATCCGCTGAATCATGGGAAAAGCAAGAGAGTTCCAGAAAAACATATATTTCTGCTTTATTGACTATGCCAAAGCCTTTGACTGTGTGGATCACAATAAACTGTGGAAAATTCTGAGAGAGACGGGAATACCAGACCACCTGACCTGCCTCTTGAGAAATCTGTATGCAGCTCAGGAAGCAACAGTTAGAAAACAACAGACTAGTTTCAAATAGGAAAAGGTGTACATCAAGGCTGTATATTGTCATCCTGCTTATTTAACTTCTATGCAGAATACATCATGAGAAACGCTGGGCTGGAAGAAACACAAGCTGGAATTAAGATTGCTGGGAGATATATCAAGAACCTCAGATATGCAAATGACACCACCCTTATGGCAGAAAGTGAAGAGGAGCTAAAAAGTTTCGATGAAAGTAAAAGTACAGAGTGAAGAAGTTGACTTAAAGCTCATCATTCAGAAAATGAAGATCATGGCATCCAGTCCCATCACTTCATGGGAAATAGATGGGGAAACAGTAGAAACTGTGTCAGACTTTATTTTTTGAAGCTCCAAAATCACTGCAGATGGTGACTTCAGCCATGGAATTAAAATATGCTTACTCCTTGGAAGAAAACTTATGACCAACCTAGATAGCATATTCAAAAGCAGAGATATGACTTTGCTGACTAAGGTCCGTCTAGTCAAGCCTATGGTTTTTCCAGTATCCATGTACGGATGTGAGAGTTGGACTGTGAAGAAGGCTGAGTGCCTAAGAATTGATGCTTTTGAACTGTGGTGTTGGAGAAGATTCCTGAGTGTCCCTTGGACTACAAGGAGATCCAAGCAGTCCTTTCTGAAGGAGATCAGCCCTGGGATTTCTTTGGAAGGAATGATGCTAAAGCTGAAACTCCAGTACTTTGGCCACCTCATGAGAAGAGTTGACTCATTGGAAAGGACTGATGCTGGGAAGGATTGGGGGCCGGAGGAGAAGGGGACAACAGAGGATGAGATAGCTGGATGGCATCATGGACTCAATGGACGTGAGTCTGAGTGAACTCTGGGAGTTGGTGATGGACAGGGAGGCCTGGTGTGCTGCAATTCATGGGGTTGCAAAGAGTCAGACACGACTGATTGAACTGAACTGATGTTTTATTCTACTGTACAAAGTTGGAAAAAAAAAGCTTACATTACTTAAATTAGAAATTGTTTTGTCATTTTCACTTTTGTGGGAATTAATCAATGTCATTGTTATGTTAATAGGTAATAGCTGTTCAAACGTCAATTAAAATCTTTTTATTTTAGAAACTGAAGAGTTATGCATAACTATGCAAAAACTGAACTTTTTTTTGTAGTGTCTGATAGAATCTGTTTCATACTGTAGCTACACAACAAATTAATGTCATTTAGAAATGAGATTTTACCTTTTCTGTTTCAAAATGGACCAATTCCAAACAGGATAGAAAGGGGTTTATCAGTGTTCTTTCAAGCTCATTTGTTTCCTTTCTAAGTTATTTTAGGAAAAGAAGACTGTCAGATAAAAATATATGGTATGATTATTTTCAGATCTTAGAGTAAAGGTTTCAAAATATTTTGTTCTAAAATCTATTTGCATTTATTAGTACTGAACACTCCAAAGAGAAGAGCTTTTTGTTTATGTGAGTTGTTGTTCATTCATCAAGTCGTGTCTGACTCTTTGCCACCCCATGGACTGCAGCACACCAGGCTTCCCTGACCTTCACTATCTCCAGGAACTTGCTCAAACTCATGTTCATTGAGTCGGTAATGCCATTCAACCATCTCATCGTCTGTCATCCCTTCTCCTCCTGCCCTCAATCTTTCCCATTATCAGGGTCTTTTCCAATGAATCGGCTCTTTCTGTGAGGTGACCAAAGTATTGGAGCTTCAGCATCAATGCTACTAATGAATATTCAGGGTTGATTTCCTTAAGGATTGACTGAATTGATGTCCTTGTTGTCCAAGGTACTCTCAAAAGTCTTCTCCAGCGCCACAGTTCAAAAGCATCAATTCTTCAGCACCTTTTATGGTCCAACAATCACATCTGTATGTGACTGCTTTGTCAGTAAAGTGATGTCTCTATTTTTTAATATGCTGTCTAGGTTTGTCAGAGCTTTTCTTCCAAGAAGCAAATGTCTTTTAATTTCATGGCTGCAGTCACTGTTTGCAGTGACTTTGGAGCCCAAGAAAATAAAATCTGTCACTGCTTCCACTTTTTTCCCCTTCTATTTATCATGAAGTAATTTGGAAGGACTGGTGTTGAAGCTGAAATTCCAATACTTTGGCCACCTAATGCGAAGAGCTGACTCATTTGAAAAGACCCTGATGCTGGAAAAGATTGAGGGCAGGAGGAGAAGGGGACGACAGAGGATGAGATGGTTGGATAGCATCAGCGACTCAATGGACATGAGTTTCGGTAAACTCCAGGAGTTGGTGATGGACAGAGAGGCATGTACTGTGGTTCATGTGGTCACAAAGAGTTGGACATGACTGAGAGACTGAACTGAACTGAGTGAGACCAGATACCATGATCTTAGATTTTTGATTGTTGAGTTTTAAGTCAGCTTTTCTACTCCTTTTTCACAATCATCAAGAGGCTCTTTAGCTCTTCTTCACTTTATTTATTAGGGTCGTATCATCTGCATATGTGAGGTTGTTGATATTTCTCGTAGAAACTTTTATTCCAGCTTGTGCTTCATCCAGCCTGGCATTTCACGTAATGCACTCTGCATAAGTTAAATAAGCAGGTTGACAGTGTACAGCCTTGATGTACTCCTTTCCCAGTTTGGAACCAGGCTGTTGTTCCATGTCAGGTTCTAACTCTTGCTTCTTGATCTGTATACAGGTTTCTCAGGAGACAGATAAGGTGGTCTGGTATTCCTATATTTTGAAGAATTTTCCAGTTTGTTGTGATTCACACAGTCGAAGGTTTTAACATAGTCAGTGAAGCAAAAGTAGATGTTTTTTCTGAATTCCCTTCTTTTTTCTGTGATCTAATGGATGTTGGCAATTTGATCTCTGGTTCCTTTGCCTTTTCTAAATCCAGCTTCTTCACCTCGAAGTTCTTAGTTTACATACTGCTGACACCTAGTTTGAAGGATTTTGATCATTACATTAGTAGCATGTGAAATTAGTGCAATTGTGCCATAGTTTAAACATTCTTTAGCA